>JBBBDQ010000676.1:430000-510000 GCA_037127315.1 Ascarosepion bandense | reverse complement strand
CTTCATACAAAGTCATTGCACATCTGCAATTTGTATTTATTCTGAAAATTATCATGAGTTATCTTTGCCGCTATGTGTTATTTAGTTTTTGATTTGATCCAGATTCTTAATCCAAGATTTTTTCGTTTGCTTTCGATGTTGTTTAAATATTAAAATCGTTCGCGAATAATATCTGCAGCAGATGAATCAATGTAATAAAATATAACGTCTTTTGTTATATGTGCAGGGTCTTCTTTTTTCTGTTTTCTCGCAACACTTATTAACATGAAAAACCATTTGAATCTCTACATTATTAAATAGTACAGAAATAATGAAACTTAATAGATTTATTGTTTTTTTTCTGGCTGGTGCATTCATGACAGCAATAATGCAGATGTGTATAAATACGCATCTTTTAAACCGGTGTTCTCGAGTGTATGAATGCACTAAAGTCAGACAAGTTAACAGAAAAAGAAATTTATCAAAGCCATACTTTAATACTCTATATTTAAAACATCTTTATTTGTAAAAACTTAGAGACACACGGTAAATATTTAAGCACTGTATTTAGCCATTTGATATTTTAAATTGGATGCTACATGCGTTAACATTTAAAGAGTGGATAATCCCTGTTGCCTTCTTTAAAGGATTTAAACCAATCATTATCGGCCTCTTGGTAAAACAATAGCAGTCTTTATGAATCCTTTTAAATAAAAAGATGAAATGTTAATTTTTATTGCGGCTGCTAAAACAAAATTTCATATTTTATCACGAATTTTTCCTTATTAAAATTTAAAGTGTGAACCAGACTTTCAGTTATTCTGGAAAGGCGACCTGAAGTAAAAAAAAGAATGCTGAAAAACACTTGCCTAAACAACAAAAATAAAACCTGAATTGAGCTTTGACAAATGAAAGAAAGATGTTTTATTAACAAGTCGGTTTCAAATTTCAATAATATTGCCAATATCAAATATTGATTTCAATAATATTGCCAATGTCAACTATTAATTTCAATAATATTGCCAGTGTCAAATATCGGTTTCAATGATATTGCCAATGTCAAATATTAATTTCAATAATATTGCCAGTGTCAAATATCGGTTTCAATAATATTGCCAATGTCAAACATTAATTTCAATAATATTGCCAATGACAAATTGATTTCAATAATATTGCCAAATATCGATTTCAGTAATATTGCCAATGTCAAATATTGATTTCAATAAAATTGCCATTGTCAAATATTGATTTATTGATTTCAATGATATTGCCATTGTCAAATATTGATTTCAATAATATTGCTAATGTCAAATATTCTTTAGTAATATTGCCAGTGTCAAATATTGATTTCAATAATATTGCCAATGTCAAATTGATTTCAGTAATATTGCCAAATATTGATTTCAGTGATGTTGCCAGTGTCAAATATTGATTTCAGTAATGTTATCAGTGTCAAATATTGATTTCAGTAATATTGCCAATGTCAAATATCCATTTTAGTAATATTGCTAATGACAAATTGATTTCAATAATATTGTCAAATATCTATTTCAGTAATATTGCTAGTGTCAAATATTGATTTCAATAATATTGCCAGTGTCAAATATCGGTTTCAATAATATTGCCAATGTCAAATATTAATTTCAATAATATTGCCAGTGTCAAATATCGGTTTCAATAATATTGCCAATGACAAATTGATTTCAATAATATTGCCAAATATCGATTTCAGTAATCTTGCTAGTGTCAAATATTGATTTCAATAATATTGCCAATGTCAAATATTAATTTCAATAATATTGCCAATGACAAATTGATTTCAATAATATTGCCAAATATCTATTTCAGTAATATTGCTAGTGTCACATATTGATTTCAATAATATTGCCAATGTCAAATATTTTTAATAATATTTCCAGTGTCAAATATTTATAAACCAAGAAATAAGGTACGTTGTAGCAAAAAATATGTCCGAGAAAATCAAAAACTACGCATAAAAAATACGTTGAAAGACATTTTTGCAAATGTGTTACAAAATAAACATGATTTTAAAATGCAATTGATGAGAAAGTAAGAAAAGTGGTCATTAATCGGAGAAATGCTTTTCTGTTTTAAGACTGCATAAAAAATGATTAATATTCCTTGTCGGAAGCACCATTCTAAATCTGTTTTTGGTCTCATTTCCATTAATGATTTGGAGAATATCGTATGAAGTCCTAAAAATTAGTGTCACTGTTATTGCTTCAAAAAGAAAAAAAATTACTTAACATGACTGCTTTTGAAAGCGTTTCACTGATCCCTTCAATTTTATTCATCAAATTCTTGGTTTATTTCCCTTCATCTTGGTCGACTAAAAATGCATTTTATATGTAAACTTTGCATATATATATATATATATATATATATATATATATATATATACATTACCGGCCATAATTATTAGGCCACCAAGTTTTTAAAAGAAATTATGTTTTTTATACTATGTTTAGTATTTATTGCCAAGTGGGTAATTCTAAATGAAAATAGAATGGTTCTTCTGTTATTATTTTGCAAAATTTTACAAGACAAGGAAGCAAATTTGAACTCGTCCAAATCACCCTAAATTTTCCTCATTCTTTCATTGATGAAACTACAATATTAAATATTTATAAATTCATTTGATGCATGTTATTGTGCAGTATTAACAAAGGAACCATTCTATTTTCATTTACAATTATTCACTTGGCAATAAATACTAAAAAATAGTATGAAATACATAATTTTTTTTAAAACACTCAGGTTGCCTAATAATTATGGCCGGTGGTGTATATATATATATATATATATATATATATTCATGTCTAAATTTGCTTATATATATATATATATATATATATATATATGTCAAGACTTCTATAATTTTTTGACGTCTTGATAATTAAAATGAATGTATTCAAAGATATAATATAGTTTTTATAATCAACCGAAATAAACAATTCCGAACTAATTTGGTCGCAGAACCTACACACTCTCTCATAGATTAACATGGAAATTGCATCATACACGATCACTATATGACTATCAATGTTTAAAAAATAGCTGTAGATAATACAAGAATACTATATAGCAATACTATATTGAAAGAAAAATTTAAAAACATTAACGCCAATTTTATGCTAAAGGATCAAACCAACATTAAATCCAATGTTTTCCACCAAAGATGAAGTCATTTCAGCAAGTGTTTTAAATGTTATAATTTCTCTAATATCGTAGTCCGTGGGCACTAACAAGTTATATGAACGCTAAGAGAATCTTTTGCCTTTATTCTAACACATGTATTTAAAAACTTTTCTATAAATAACGTGACTTCGTTTCTATACATGCACATTTAATTAGCAATTGTTTTTCTAAAAATTAAAGATGAAATTAATAAAAATGACCCTTGATGGTAAATAAAAACTTTCATATAATGAAAGAAACAAAAAAAGATTTAATTTCTTTTTTTTTTTAAAGTCGTACTAATTTTTGACATGCAGTGCATTAAAAAAAAACTTTCCGTCTTTGTCTCTTGTCCAATATTTTCAGTTGAATAACTTAAAGAAAATCCTGTAACCGTTTCACAGTTGCACGGGATAATTTTTCAGGTCTGCAAAATTGCAACTTATGTATCTCAATTCATTTCATCACCGGCATGAAAAATGTCTGGGTTTTATGATATTTTAAGTTTAGCTTCCTTTACACTTACAATCAAATTTCTCCTATCGTAACCTGATTTTCTATTGCTTATCTGAGATAAACCTCCCAAAAACTTCCCCACCTTAATTGTCTAGATTTGGTAAACAATTAAGCTTCTATATATGATAATTCCTAACAGTAATAAAAAAAATCATGCCTGATGAGGTACTAATTAATAAGATGGTATCGAAACACAACGGCTCTTGTGTTGCAGTAAATTATGTTTTTATTTTAAACTTATAATAAAAATATTAACACACACACACACACACATATATATATATTTATATATATATCACACACATATATATCACACACACACACACACACACACACACACACACACTATATATATATATATATATATATATATATATATATAGTAAATAACTGATCTAGAGAGCCAACGAACCTACCAAGATTTCACCAAACTGGATCTTCTTGTTTTAGGTTACTCGTCTCGGATATTTTTCTTTGGGCTGCGTACTTTGACTGATGTTCAAGTGCTTAGCTCTTTCTTTTTTTATTCTCATTTTTTCCTTCCGCGTATGTGCACAGAGGTTTTTTCGAAACTACAAGTTTATATATATATATATGCAGGTTTAATTAAAAATCACCGACAAGGTATTTTGGTTAAATTTTTTATGTAATTTTTCATGTGATCTTATGATTTTTCTTTTTTATTTCAGTTCATAAATTATATAAAAATTGTTCAAGTATATATTGAAACTAGATTTTATTTCGCTTTTCGCCTTTGTAGGCTTCATCATATGCAAAAACAAAAGAAAACATGTGTGTGTGTGTGTGCATTTATTTGTGTGTATGCTTACATAATGGCTCGTAGTACTTTTTTCTTAAGCTAGCGTTTCCGATGATTAAAGAAAAGTATGACAGTGAGTGACTGCCAAGAAAGCTCTTAAGATTTATTCGTTGTTTTTTTTTTTCTTTATAATTCTTAGTTCATATCGAAACTTATTAATCGTTTACTTTCAACTCATTCTGAAAGATTTGATGAGGATTTGCTTTGGATTCATTGGAGAAAAGTCTATATGAATCTCTTGCTTAGAAATTGTTTCCCATTCCGACTGCATCCTTCATACTAGTCAGCTGTGACAAGCGGTATTTAGAAAGACGTTTTATAAAGACCTGTCACATGCATCTCCTTCAATCCGAAATAACAAAAGTAAGCAGGTCAGGTTATTAAATTTATAGCAACTAGATACTAAAATTACAATAATCTGGGATATTTATAACTGTATTCTGGAACATGAAGGGAATATGGGTGAGTCCAAAAGCATTGTCTCGTTAATCTTTTCAGTGTTTTCAAAGCAACTACCCCTGAGTTTCTCCTTCATCACCCTGCCTTTAAGGTGGGTTTTGAAGCTTTGAAGCTCATCACTGTCAGCACGAACTATTATTGCATAGCGAGCTTTCAACTTGTCTTTACGTCCCGACTGTATTCTGCAAAATAGTCAGTTGTAACAAAAAGTGTTTAGTAGGGTGTTGTTCAAATTTCTGTTACAGACGTTTCCTTCAATCTGGAATACCAAAGGTTATCAGGTTGGTCCATTAAATGTATAGCAATGAGATACTAAAATTGCAATAATCTAGGACAGTGTTGTAGAGTGGCTGACACCCCAGCCGCACCCTTAATGATGGAATAACCCATAACCTGAAATGGTCAATTTAGTTAAAGAATAGTAGCATTCGAGGCGTAATATTCGATTGCCATTCAAGTAATATCCGGGATGATTATTTCGGCGCCTATTGCGATTTAAACCCCTCCTCTCTATGTTGTAAGTTCTGTCTTGTCTTGAACACAAACAGTGAAGAATGCCTTTACACGATTCAGTTTACACTATTAATAGTACCAATGTGTGATTATACGTATTTCTGGAAATCATTTTATCCGTTATTTTTTTATATCTATCTTAATATCAAGTAAACACAAAGATCTAAGTAGTTAACTTCTTAAAGGTTATAAAAGCGCGGAATAGGCTTAGCTGACAGCGGCCAAAAGTTGGAACATGTTTTTCAGATTTATAAATTATACGTAGTTACATCTTTAAGTTCATACACTAATTCAAAACACAAGAACACTAATTCAAAACACAAGAACACTAATTCAAAACAAAGAACACTAATTCAAAACACAAGAACACTAATTCAAAACACAAGAACACGAATTCAAAACACAAGAACACTAATTCAAAACAAAGAACACTAATTCAAAACAAAGAACTCTAATTCAAAACACAAGAACACTAATTCAAAACACAAGAACACTAATTCAAAACAAAGAACACTAATTCAAAACAAAGAACTCTAATTCAAAACACAAGAACACTAATTCAAAACACAAGAACACTAATTCAAAACAAAGAACACTAATTCAAAACAAAGAACACTAATTCAAAACAAAGAACTCTAATTCAAAACACAAGAACACTAATTCAAAACACAAGAACACTAATTCAAAACAAAGAACACTAATTCAAAACAAAGAACACTAATTCAAAACAAAGAACTCTAATTCAAAACACAAGAACACTAATTCAAAACACAAGAACACTAATTCAAAACAAAGAACACTAATTCAAAACAAAGAACACTAATTCAAAACAAAGAACTCTAATTCAAAACACAAGAACACTAATTCAAAACACAAGAACACTAATTCAAAACAAAGAACACTAATTCAAAACAAAGAACTCTAATTCAAAACACAAGAACACTAATTCAAAACACAAGAACACTAATTCAAAACACAAGAACACTAATTCAAAACAAAGAACACTAATTAAAAACACAAGAACATTTATTTCGCACAACAAATATACCTTTTATAATCTCTTCCTTCTTCGATGCGCAACATTTAATGACATGTACTTAGTAGATGTGCGTTGTGGTACAGTGGATATAGGCTCGGAACGAGAAACCGGGGAGCCGAGTTCGAATTCCAGTTGAATCCATTGTATTCACTTACGCACAAATACCCTTTGGAAAGGTACTAATCCGTCTCTTCCTTCCAGTTATGGGTTAAATAGCAGGACAGATTGGGTTCTATAGCCTTGGTCGGCAACCAGTCTACCGCAGAAAGCAATAGCAACCTACTACGGGATAATCTTCTGCCCAGTCAGTCATGTCTCTTTCGAGACATGATAGCCCAAGCGTGTATCACGAATGGCACTTAACTGACTGACTTAGCAGATTAATTTTTAAACTTTCCCTGTTTAAGCTATAAAATTACACTATATGGTTCAGATGTTGACAATTTCAGATCAAAATTCAGCTTCTAAATACGTTATGCTAATTGACTGTGATTTTCTTTGAAAAAGCCAACGTTTCTTAAATCTCAACATTTTCCATAGAGAATTAGTTTTCCAAAGCAAAATAAATAAGCAGAATAAATAAAGCAATTTGAAGCAAGTAAAATCGAAATTAATAATGGTTTCCATTTTCCAGGTTAAATTGAGAATATTTTCACTTTGTGAAATTGGGAAATTGCTTTTTATTTCATTCTATTCTGAACATCCAATAGCTTTCACTCTTTCAAAAGACAAGATTTGCAAAAGGTACAAAATTGGTTTTGTAACTCAATTCTTACACTGAAAATAACCTCAATCCCAATTAAATACTAAAAAAGCTTTATATTATCCTATTTGGATTCTTTTCTAAATCTATGCGTCTTTATCAGTTTCAATCAGACAAAAATATTATGAAATTCTCAGAATCTTTCTATCTACTTCCATATGTGCGTGTTGTGAAACGCTAATTTCCACACAAATATCGATTATTGCGAGTAGAGAAAAACAAAACGATTTTTTCATGCGTACTGCAATTCTAAACCAATCCTTACTGAGACCAGCAAACGTTTGTGAGTTTTAGTTTCGAAATAGTATCATTGGCTTAAAAAGTGATTTCTGCATTGTGTAGATCTTTTAGGTATTTTAGTTCAATTCCAATTAAGTATTTATTCAACTTAATTTCCTAATTTATCAAGCCACACTTTTTAAAAATAAGCGGTTCAACCATAGGTTTTAGTCTCAAAAATTACAACTGTAAATCTAAGATAATAATTTTTTTTTTTTGGCTGAGTGTAAGAGAGGAACAGATGCATTTTATATAACTTCAGATCGAATTCTTTAACAAGAGAACATTTATGAGTAAAAAATGGTAAAATGCTTGAGCAATATACAAACCTATTGCTTATCTTAACGGCTTCGGTCGTTGATAGCAACTCTTTGAAACTACTACTGGTAAATATCTTGATATCTCGTGGTAGATCAGTTAGAGCAATATCATGATAAAGGTAATATCACTCAGTACTGTCTTATATACCAACCCCCACTTTTGTTTCCGATACATCTATAGCAACATCATATTTTCATCCCAGGTCTGTGCACTTTAAAACTAAAATCAGAAATTCGCAAACGTTCTTGCTAGCAACAACTTCCAATAGAGTGTCTCCAGATGCCTCATTTGCAGGGCTGGCGTAGCGTGGCGTCAGACAATGCCTAGAAATCTGATGGACACTGTCGTTGAATGTTGAAACTCATTCTTGACTGTTTTATTGCATGAACTGTCACTTCATTTTTTTTTTTTTCAGTTCTGCTTATCGATTCAAATCTTCTTTGGCGAATTCAGTAAAGTCCTCTAGTCCAATATTGTCATATGAACTTTATTTTAAACATGTGTGTTTTGTAATCAATGCTTCACAACCAACTTATTTACTATGAATAATGATAAATAGTTTAGTAGTAGCAGTATTAAAGTTTTCCATAAATATATCATCCCCTAACGATTATTATTATTATTATTATTATTATTATTATTATTGTCATTTTTCATCATAATTCGATATCTTCTATGGTCGCACTACCTACCAAATCTGCAGGAAGACCTAAGGCAGGTAGTGGTGCGTTGCTATGGCTCCATTTCATGCAAATACCATCACTAATAATCTCTCCATGGCGACTTGTGTTAGTTGCTCCGCCCTTGATTTAAGTTGTTTGGTCAGGGTTCCTCTCCATTTGAACGATACGGCATGGATAAGGCTCTTTGTAAGTTCTGATCTGTACTTGTGAGTACAATTATTATTATTATTATTATTATTATTATTATTATTATTATTATTATTCAGACTGTTGTTCTCATCTTTGTTGCTATATTCACGACGTTTCGAGCGTTGTACGCTCCGACCTTCTTCGGGTCTTCATGATTGCAACTTTGAACTGAACTCTTTATTTCGATCCCTTGAGTAGATTATACTCGTTCCATGAGTCATGCTACTTCCGAATGTATTAGTTGCCATTTAACTAACTCTCTAAGTATTTTTTTTTGTTGTTGTTGTTCCACGTCAGGGACCGAGCATGTGAGCAATGATGAGGTGTTAGAAAAAATGGAAATGAAAAGCAAATTAATATTGAGCAACAGAAATAGACAACTGAAATTTCTGGGGTTGCAATGAGAAAGAATGGCTTGGAGAACCTGATACTAACAGGCCAGATAGAGAGAAAAAGAGACAGAGGAAAGCAGCGGATAACATATTTGAAGGGCCTGAGCAGGTAGATGACAAAACGGGGTTTGGATGGGGTAACAGGAGAAAGCGTGCTAAGAGCCACCAGGGATAGGGAGACGTGGAAGGCCATGATCGCCTACGTCCTGAAAGGACAAGGTGCATGGAAGAAGAAGATTGAAATCACAATTCTTTGGGTCAAGTCACTGAATGCAACTAACAATTTATCCACTGGGCTAGATGTCCTTGAGGACATCAGTGTATGAATTTTTGTAGTGTAAAATATTACAATAACTCATCTCAAAAATATAAACATATTATTATTATTATTATTATTATTATTATATACTTTGACTTATGATGTATACACATTTCTTTCCGAATACCAACCAAAGGCCTAAGGCCAGAAATGGTATCATTACATCTTCCATTGAAATATTTAAAAATAATAATCAAACAACTAAGATCACACACATTTTACATAGATAAACCCTTCATAAGTTGTGATTTGTACTTGTGAGTACAATCATTATATTTTATTATTACATAACTATTATGCAATATGTCAGGTTGTCACCTTTAAGATAACCTGCTGAATCCAAATTATGAAATGTTTCAAATCAATTAGCATCCATTAACTTCTTCATATGTTTGCATACCACACATAGAAAACGTGTTTGAAGTGTTCCTTCCTTACATCCATTAAAGTAAACAGCTTTTCCTATGTAAGTTTAGTTAGATGAAGGCTGCGCCTAATAGCATCTAGTTTTATGCAAATACCATCGCTAATAATTTCTCTCGTGTAGATAACAAGTGAGTTGCAGATAACTCTTTCTTTAAATAAAGGGTAATCCTGACAACTAATACAAGCCTTTTTGCCATCCTGAGCTCGCAAGACACCCTCTATGCAAACTTTTGACGTTTAGTTTTGAATATCAAACTAAATATCCTAATTATACTATCAAACTAAATATAATGTTGACACGTGTGCCGACGTACATTGCTACAAACCGAATTAAAAAATTTTAATCATAAAAATGTCAGATATTTTCGAATTTCAAAAATGCTTATATATACACTACCGGCCATAATTATTAGGCTACCTCAGTTTTTTAAAAGAAATTATGTATTAGTATTTATTGTTTATTGCCAAGTGGATCATTCTAACTGAAAATAGAATGGTTCTTTTTTATAATTACTTTGCAAAATTTTACAAGGCAAGGAAGCAAAGATGAACTCGTCCGAATCACCCTAAATTTTCTTCATTCTTTCATTGATGAAACTGCAATATAGGTAATTATTAAATATTTATAAATTCACTTGATGCACATGTTATTGTGCAGTATTAACAAAAGAACCAATCTATTTTCATTCACTTGGCAATAAATACTAAAAAATAGTATTAAATACATCATTTTTTTTAAACACTGGGAAATAATTATAGTCGGCAGTGTATATACTTCAACATATCCACAATGTGCTGGCCATATTTTGGAAAATTAAACCTTCCTATAATTCTGCATACATACATACATACATACATACATACATACATACATAAAACAATCCATACATTCAGTTAAAAGTAAAAAATAAAATCAACCTTGAAAATGACTAAAATTATAACCGAAAAGTATACAGAAGTTTCGTACAATTTCTATATAACTTATATCCAGATAAGAAGAAACCTAGAAGAACACAAGAAAAATAAAATAACTTAACAACAGTACTTTCTCAGTCGTTTTTAATGAAACTAGTACAAAAGAGTCATTTCTATCCAAATACACAATTATATATATTTAAAATTTATAACATGTGTTTCTATCTCTCTCTCTCTCTCTCTCTCTCTCTCTCTTCCCCGTTTCATATTTGAATAAGTTTATAATACTCTAAACCTAATTAGAATTTAAAATTGTAGCATTAATTCGTAATAATTTCTGGGGAAAATAAACTTTAAATTTAAAGTGAAACTAATAGTCAATTAGTAATACTGATCTCTATTTTTGTTGTGGAGTAGTTTTCGCACTGAAGGTTATAACCGTGCTATGTCAGTTTCTAATCAACTTAACGTACCCAAAATGTTAGGAACTTGGTAATCTTCCACTGAAAACTGACTCCTTAGTATTCGGCTAACTGCCGACCAATATCAACTGTCTTAGTCCAACTATGTCCAAACTGGAACTAACTGGTAGTTCTACTGAACTCCAATAGAACTCCCAACAACTTCTCAAGAACTTTCTGTTAACCCTTATTAATATAGGGGTGGGTAGGATGGAGAGTTCATTATCTGAGGAATAGGTGTTTTTCCCCATAGCAATTTTAATCAAATATTAAGACAGTTAAGTGACATCTGTGAGATACGCTTGGGCGATCATGTCCGTTTAGAAACATGACTGACTGGGCAGAAGATTTTCCCACAGTACGTTGCTATCACTTTCTGCAGTAGACTGGTTACCAACCAAAGCTATAGAATCCAATCTGTCCTGTTATTTAATTCATTTAAATTTGTTAAATAATAGGAGAGATTGGTTAATTTTCCAATGGTACTTGCGCGTAAGTGAATACAATGAGTCCGACTAGAATTCGAACTCGGCTCTCTGAGTTCTCGTTCCGAGCCGATATCCACTGCGTCACGACACACATTCACTTACTCGTCGATAATAGAAATATAATAGCATCATCCACGTGTAAAAATAGGCAGAAATGATGAAAGCATGATTAAAATAAAAGAAATAGGAAGGCCTTAATAATATCAACTATGAACATGGTCACGATGTGAAAGTCTTGTTGATGTTTTTTAATGCGTGCACGATAGTAGTAAACGTTTGTATGTCGATTCTTTGCACTTCTCTTTCTTTTGTTACCGGAAAACTGTGTAGAGGAAGAAAAATCAAGGTGAATAAGAGAGTGATAGTGAGAGATGTGTGTCATCTGTTTTCTTTGACCAGTCGAGGCAGACGACTCGCATGCTCTTTCTTTTGTTGCATAAGGAAAAAGTGAGAAAATGCAAATTCACATGTATTTAGACATTTTTTAAGACCAAGAATAGGATCAACTTTGAATATTTTTACTGTTTTTTGGTTAGTCAATAAATAAAACGTTGTATCTATTTTTGCCCTTGACGATGTCCGCATATGGCAAAAATATGTAAGCAAATTATCGAATAAAAAATAATTTTCTATTAGTTAATTCGTAAATATAAGTGTTCTTTTTATCGGCTCCTAAAAGTGTATGTAAATGTAAAGTCAGATTTATTGAGCAATCAAATATAGAAAAATCCGACATTAAATTACTATATGCTCTCAAACCCGGAGCGATTCTTTCAACAAGCGAAGTAATCTGCTAAGGTATCGACATGTTTTCCTCAAACGTCTAACATCGCGGCAACTATGATTAAAAGCGACATATTGTCTTATTGCTTATAAAGATTCAGAAAATAAATTCTACAAATCAAAATCAAACCAAGGATACGGCTATTCTTTACCGTTTTTACGCGTCCTGTTCATCAATGTCAATGTAGTCTTATCCTATTAGCTTAATATTGGTAGACAGAAATTATGTCTATTGTATAAGTCACTTGATATCAGGCGATAGAGAATGAATGACAAAAGCAAATGTTACACTGATTGACACACTGTTTTCTCTGGTGACATTCAACAACAGCAGGCTCCTTTTGACGCTAGCCTCCAGCCACTTGTCGTTTCTGGTATGCGTTCAATTTTTCATATTCATTTTATACTAAGTTGTTTATCGTCTGTCAGTTTTCTGTACTTACTTTTCTATGGATTGGGTTTAAAATGCAGGGATCCGCAATAATGTTTGCTGTCTATTGTTATTTCATTTTACCCAAACAAGCTTACGGAAAAATGTTATTTTATTCTGCTAGAATCTAGACTGCTTACATCCGGTAAGATGTATATATTATTAGCTACAAAGGTAATTCTCTTAAATTTCTATGCATCTCAGCTATTTGAAAAGCAAAAAAGAAAGAAAATCGAGTAAAATCTTCTGTACAATAAAGACAGAATCTGACGATGGTTCGCCTGAATTAGGCCTCAACTTCCGCTTAAACATGGAATAACGTGTCTGTCGTAATTTTTACATATATTTGCTCTATATGTATTTATATACTTATATATTTAGGGCTCTCCTAGAGAGTTATCCTATCACATTATGCACAGGATACTTCTTTGGCGTCTTCTATATCTACACCGCATATATATGTATATATATATATATATATATGTGTGTGTGTGTGTGTGTGTGTGTGTGTGTGTGTGTGTGCGTGTGTGTTTGCTCTACTTTTTTTTTGCTTGGGCTGCGTACTTTGACTGATGTTCAAGTGCTTAGCACGTTCTTTTTTATCACCATTTTTTCCTTCCGCGTATGTGCTTGGAGGGTTTTTCGAAATGAGTATAACGATAAGTTTATATATATATATATATATATATATATATATATATATATATATATAATCATTTCACCATAAGCAAGGTAGAAATGCCTCCGGTGCGCAGAGCGCTACAGTGAACGGATAGACGATGGTACAAGGGATGTCGAAGAAAAGATAAGAGATGGATGGAAATCAAGTAGATACAAGATGTCAATTGTTGTTTCATTTAAAGTTTTTGAGATTGTAGCTATCAGGGAATCAAGCAAATAAAAGTGAGTTTCACAAACGGTAAGTGCGACAAAAAATAAACTTATAGTCGAAGAAGTGGTTACATTTAACTATTTCGATGATAAAAGGCTGAAACCTTAATACCAATCTAGCAGTACGGGTAAATACATATAGTCGAGGTACGAGGGATAAAAACTCGTCCGAGCAGTTGCTATGAATATCCTTGTAGAAAAGACAGAGGGAAGCCAGATAAGGTCAGTGAGAAAGTGACTGAGGGCGAGCTGCCAAATCAGGATCTATTATATTGCAGATCCACCTTTGGATTTTGTCGAGAACTAGCAGGAGCACCCTGAATGTGTATATTGTATATATCAAAGTACTATTCTATATTAACCACTTGAAATATATAAAATACTAGCAGTATAGTCTGGTGTTGATCGGGTATAATGAAAGCTTTAAAACTAATCCATGGTCCTGAAGCTCAGACTCTTTGGACGTTGGCACGAAAGACTAAAAAGCAATAGTTGTTTCTAGTTAAAGCGAAACCGTAGACTGAAAGAAAAAAGAACGGCTGTAAATCAAATTTTGATTTCCTGGTATCGATATCAAATAAGGTTTTTTGTCGTTAACTGAATTTTGAAGGCTAAATAAGTCCTCTGAGTAAAATGGTATCATGGCTGAGACTAAGAACTACAATTATACCTACTTAGAGCCAAACCCGAAGCAAAAACTAAAAAACTGAAAAAAAATACAGACATACAGGCAGATAAACACACACACACACACACACATCTTGCCTTTTATATATATATATATTATCGATTTTCCGCACTATTGTAAGAACTGAAACCTTGAAACTTCTGAATATTGTTTCTTATGTCTTTGGCTATGAGTGTATCAAATTTGATTAAAATCGGACCACTCCTTCTATAACCCGATTTTTTCGATTATCGATTTTTCATATTTATCGGGGGTACCTCGACACAACATCTAGATATGAACACTCGCAAACGCTTATAGTATAACTGTGTAAATTTTCAAGAAAATCGGTTCAGCCGTTTCGGAGTCTATAAGTAACGGACACACACACAGACACACACAGACACAAACACATACACACACAAAGTTCCATTTATAATTAATAAAATTAGAGGTTTATCTCTTGTTCCCTGCTTAGGATTGGGTTTTCGGCTCCTTCTGATTTCTTCTTCATTCTCTTTCACTCTCAGGAGCCCTTTTGGTCCTGGGCATGACGGTAAACTGCATCCGACAGCAAGGCCTCTGATTGGGAGGTTGTGAGGTGCATGGAACTACCTCTTAATTGCTGTTGTTCCCAGGTCCACCCTGACACGGAGTGGTAGCACCTGTTAGGGTCCCATCTATGGGCTAATAGTTAACCCCTCCAAACTGGGGTCAAAACACTATGAAAGTATAAAAATAGACTTTTATGTAAACATATACATAAAAAATAAACTTTTATAGAAAAATATACATTTTTAAAAAGAAAAATATTCTCAGCAAAACGTTTTTGAATACAAAACTAAAAAACAATTTTCAGTTTTCTAAAATAAAAAATAAAAACAAAAACTTTTCACTAAAATCTGACTAAATCAACCTTCTCAATATAACCGAACATTAAAAAAAATAACTTAAAACATCAGCTTTTTGGCATTAAATAACACACAGAGGTGTTGATATGCCGTTAAACAAAACTCAAACTCAAATTCAGGAACCCTTTACATTCTTAGTGGCATTGTCGCTTTGCTTGGGGTGAATTGATAAAAAAAACAACAATATGAAAATTTTATATGTTAAATTGATGTGAAAACCTAAGTTTCTATTATCCGATTTCAGTGGATGTGAAGCTTTGATAAAATAAATTGCACAAAAAGTTGTTTTTTATTGAACTGGTTGATATCAAAAAAGTATTTGACATTTCCTTTTTAGAATATAATATTTAATATTTTATTCACTGCTATACTATAAATAATAGTAACATGTTTAGTAAATGCTTAATAAGCAAAGAATATTCATGCTTTTTCTTTTTCTTTCTTTTTTTTTTGGGGGGGGGGGGTTAATTTGTGAAAATAAACAAACATATTAACCTATTTTTCTTTCTAAGATTTCTGAATAGCCATTATTGAATTCAAAATGTATTGAATTTCTTATTTTTAAGTTTCCAGCTCTATTTTCTTGTAAAAAAAAAAATATCTCATCTGCAAATGGACATTAGGGTTAAAATATTTTTTATGTTAAATCAACCTCTGTAGGCCAATTTAGTATTGAATTCTTTATTCAGTATACTTATTATTTGTAAGAAAGCTTTTGATGATAGAGATTCTAAAAACTGTTTTTTATTGTTATTCCATGGTTAAGCGGAAGTATAGGATTATTTCAGGCAAACCATCGTCAACTTCCGTTTTTGCGTTATCTGTTTTATAAAGTTAACAATATTTTTCGGTTTGGTTTGTCTGAAGAGCATGTCTACGTCTAGTACTTTTTTTATAGAATTTTTCCCGGATATAGTTAAAGCAAAAGGAAACTACAAAACCTCCTACAGAAGGTAGCGGTGGAGAGTGACAAAAAAGGACTACAAATAAACTTTAAGAAAACTGAATGCATGCTCATCAGCAAAAGGTGCAACCCAAAATGCCAAATACAGGTAGGGGATACCAGAACCAAGCAAGTACAAAAATTTAAATACCTAGAAAGTGTTCTAACAGGACATGGAAAGTGCGATACAGAGATCAAAAGGCGAATTGGCATGGCAAATGACGCGTTCAAGAAGCTGAGCAAAGTACTAACACAGAAAAATTTCACTAGAAACAAAGAAAAGAGTGCTGGATTGCTATATGATATCAGTTCTTCAATACGGCAGTGAATGCTGGACAATATCATCGAAAATTAGGACAAAACTGGAAGCAACCGAAATGTGGTTCTACGGAAGGATGCTGCGGATATCGTGGATTGAGCGTGCAAGCAACGATGAGGTGTTGGAAAGAATGAAAACCAAAAGGAAATTAATACAGAGCATCAGGAAGAGACAACTGGAGTTCCTGAGACACGCAATGAGGAAGGAGAGCCTGGAGAACCTGATACTGACAGGCCAGATAGAGGGAAAGAGAGATAGAGGAAGGCAGCGGATAACATATTTACAGGGTGGATGATGGCACGGGTATTGCCAGGAGTAACAGGAACAAACATACGAAGGGCCACAAGGGATAGGGAGACGTGGAGAGCCATGATCGCTTACGTCCTGAGAAGAAGTACACTCTATATATGCTTGATGGTATCTGATTATTGCACATATTCTTATTCTTCTTCTATGTGCCCTGTCCCTTCAGGACGTAGGCGAACATGGTTCTCCATATCTCCCTATCACTTGTGGCTCTTAGTATGTTTGCTCCTCACATATTGGAGGTTCTTATCTTTAAGGAGAAAAGAATGGATTAGGTTAGTACAGCCAATGCAAAGTCTAGATAGGACTACCTCTTCTCTTTTTACCCTGTATGTCCTGGAGGCTACCCTCCAATGGTGGGTTGGATTTTTTTTTTTAGTTTGTTTTGGATGCACCTATTCCCAAATGGATGTTTTTTCTGAAATAAGTAGATAGGCTATATGTTTATATTGAGTGAAAATCTTCATAAATTGACTACTAAATTAAGCAATTGGTCTATTTTGGCATCGTTGGAAAGTATTTAATAAGGTATTAACTAATACGTTTGTTATGGTTTATAAAATAGCGAGTGTTCTAAAAATAGAAAAAGATAGACACACTGACGCCAAGAATTCAAAATTGGGCAGCAAAATAAGGAACCGTTTCTTTTGGTAGGAGTAGGAGTAAGAGTAGTAGTAAGAAGTAGGAGTTAAGGACAGTAGTAAGTGTAGGAGATTTGAAAAGAGGAAGACGCTAGACAGTTGACCACTAGAGTCCAGAAGGGATAGGCTCGTTTACAACTAGCATCCCACAGTGAAGAGAATTTAGCTAGTCTGCTCCTGTATCCACACAAAATTTAAAGGTTGTAACTTTATGTAAAAACCTAAAGTTTTATACCAAAAATAAACATCATTAATTCAAGTTTGTGTTATCTTCTAATTATACCAAAACGAAGCAACACATCACGTTCGCTAACCGCTGCTCAATGGCGAGTGTAGGTGAGAGAATTACAATTTACTTCAAAATATTTTTAATTTAAATTGAATGGTCGTATCTTATATATACGTCTGTCAGTTTTTTCTTTTTGTGTGTGTTTGTGTGTGTGCATGAGTACGTGAGTATGTTTGCATACATGAAAAAGATGAACTCTTTTAACAATTAAAAAATAATCAGTCTGCTAGCATCTGACTCATTGTCATTTTCTGGTTTCTTTCCAACTGTGTTCATTCTAAACTATTTCCTCTCTCTCTCTCTCTCTCTCTCTCTCTCTCTCTCTGTCTCTCTCTGTCTCTCTCTGTCTCTCTCTCTGTATATTTGCCTCACTCAGAAATGCCCGCATATCATACACAAAACCTCTCTCTCTTTCTCTGTATATTTGTCTCACTCAGAAGATGCCCGCATATCATACACAAAACCTCTCTCTCTCTATATATATATATATATATATATATTTGTCTCACTCAGAAGATGCCCGCATATCATACACAAAATCCCCCTCTCACTCTCTCTCACTCTGTGTATATTTGTCTCACTCAGAAGATGCCCGCATATCATACACAAAACCCCTCCTCTCTCTCTCTCTCTCTCTCTCTCTGTGTATATTTGTCTCACTCAGAAGATACCCGCATATCATACACAAAACCTCTCTCTCTCTCTCTCTCTCTCTCTCTCTGTATATTTGTCTCACTCAGAAGATGCCCACATATCATACACAAAACCTCTCTCTCTCTCTCTCTGTGTATATTTGTCTCACTCAGAAGATGCCCGCATATCATACACAAAACCTCTCTCTCTCTCTCTCTCTCTCTCTCTCTCTCTGTATATTTGTCTCACTCAGAAGATGCCCGCATATCATACACAAAACCTCTCTCTTTCTCTCTCTCTCTCTCTGTATATTTGTCTCACTCAGAAGATGCCCGCATATCATACACAAAACCTCTCTCTTTCTCTCTCTCTCTCTCTCTGTATATTTGTCTCACTCAGAAGATGCCCGCATATCATACACAAAACCCCTCTCTCTCTCTCTCTGTGTATATTTGTCTCACTCAGAAGATGCCCGCATATCATACACAAAACCCCTCTCTCTCTCTCTCTCTGTATATTTGTCTCACTCAGAAGATGCCTGCATATCATACACAAAACCTCTCTCTCTCTCTCTCTCTCTGTATATTTGTCTCACTCAGAAGATGCCTGCATATCATACACACTCTCTCTCTCTCTAACTGTATATTTGTCTCACTCAGAAGATGCCTGCATATCATACACAAAACCCCTCTCTCTCTCTCTCTCTCTCTCTCTCTCTCTCTCTCTGTATATTTGTCTCACTCAGAAGATGCCCGCATATCATACACAAAACCCCCTCTCTCTCTCTCTTTCTCTCTCTCTCTGTATATTTGTCTCACTCAGAAGATGCCCGCATATCATACACAAAACCCCCCTCTCTCTCTCTCTCTCTCTCTCTCTCTCTCTCTCTCTCTCACACACACACACATAAAAGCTCATTTTTCCGATGACATACAAAGTTGTTTTGCTTGCATGACAACAAAGACTAACATTATTCCGCATATTCTTTTATTTATCGTATTTTTTCCCACGGGTAGACAGAATAAACCATTTATAAACAATTTATTTAATTCATTTTAACTACAACGAGGTGCGAGTGCGTCTCCGTCTGTCTTCGTACGCAAGTTTATAAACCAAAAATTAAGTGCTTTTTTTTTTTCAGAAATAAAATAAAACAGAAATATGACTCATTGGTGCCCCCCATACATGAATATACTCGAGCCACAAGATTAACAACTAGGTCTCACCGTTTTACTGTGAAACCAATAAAATGTAAACACAAATTCTACTCCATCAGCTTCTTTTCTCGCACTTCCCGCCTGTGGAATTTCCTTCCGTTTACTTGCTTTCCCGACAGCTACAATCTTCAAGAATTCAAATGTAAAGTCAATAGTCATCTTCTATCTCACTAACTTGCTTCCTTTCTCTCTCTCTCTCTCTTTCTCTCTCTCTCTCTCTCTCTTATGCTCCTTTCTCAGTCCACTCCACTCTCATTAGTATTCTCATCCTTCTCCTACCCTCTTCCTGTCACCCCCTGTAACCTGTCACTCTTTCTCATAACTTACCTCCTATGTAACCCCCTACTCAACAGTGGCAGTAACATGCCTTCCTTGGGTCGATATGATTATAAAAAAAAAAACACGATTTTTTTTCTTTTATTTTTCTTTTATTTATATTTTTTCTTTTATTTATATTTTTTTCTTCATAGAAATAACCCAAACCAACTCCAATTAGCGGAATCATATCGCTTTCAATCCACCTGTAATAATGGAACTATAACCACATTATAGAAACTAATTCCATATCAAACATTATTTTGCCTTACGGGTTAATAAACTAATTAATGCAAAAATTATATTAAAAAATTGTAACATTTGAATCTCTGATTCTCCTTTTTCATTTTGGTTACATCTCGATTCTGCTTACAACTTGTTGTAAATACAATTATATAATAGAAAAGTATAACATGAGGCTGTATATCTATTCTCGAGGTTTAATGTTTAATTCTGATTATCAATCGTTTTGATAGAAAAAAAATCATGAATAATGTAATCTTAGTAATGAGTGTCCATTTATTGAACATATTAATGGCTGTTTTACTCCAACCGATTCTTTTCTCGCACTTCCCGCCTGTGGAATTCCCTTCCACATACTTGCATCCCCGACAGCTACAATCTCCAGGAGTTTAAATGTAAGGTCAATAGACACCTCCTAACACACTAACTCGCACCCATTCTCTCAAACACTTTTCCTATGTACATCCTTACCCGTCTATCACCCTCCTTCTGACATTTACTATATCTAATCACTTTCTCATCACCTTCCCCTATGTAACCCCCTGCGCAATAGTGGCAGTGGAATGCCTTGCTTGGGGTGAAATGATTAAAAACAAGTAGATACAAAACATAAAAGAAAACTGCTATAATCGATTTTCTTAAAGAATTGGATGATATTTTTAAATAATTTGTTCTATTCTCTTATTAAAACTGTTGCTTATATTTGTTTTGCTTCTTTGTTGCCATTTTATTTAATATAGGGAGGCCACTCCATTACATATTCACTTGACATACTGAATAGTCCGCCAAAGAAGTCTTTATAAAAATTAGAACTACAACGAAACTCGTACTGGCAATTACCGTCAAATGAGGAAGAAAGTGGGCTTAGAAAATTTTAAAGGTACAGGACATATTGATGGCAATGGAAACAAGAAAAAACAAAAACTCATCTAATTAACGAGTTTATGTAAATGAATTTCAGAAAGGGATAAAAAGAAACGATAGTCTAAATTTACACAGGGCAAGAAAAACAGGAAGTTATGGAGAGGCATAAATGTCAATATCATTCAAGTAAATAACATAGCATATGAAAGATTTCATGGAAAAAATGTGTATTTTTTAGTAATTCCAGTGTTTATGTATTGTACATATTACTGGCAGTAGATACCAAATATAAATAAAGAATGGTATAATTGATATTGTTTTTATTTTAAGTAATTGGTTGATATCCAAACTTATTTATAAATTTGACTGTGTGTGTGCGTGTCCGTTACCTATAGACTCCGAAACGGCAGAACCGATTTTCTTGAAAATTTACACAGTTGTACTATAAGCATTTGTGAGTGTTCTTAGATAGGTTTTGTGTCGAGGTACCCCCGATAAATATCGATAATCGAAAAATCGGGTTATAGAAGGAGTGATCCGATTTTAATCAAATCTGATACACTCATAGACAAAGACATAAGAAACAATATTCAGAAGTTTCAGGGTTGCAGTACTTACAATAGTGCAAAAAATCGATAATATATATATATATATATATATATATAAGGCAAGATGTTTGTGTGTGTGTCTGTTTATCTGCCTGTATGTCTGTATTTTTTTCAGCCCTTTTATTTTAGTTTTTGCTTCGGGTTTGGCTCTAAGTAGGTATAATTGTAGTTCTTAGTCTCAGCCATGATACCATTTACTCAGAGGACTTATTTAGCCTTGAAAATTCAGTTTACGACGAAAAAAACTTATTTGATATCGATACCAGGAAATCAAAATTTGACTTACATCCATTCATTTTTCTTTCATTCTACGGTTTCGATTTAACTGGAAACAACTATTGCTTTTTAGTCTTTCGTGCCAACATCCAAAGGGTCTGAGCTCCAGGACCATGGATTAGTTTTAAAGCTTTCATTACACCCGAGCAACGCCGGGCTATCCTGCTAGTTTTTAAATAATTTCTTTCACAATTTACCCATTAAGAGATAGTTTAAAGTCTACCTAGAATAATGCATGAAGTTCATCATAGGAAGAGCAATCGTTTGTTATCAGAAGATGATAGTTCAAATCTAGCAATAACCGCCTCTGCCTCCAATTCATCTAATAATTCCTTTTTTAATAGATAGAAAAAAGTTTAACTCCCAATTCTGATTAGACAGCAAATTTCTTAACCTTTTTTTTATGATTATTAGATTTGAAAATATCCTCTCACATTAGACTTAAAAAAGAACTAACTACCCAGATATTATAGGTACTTTGTGTGTGTGAGCTCAAACTTAATTGTTCTAAGCTGTGATATGCATTTTAGTTTTAATTTTGGTATAATACAGGGATTTTTATTAATTTTTTTTTATTTCAAATGTATACTTTTATTGTATTACGGTAAAAACATTGGTTGCTAGGTGACAAAAGTGACCCACACACAACTACAATGCTACCATTTACCTTTCATAAAAATTGTAATTTTCAAAAATAAAAAAAAGGGTAGAATTCAAACAAATGTGGAAAAATGTGTATTTTTAGTAATTACAGTGTTTATGTATTGTACATATTACTGGCAGTAGATACCAAATATAAATAAAGAATGTTATATTTGATTTTGTTTTTATTTTAAGTAATTGGTTGATATTTTTATATAATTTCCTTCACAATTTACCCATTAATAGATAGTTTAAAATCTACCAAGAACGTTGCACGAAGTTCATCATAGGAAGAGCAATCGTTTGTGATCAGAAGATGAGAGTTCAAATCTAGCAATAACCGCCTCTGCCTCCAATTTATCTAATAATTCCTTTTTTAATAGATAGAAAAATGTTAACTCCCAAATCTGATCAGACAGCAAATTTCTTAACCTTCTTTTTATAATTATTAGCTTTGAAAATGTCCTCTCACGTTGAACTTGGAAAACTAATAATGTGCAGATGGCATTATAAAGTTATTATTCCTATTTATTACGGCTTATGGCCGTTTCACCGGTTCCTGTATGATCACCGAAGTTAAGCAACGTCGAACCAACGTCAGTACTTAAATGAGTGACTGCCTGGGAATACCAGGTGCTGTAAGCTTAGATATGTGGGTGATGTAATGGATAATGTTTCAGAATTGTTAATTGGAGGGCAGAGTTCCAATTCGTATTCGGTTCGTTATACTCAATCACGCGCAAATACATTTGGGAAAGGTATAATTTCTTTGTGCGTTGTGGTGTAGTGGATATTGGCTCGAAACGAGAAAACGGGGTGCCGAGTTCAAATTCCAGTTGAATTCATTGCATTCACTTACGCGCAAATACCCTTGGGAAAGGTATTCATCCGTCTCTTCCTTCTAGTTATGGGTTTAAATAACAGGACAGATTGGGTTCTATAGCCTTGGCTGGCAACCAGTCTACCGCAGAAAGCAATGGAAACCTACTGCAAGTTAATATTCTGCCCAGTTAGTCATGTCTCTTTCGAGACATGATCGCCCAACCGTGTTTCACGTATGGCACTTAACTGACTGATAATCTATTTTCCCCCATATAGGTTAATCAGTAAGACTTGTATCACTAAAACCATTATTGTCTCAATACAAAATTGCGTGCAAAATAGTTATATTTCGACATTAAATAATCCATAGATGTCGATATGCCACTAAACAAAAAACAACCAGTGTATCTTTTAGCTAAATAGTTGTCAACGTTTCTTTATTGCATAATTATTTTCTATAGGAGTCCAACTCCACCGGAAGTTCACTTGCCATCGGGCAAGCTGACATCCTAGCTCAGTTCGCCACTGAATGTATAGACTTTTATTCCTGTATATATTATCTAGAATTTAGAAACATCTTGCCGCTATGAAGAAACGTTTATTTTTAATAAACAAGCTAGATTAAATTAGATGTGATGGATTTTTAAGAAGAAAAGGTTCATAACAACGGTTAAAAACGTATTCGATTCTTAAATAAATTATTTCCCTTTCTTAATTTCTGATTAATTATTTTAATTTAATTTGATACCATTTATCGATTAGCACTAGTAAAACAGTTTAACTAATGAATTGTTTATAAAAAAGAATCAATATTATTTATTTAAATAACTATCAATAATTCATTTTACATTAAGTATTCAATCTCCTCAACATATTTTTTCTTGAAGCTTCTTTATCCGAGATAAATATACGTCTTCTGTAACTTACTTTTGACTAGTACACTAATATCTTCCTCTGTTTTTTTTTGTTTTTTGTTTGTTTGTTTTTTTTGTTTTGTTTTTTTTTTATGTTTTATGTCCAGCTATGGATAACAAGCAGGACAGACAGGGTCCTTTATCCTTGTGTTGCAATCGGTCTAAGAGAAAGACATCTCTGAATTAAAACCTCAAACAATACCAGTCGACATTTTTTTACCCAAATGTTGAGCAATGTACACATGTTTCTGGGCAATTTTTTCACGCTAATTCGAAAAATCAAATTCGTTTTGCCCAATACATCAGGTTTTCTCTGTACAAATGACTTTTTTGCTCAAAATAGGTCAAAATGCCTTATTTTGCTGTGAATTTCCAGGACATAATAGTTTTAAGTAAAACACTTCTTACGTTTTATTTTAGGTTCAAGTAATTTATCTTGCAAGAAAAAACATCGTAATAACATTCTACGTGTATTTTATGCAGTTTTAACTTCAGTAATAAATCCATAGAAAATGAAGTAGTTTAGGTCAGAAAATAGAGAATGAAACTACTGAAAATATACGTAGGAGGTTATTAGGATGCTTTTCTGTTTATTATAAGTTACTTAAACCTAAAATAAAACGTTTCAAGTGTTTTACTTACATTTATTATTTATTTTAATAATTATCAATAATTCATTTTAATGATTTTACATTAAGTATTCAATCTCTTCAAATTATATATTTGATATATTGATATATGTCAACCGACATAGCATGATTATAACCTCCAGTTCAGCAGAAAACTACTCCACAACACTTCTACACTAGTATCTGTTTTTTTTGCCCAGCTATGGATAACAAGCAGGACAGGCGGTGTCCTATACTCTTGGGTTGCAATCGGTCTCAGAGAAAGACATCTCTGAATTAAAACTTCAAACAATACTGGTCAACATTTTTTTTTTTTACACAAATGTTGTTGGGCAGTAGGCACGTGTTTTTTGGGTTATTTTCGAACACTGTTTCTGGAAATCAAATCCGTCTTGCCCTATCACATCAGACTTATTTTTTTCATATGAAGCCTTTTTGCTCAAAATCGGCCAAAATGCCTAATTACACTGTGCAGTACCAGGATATAATAATGTAAGTAAAACGCCTGAAAGGTTTTATTTTAGGTTCAAGTAATTTATCATACAAGGAAAAGCATCCGAACAAGCTTCTAAGTGTATTTTAAGCATGTTTAATTTCAGTACTAAATCCGCAGAAAATTAAGTATTTCTGGCTTATAAAATACAGACTGAAACCGCTGAAAATACACTTAAGAGGTTATTAGGATGTTTTTCCTTGTAAGTCAAATTTTGATTACCTGGTATCGATATCAAATAAGTTTTTTTTCGTCGTAAACTGAATTTTGAAGACTAAATATTGTTGTATATCGATAAACAACAAACACGCATATATATAAAAATATATCAAGTGATATTTTTATTAATGAACGATGGACCGTGTAGCCTAGTGAACAGAGAGTGAGAGCGCGCTTCTAAGGGTTGACGGGGGGGGTCGTCTGTTGCTTCTCTGGTCTGGTCTGGCTCTCTCGTCTGCCTCTGTCTCTCTCTCTGCGTCTGAAATCCGTGCGCCGAGGTCTTTTTATAATCTCCAAACCGGAACTTCCGATTTTTGCCTCGCCCACGCACGCCCACGTAATTCTCAGAGACACCTGTTCTGTTTGCCTCTTGTAGCCATTTCCGCTACTGCCGGAAATAAGGTCAAACAAACATCCGTTCCTTTCAACGACCGGAAACGCCCCCGCTTGCTCAGCTTCCTCGGGTGGGGCGGGATTGTTATATTACAATATGTCTTCTGAGTAAATGGTATCATGGCTGAGACTAAGAACTACAATTATACCTACTTAGAGCCAAACCCGAAGCAAACACTAAAATAAAAGGGCTGAAAAAAATACAGACATACAGGCAGATAAACAGACACACACACACACAAACATCTTGCCTTTTATATATATATATATATATATATATATATTATCCATTTTCTGCACTATTTTAAGAACTGCAACTTTGAAACTTCTGAATATCGTTTCTTATGTCTTTGTGTATGAGTGTATCAAATTTGATTAAAATCGGACCACTCCTTCTATAACCCGATTTTTTCGATTATCAATTTTCGATATTTATCGGGGGTACCTCGACACAAAACCTAGCTAAGAACACTCGCAGACGCTTATAGTACAACTGTGTAAATTTTCAAGAAAATCGGTTCAACTGTTTCGGAGTCTATAGGTAACGGACACACACTCCACCCACATCTATTGAACAGGTGAAGAGGTTCATCCCTTGTTTCCTGTTTAGGATGCGGTTTTCGGTTTTCTCTTTTCCAATCTTTTCACTTTTTTCTTTATTTTTTTTTTTTTCAATTGGAGTAGATAGACTAAACTATCGCCCGGCTCACACCCCACCTCCGTCTATTGAACAGGTGAAGAGGCTCATCCCTTGTTTCCTGTTTAGGATGCTGTTCCCGGTTTTCTCTTTTCCAATCTTTTTACCCTTACGTAGCCCCCTGCGCATCAGTGGCGTTATCGCCTTGCTTGGGGTGATTTGAGTAAACACACACACACACACACACACACACACACACAGACAAAGTTCCATTTATAAATAAGTTTAGATTATCAAAATCTTTGGGTTAGTTAGAGCTACAAGTTTTGAAAATATGCTGTTCAAAACTCTGCAATGGACGGGCCATATGTCGCGTAGAAAAGACTACTAACTTCCAGACAACCTTCTGTTTAGCAAAAAGGTCCATTAAATCAATTATCACCCATCAAAACAGATAGTGTCAGCAATACTTCCAGGGAAACTCCCATTTCGATGCAAACCGTAAAACAAGAGAACTAATGCAGTGTATTAAACTCGCTTTTCTCGAGAAGACAGACCTATATGGTACGATACGCTGAATTAGAGTTCCGCAAATTAACGCTATGACTCAATTGAGAAAATCCATTCAGCGGTAAAAAAAAACAGTAATGTTCATGTCGATTAGAGGTGTATTGGCGATTACAGCAACATTAGAAATGTCAAGTCGATTTCTCAGATAACATTATAAATAAAATCCCGTTATTATTGCGTTTTAATATTAATAAAGGAAATATCACTACGATAGCCGATAAGAATTAACAAAAGTAATTATACTTTTTGACAGGAGAACACATAAAAGTTTATGTGCACTGATATAAAATCGTCTTGCAGCCAAAAACAGAAAGATGCACAACTGTAAAGCAATGAGACTAAAGTTTGTAGTAGATAGAAAATTAAGAATAAAAACATACATTTTTCATGTTAAAATAGAAATTTATTAAAAGGAAAGAAAAACAAGAATAGGTAGCAGTTAATGTTCAATGAGAAAGTTAAGGGTATCAAGTGTTTATAGAAATGTTCGTAGGAGGAATTTATTGGAAAGAGTTAATGCTAATACAAACATACATACATACGTACATATGTATGTGTTAGCGTTTGTTTGGTAGGAATGTCTTTGAATGGAGAAGAAGTAAAAGGAATCAGCATATGAGAAGGAAAATAAAGAGGACGAATGTCTGGGTCAGCTTGAAGCTTCTCCCGTTACATTTTAGTTTGTTGTCTCTGCTGCTTCCATCCTCTGACTGTCTGACTGAGCTGATCGAAATAATTTATAGTCATCTAGATTTTTCACACTTGATCACTAAGTTCTTTTTGGTCTTGTAAATTCCTTTCCATTGGTCAGAAAATCAATTTAACATCTACTTGCGAAATCTGGTTTCAACTTTTTCTTTAAGCACATGGTTAATCCTTTTTCTATTTGGGGAAAAACCAGGATTTCACACATCATTGTGAATTTTTATAAAAGTGAAAAAGAAAGTTGATTTTAATTCTTAATTTCCTATCCCACAAACTATGATGTACACCTTGGAATAGTGTGGAATAGTGTAAGAATAAAATATACATTTTTCATGTTAAAATACAAATTTATTAAAAGGAAAGAAAAACAAGTATAGGTAGCAGTTAATGTTCAATGAGAAAGTTAAGGGTATCAAGTGTTCGTAGAAATGTTCGTAGCAGTAATTTGTTGGAAAGAGTTAATGCGCACGTACGTATGTATGTATTAGCGTTTGTTCGGTAGTAATGTCTTTGAATGGAGAAGAAGTAAAATGAATCAGCACACGAGAAAGATGGAGAAAGAGGACAAATGTCTAGGTCCACTTGAAGCTTTTCCCGTTACATTTTAGCTTGTTGCCTCTGCTGTTTCCATCCTCAACTGTCTGGCTGACGTTGACCGGAATCTTTTATAGTAATTTAGATTTTCACACTGGATCACTAAGTCTTCTGGTTCTTACAAATCGCTCCCATTGGTCAGAAAGTCAATTTAACATATACTTGCAAAATCTGTTTTCGACTTTTTCTGTAAGCACGAGGTCAATGCTTTTTCTATTTGGGAAAAACCAGGATTTCACACGTCATTGTGAATCTTTGTAAAAGTGAAGAGAGTTGATTTAAATACTTAATTTCCTATCCACTACAAGTTAAAGAATGTGTGTGTATTGATGGACACAGACGCAGGCTTATACACTGAATGCGTACACATACACTGCAAGTTAGATACATTTTAAACGGTGAGAGACAACTCAACGCCACCGAGTGAGTGCCGAGACAAATTAGGACAGAAACAACGCATGACCGAGATAAGTCAGGACGGAGAGAACCGAGTTCGAGGCTTTAGAAAAGGCATTATGTAAAATATGAACCAGTTTTTTGTTTTTAATTATTTTTAATATGGTAAAAATGAAATTAATATTGAGCATCAGGAAGAGACAACTAAAGTTCCTGAGACATGCAATAAGGAAGGAGGGCTTGGAGAACCTGATACTAACAGGCCAGATAGAGGGAAAAGAGACAGAGGAAAGCAGCGGAATAACTCATTTAAAGGGCCTGAGTAGGTAGATGAAAGAACGGGGGTTGCGTGGTGTTACAGGAGAAAGTGTGCTAAGATCTACCAGAAATAGTGAGACGTAGAGAGCCATGATCGTCTACGTCCTGAAAGGACGAGGCACATAGAAGAAGAAGAAGAAATTTTAAAGAAATATTTATCTTTAATGTACATGTAAAATATAATACAATAAAACACTTTTGTTTCTAGCTATCTTTAAAAAGTAAATTGAAAAATGCAAAACTGGTTCATATCTTACATAACGCCTCTCAAATGCCTTACTTCGAGAAAAATAATCACTAATTAAGATTTTAGTCCTTAATAAATTACTTTATTCGATTATAAAAAAAAGTTTTGTTTTTGTTTTTTGTTGTTGTTGTTGTTTTTTTGTTTTTTGTTTTTTGGGGGTTTTTTTTGTTTTGTTTTTTTTGGTTTTTGTTTTTTTGTTGTTTTTTGTTGAGATGTTCGGTATTGAGTTGTCCCGGTTATCAGTTATCAGTTATCCTGCTTTGAGTTTGAGTTTAACGACATATCAACATTTAATGCCCAAAAAGTGGGGGTTTAAGGTTGTCTTTTTTTAATGTTCGGTTATAGTAAAGCAATGAGACTAAAGTTTGTGGTAGATAGAAAATTAAATTAAAGTTGATTTAGTCAGATTTTAATGATAATTTTTTTTATCCTTTTTTATTTTAGAAAACTGAAAATGTCTTCTAGTTTTGTAGTCAAAAATGTTTTGCTGAGAATATTTTTTTTCCTTCAAAAATGTGTTATGGTAATTTTTTTCTTCAAAGATGTATTGTTGGTAATATTTTTCCTTCAAAAATATATATTGTTTTTATAAATGTCTATTCTTATGTATATATTTCTATAAAAGTGTATTTGTTTACTTTCATAGAGTTTTGACCCCAGTTTGCGGGTTAACTATTTGCCCATAGCTGGGACCCTAACAGGTGTTACCACTCCAGGTCAGGGTTGACCTGAGAACAACAGTAATTAAAAGGTGGTTCCATGCTCCTCAGTCAGTTAAGTGCCATACGTAAACACGCTTGGGCGATCATGTCACGAAAGAGACATGACTGACTGGGCAGAAGATTATCCAGCAGTAGGTTGCCATTGCTTTCTGCGGTACACTGGTTGTCAGCCAAGGCTATAGAACCCAATCTGTCCTGTTATTTAACCCATAACTGAAAGGAAGAGACGGATTAATACCTTTCCCAAGGGTATTTGCGCGTAAGTGAATGCAATGAATTCAACTGGAATTCGAACTCGGCTCCCCGAGTTCTCGTTCCGAGCCGATATCCACTGGACCACAAGCCTTGCTGCCGGATACAGTTTACTGTCATGCCCAGGACCCAGTTGTCCTGCACACACATTTTAAAAATAATTATTAAAAAAGCTTTTATCTTTTGAGAAACATTTTAAACAAATCAAAGGTCATTCCTCGCAAATGAATAAACCCAAAACATAAACGAAACAAATCAAACTTTAAAAATTGCCTGCAAACTGTTTAAGGATATTTAAGAGTTTCACTTATTTAATCTAACTAAAGATTTCGGACGAGAATTGATATTCCCTTGACAGATCAAAGTATTAATATATTCTAACTTTTCGCTGTCATTATGTGTATTAAAGGTTACTTTGTTTCTAGCAAAAACTATTGGCATTTTTTTTTTATTTAGTAGACAGTTGACCTGGTATAGTTATTTGGAACCCCTGCTTATTTTCAGAACTGATTCCAACAAAATAGTGATTAATTCTTTAGAAGTTATTGACTATTTTTAAATTCAATTTGTTACACCAAAGTGTCCCTTAATGCAAAATCCGCAGCAAAGAAAGACTTCAACAGTAGATAGATGATTTTCTAATCGCCGCTAAGATGTGGCACAAAGCCAAAAGAATGAGGTACCCAGTAAGAATCGAACTCACTACACAATTGTAATAGTTTCTAGAAAAACACACTTGCTAACCATTACACAACGTCGAGGTGCCAGACTTCATAGGCCAATAAATCTCTAAAAAACAAAAAACACAATCTTAAAGTTAACTTCATATAATAATTCTGCTTGCTCTTTCCTTAATTAGTTACTTAAATAGTTACTTAGTTCCTCTGTCCGTTACGCCACTGAAGAAAGATAACACACTTACTCTCTACACGAGCTTTTCCTTCTCCTCTATCTTTTTAAACGCTACTCTCCTCAGCCTTTCTCTCACCTTTGCCAAACGGAAGGGTAGTAAAGAGTGGGAGAGTAGGAGGAGAGAGATTATAGCATTACCGTATCTGTAGCAGCTTAAGCTGATGGTTGTAGCAGTAATTCTGTGTGTATATCTGTGTGTACTGTACAATATAGTAAAAATAGGTAGGTTTGTTGTCGTATCCCGCGACCTAATAACAAAATTTCTGGCCTTTACCCACTTGGCCATTACTCAGTTGGTCTTTTCTGTTTACAATAGACACAGGAGCCATGATTTTTCAGTAATAAAAAAACATTTTCTCTTTCAAAATCTCTCCAAATAGCGTACAGTATTTTGGTTACGGTCTGTGCATACGCCGCTTCATATAATATAAGATTACAGTAAATTAGCTTCTATGGACATTACTTTTAGAGATATTTTAATAAAATTACACTCTTTGTTATCGTTATTTTATTATCCAATGCCTTTATGTTTGAAGATGTTGCTATTATTTGTAGTACGACAAACTAAAATTTATCCAGGAAATCATAATTATCCTTCCGTGGAAATTCCACGGGTTCCGCTAGTTTATATTATTATTCGTAGAAGATAAAGATGTTTCTATAGATTTTTAATAGATTAATTGCATTACGTTCTTTTTAAACATGCGTTTTAAAATATAGAGCGTCGGACTTATAAGTCACTTTCTGTTTTAGATGAAGTCAGTCAGTTAAGTGCCATACGTGATACACGCTTTGGGCGATCATGTCCCGAAAGAGACATGACTGTCTGGGCAGAATATTATCCTGCAGTAGGTTGCCATTGCTTTCTGTGGTAGACTGGTTGCCAGCCAAGGCTTTGTACTAAACATGGCTAACCGTTCTCAATACAAAAGACCTTAGGAAAGATCCTTGTGTAAATGAATTGAAACAAAACGAATAATGTCATCTATCTATCTATCTATCTATCTATCTATCTATCTATCTATCGTAACCCAATCTGTCCTGTTATTTAACCCATAACTGGATTAATACGTTTCTCAAGGGTATTTGTGCGTAAGTGAATGCAACGAATTCAACTGGAATTCGAACTCGGCTCCCCGATTTGTCGTTCCGAGTAGATATCCACTGGACCACAAGCCTTGCTGCGGGATACAGTTTACTGTCATACTCACTTGTGTCTCTGCCCGAGAACAGAGAGGCAGCAGATAAAAATAATATACTGAGAGGTGCCCGGTCCCGGGGAACAGATGCGTGAGGCATTGCACTAGTTGGGTAGATCGGTGGTCGTCACCGACATGTCACATCACGTATCAGTGCGGAGACGAAATAAATACTATACCTCAAAAAAGAAGCTAAGACTAAAACGAAAACAATTATCACAATATAAGCTCTGATGCATATGGAATCAACAAAAACTATAAATAATTACCAAATGTACTCCCTTTTTTACAAGATTAACCGGAACTGTTCAACTTGTACAGCGAGAATATTTTGAGGACCCTAGATGAAACGCCAGGATTTGTTATTGGAGGCCACAATTTGAACAACATACGGTATGCAGAAGATACAGTGCTAATTGCAGACACGGAAATGAAACTATAAGACCTCCTACAGAAGGTAGCGGTGGAGAGTGACAAAAAAGGACTACAAATAAACTTTAAGAAAACTGAACGCATGCTCATCAGTAAAAGATGCAACCCAAAATGCCAAATACAGGTGGGGGATACCAGAATCAAACAAGTACAAAAATTTAAATACCTAGAAAGTGTCCTAACAGGAGATGGAAAGTACGACACAGAGATCCGAAGGCGACCTGGCATGGCAAAGAACGCGTTCCAGAAGCTGAGTAAAGTACTAATACACAGGAAAATTTCACTAGAAACAAAGAAAAGAGCGCTGGATTGCTATGTGATGTCAGTTTTTTAATACGGCAGTGAATGCTGGACGATATCATCGAAAATGAGGACAAAACCTGAAGCAGCAGAAATGTGGTTCTACAGAAGGATGCTGCGGATATCGTGGACTGAGCATGCAAGCAACGATGAGGTGTTGGAAAGAATGGCAACAAAAAGGAAATTAATATTGAGCATCAGGAAGAGACAACTGAAGTTTCTGGGACATGCAATAAGGAAGGAGAGCTTGGAGAACCTGATACTGACAGGCCAGATAGAAGGAAAAAGAGATAGAGGAAGGCAGCGGATAACATATTTGAAGGGCCTGATCAGGTGGATGACGGAACGGGGGTTGCGAGGTGTAACAGGAGCAAACATACGAAGAGCCACAAGAGATAGGGAGACGTGGAGAACCATGATCGCCTAAGTCCTGAAGGGAGAGGGCACATAGAAGAAGAAGAAGATTAGAACAAAAATGGAATCTTCTGCCATATCTAGACTAGAGCTACCCACTCCCCACTTACTTGTCTTGCTAGAGATCAAAATTACCTGCCGCCTTGTTGGTGATGAATCATTTTCTACCTTGCAATCCTTTTCCCATGAACGAAACGTCGCGATACTCTCGTTTCTCTGTGTCTATTTCAAAAGCATCTGCTCTAACTACACCCTTGTGCAAATTAATTGAAACAAAACGAATAATGTCTTCATAGGATCATTTACACTTTCTCTAATCACTATACGTCGTGTTGTTTCTTTTTCTTCCGATCGCATTTTCTATCTGAGATAGATAGATAGATAGATAGATATTGAACAGACTGAGATAGATAGATAGATAGATAGATAGATAGATAGATAGATAGATAGATATGATCAGACTGACATAGATAGATAGATAGATAGATAGATAGATAGATAGATAGATAGATAGATAGATATTGAACAGATAGATAGATAGATAGATAGATAGATAGATAGATAGATAGATAGATAGATAGATAGATATTGAACAGACTGAGATAGATAGATAGATAGATAGATAGATAGATAGATAGATAGATAGATATTATTTGAAAATATTAGAAAATCCTGATGTAAATCAGGTGGGGATCCTAATCATCTCTCAGTTGCGTCCCTGTCCTCGAAGACAGAGTGCGGCTCAGTTGTAGCTCCGTCCGCAAGGACACATTGCATCTGAGATAAATTATGCTGATAGATGCCTTGTCCCGGGGAACAGTGTCTCGCGGCCGCGCAACCCCATTGCAGCAGAGGGTTGGACCAGGTGCTCGTCACCGGGGCCAGCTCAACCGTCGGTTGAGGGGACTGGAGAATTTTTGTTCAACTGCCCGTCCGTACGCGACCGGGTCTTCACCTTACAAAAGACCTTGTGTCACATCTCGCTCCAGTGGGGGTGTAGGGTAAATATCCTTACCTTATTTGAAAAACCGTCGTCGTGACATCATTGACATTGATTCATTGAATTGGAAAGTACCTGAAGCTTGGAATGACATTCCTCCTGGCACTATCCGCAAAACTGCTGCCTGCGGGTTACCAAGATTATAACTTTCTGATGAACATACAGGTAAACATTTCGAACATTTTGTGCAGCCGAGTTCGAATTCCAGTTGAATCCATTGCATTCACTTACGCGCAAATTCCCTTGAGAAAGGTATTAATCCGTCTCTTCCTTCCAGTTATGGGTTAAATAACAGGACAGATTGGGTTCTATAGCCTTGGTCGGCAACCAGTCTACTGCAGAAAGCAATGGCAACCTACTGCGGGATAATCTTCTGCCCAGTCAGTCATGTCTCTTTCGAGACATGATCGCCCATGCGTGTATCACGTATGGCACCTAACTGACTGACTGTGCATGATCATGATAGCTAAATAAATCTCTTTCTTAATTTCCCGCTTTTTTTACTGGTCACCTCGTTGCACAGGTCATTTTCTTATCAAATAAGCAGGTAAGAACCGAATTTAACATGGTTGCTTTCTATTACATCAAATACGTCAATATAAATTTAGTAGAAAATAATGATTACAACATTCTTTTATAGAATTCATGCATTAACCCTGATAAAATACCAAGAAGAATCTGCAATGTTATTGGTCTTAACCTGGCATCTAGGCTTCAGTCACTTTCCCACCGCCGTGTCATAGCATCCTTGTGCCATTTTCTATAAACAATTTACAGTAATTGTTCCGATGAGTTTTCCTCTTTGATGTCTAGAATTTATTAATCTATGAGCACTACTTGATTGGTGGCAAGGTCTCACCATTTTACAAATGAGATATCTAGATTTAACCGTAATTTTTATGCTAACAGATTTTTTTTTTTTTTAAATAATTTCACCCCAAAAAGGCAGTTTTATTGCGCAGGGGGTTACATAGAGGGAAAGTGATGAGAAAGAGGAGTAGGTTATATGGAGTGTCGGGAGGAGGGTAATAGAAGGATGAGAATACTGGTGTGATGGAGGTGGGGTGGACGGAGAAAAGAGCTTGAGAGAAAGGAGTTAGTGAGATAGGAGATAACTATTGACCTTGCATTTAAATTCCTGGAGATTGTAGCTGTCGGGGAAGCAAGTATACGGAAGGGAATTCCACAGGCGGGAAGTGCGAGAAAAAAAGCTGTTAAAGTAGAAATTGCGGTTTCACTGCAAAAGGGTGGGACCTAGTTGCTAATCTAGTATCTCGAGTAAATTCATACATAGGGGGCACCAGTGAGTTAAGTTCATTGGAGCAGAAGCCGTGAAAGTATTTGTAGAAGACACATGGATGCCACATCACGCCGGTGAAAGAGCGACTGCAGCCGAGCTGCCAAGTCGGGATCGATCACATTACAGGTTCTTCGTTGTCGCACTTCTCACTTGTGGAACTCTTTCCCAGTTTCCTGCTTTCTAATCATATTTGATCTTCAAAACTTTAAATGTAATGTTAATCGTTATCTTTGGTCCTCTTGATTCTTGTTCTTTTATTGTCCGCCTTGTGGTGCAATGGATATCGCCTAAAAACAAGAAACCGGAGAGCCGAGTTCTAAATCCAGTTGAATTAGTTGCATTCATATACGCGCAAATACCCTTGAGAAGTGTATGAATCCGTCGTTTGTCCCTCCAGCTATAGGTTAAAAAGCAGGACAGATTGGGTTCTATGCCCTTGGTTGGCAACCAGTCTACCGCAGAAAATATTGATAACCTACTGCGGGAAACTCCTGTCTAATCAGTCATGTCTCTTTCAAGACATGATCGCTCAAACGTGTTATACGTATGGCACTTAACTGACTGATCTTTAATAATGTTTACTTTTTAGCATATTCTCTCACACCCAGTAATCCTTAGCTTTACTGCATCGCTTGGGAAAGTTGATTAAAAACAAGAAAAAAATCACTTAAAATATGTTTATAGATATAATATCAAGATGAAGACATGAATTGGAGAACTCTTAACGAGTTGATATCACAATTGTCACTGAATTTATTTGTTTTTTTATGTTTAATTAACATTTTTAAGCTGTTCGAAATCAGATAATTGTTTGTGACGTTTTATCGATACTGTAGTTTAACCAATGAGAACTCTTTTTACAAAAACTTGTTGGAAATTTTAAAAGGCTTTCAACTTGATGTCGTCGACTCCGAAAAAGAGGCCATAGCTTTTAAATCGGAGCTTCACTTCCCATAAAGAAAATTTCAAAACTTTTCTTTTTCTATTAACTGCACTGACATCAATGCTAATAGAAGCAAAAACAATTTTGACAAAGATAGTATTTATGTGACAATCAAAAATAATAGTTATTTGTAATATGAGGCTTATCATATATTTTCCATGTAAATGACTTCCTAATAAAAAGGTCATTTTATGTGTCCATTAGTTTGCTCTTTTTTCTGAGTGTGTGTGAAAATGTTTCGAATCCCACGTTTATAAATATGTTATTTAAATCTTAAAGCGCTCTTTGTAAACATTGTTTTTTATTATTTTTATTTTAAAGATGTCTCTTACGTTTGTTCAGTTAGTCGGCTTTTGTGAGGAAATAAAACACTACTGTCGATGTTTAGTAGAACATTTTCCTCATTCCTTAAGGATAATGCGTTTTGTTACATTTTCCAGTAACTTACGAGATAATTCTTGCAAGAAGGCTTTGTTTTTCTTTCCTTCTTGAATTTCTGAAACGAGGAGCTACCATTATTTAACTAATGTTTCTATCTTTGTTGTTATTATCACAAACTTTCGGCTATTGTACCCTTCTTCGGGATAACTAAAAGCGAATTTCGAAATGAACATTTTTAATTGTCTCATGGGTCTAAAGATGACGTGTTCTTTTTTAGTATAACTTTTTTTTAATAATCACATCGCCCCAAGGAAAGCATTTTACTGCCACTGTTTTGCAGGGGGTTACATAGAAGGAAAGTTATGAGAAAGAATGAGAGGTTATAGGGGGGTGTCAGGTAGTGGATAAGAGAAGGATGAGAATACAGATGAGAGTGGAGTGGACGGATAAAGGAGCAAGAGAGAGAGTATGCAGGTTAGATATGAAATTAAGAATTAAAAGCAACTTTCTTCTTCACTTTTACAAAAATTCACAATGATGTGTGAAGTCCTGGTTTCGCCGAATAGAAAAAGGATTGACCATGTGCTTAAAGAAATAGTCGAAACCGGATTTTGCGAGTAGATGTTAAATTAGTTTTCTGACGAATGAAAGCGATTTGCAAGACTGGGGAGAGTTGGCGATACAGTGCGAAAAATCTAAATGGTTATAAAAGGCAAAAGGAAGGTCAGCCAGACAGTCACATGGAAGCAGCAGAGACGACAAGCTAAAATGTAACAAGGCAGAAACCTCTAGTCTACCCAGTTATTTCTCTTTAGTACTTGAACTCTCCAAGTTTTTTTGTTCAGCTGTATTGTGTCATAACTTTGGGTCAAGTTAAGTCACCGGATTACTTCAACTAAAGCTTTTATCTACTGGAGCATGGGACTCCAAGACAAAAACGTCGTGAATATGACAATAAAGATGAGGACAACAGTTCGAACAATTTATTGGGTTGTCCCAAAAGTTCATGCCGATTTTTAATTAGTCATGTTCCAACAAGTTAGAACACGTCAAATTTATCAACAGATATAAAATGGTCCTGGGCAGGACGATAAACTGCATCCCCCAGCAAGGCCTCTGATTGGAAGGTTGTGAGAAGCATGGAACCACCACTTAATTGCTGTTGTTCTCAGGTCCACCCTGACCCGGAGTGATAACATCTGTTAGAGTCCCAGCTATGGGCGAATAGTTAACCTCCAAAATACACTTTTGTAGAAATATATATATATATATATATATATATATATATATAAAGATAGATTTTTATAAAAAAAAATATATATATATACATTTTTGAAGGGTGTAACACCCCAGTTGACGGTCCGAACAATTTCTCCTGCGGCCGTTCTCCACGCTGTGATATTGCCGGGAGTTTGTTGAAAAAGTCGGAGCCTCAAGCTGGGGGTACAAGATTAAACTATAAGGAACGAACTTCCACAACTTGGATGAGTTGAAACGATGCTTTATTTCGTTTAGAGTTAGTCTTTTCGGTTGGGGGCAGGCGATGTGACGTTCAGCTCTAACTCTAATTAACGGAGATCAAATCCGAACCGAACGACTCAAGACGAACAGAGTTTCTACTTCAAGCACGCGCCCGACTGAACTAACTCAACTGAAAACTAACTCAACTTAACTGCTCGGCTCGGAAAAATCACGTGTATTTATTCAAAACAATCCGGAAGTGCCTAGACCCCACGGGCGATAAGCATTGGCGACTGTAAGTCCAAAATTTCAAGGTACTTAAATTTTCCTTCTTTTGATGTGTATACATCCCGGCAGACATCCCGTATTTTCCAGGATTATTTTTATCTTTTTATCTTAATACAGCATCCTTGGAAGGCCGCCGGATGTTTTTATAGCCCTGACACTTTGTAACCAGGCGTTTTTTTATTGCCTGGAGAAAGCGAAAATTCTATCATCTTTTCTTTATTTTCTTAATGTCAAGATACAATCTTTTCTTTATTTTCTTATTGTCAAGATACAATAAAGACACTCAAAAATCTATTTCCTAAACTTTATCTTTTATCACATCAAATCACTTAGTCAAATATTTACCGGAAGACTGGTAGGATTTAACAGTAATCTGATACCCTTTTCTCTTCAACAAATTTCCTTATAAAAGAAAAAGCGTTTATTTATTTTTTCTCTTCTTTTTCACTTTTGTTAAACGAAACACATGTTTTTTTAACTATTTTCTATTCGTAACCATTTTCTATTTTAATATATTATAATAAAATACATATTTTACAAATCCACCTTAATATATGCCTAGTTATCGTGTCACAAGGGAAAGTATTACCAACAATACATTTTTGAGGAAAAAAATATTCTCAGTCAAACATTTTTTTAATACAAAACTAGAAGACATTTTCAGTTTTCTAAAGTAAAAATAACTAAAATTTTCATTAAAATCTGATTAAAATCAAGCTTCTTACAATAAAAATTACGAACATTAAAAATACCATAAAACCCCACCTTTTTGGCCTTAAATAGCCCACAGAGGTTGATATGCCGTTAAACAAAACTCAAAGTCAAAACTCAAACATAAAAAGCTTACACTTCAAACTATCTTTCGAAAAAGAAAGTTTAAAATTTCTTAATTCGTGCCAGTTTTGCATCCTTATGAAAATGACAGATTATAAAGTGAATTTTAGACATTTAATTGTCTTTTTTTATTACCGTAAAGTCAAAAATGCCTCGTAAGTAACGAAAAAGTCATGTGCTGTGTACAGTGAAGGTGCTTTAGCTGACATAAGTGCACAGAAGTGATTAGCTGGTGATTTTCGCCTTATTTGTGAATAAGGCTCAAACAGACCCCCACCCCGAAAGACACACTACAGACGAGGACTAAATCAAGATATTAATTGAGAAGAACTCGCATTCCACTACGCGAGATTTGGCAAAAACACTAAATTCACCATCCACGAACACTTAGTGAAGCGTGGATATTTAAATCGATATTATGTTTGGGTAACACATGATCTGAATGAAAAGAATCTTTTGAATCACACATTAATCTGTGATTTGCTGTATAAATGCAATGAAAATGTATCCTTTTTAAGTAAATTGTGACGGGTGATGAAAAATGGATCGTTTACAACAATGTTTAGCGAAAAAGATCCTTGAGTAGGCGACATGAGCCAGCTTTAGTTATCACAAAATCATGTCTTCATCCTAAAAAGTCATGATGTGCATCTAGTGGAAGTGGAAAGGAATCCAGTACTATGAGCTCCTGCCAAGTAACTAGTCAACTGATCCTGAAAAGTACTGCTCGCAACTGGATGAACTCAAAGGCAGAAATTCAAGAAAAAGTCTAGAATTGGTTAACTAGAAAGGTGTTGTTTTCCATCAGAATAATGCCAAACCTCACATTTCTTTGGCGACCCGACAAAAATTGTTGCAGCTTGTCTGGGATGTGTTACCCCACTTGTTATATTCATCAGACATTGCTCCATCGGATGTTCATTTATTCAGGCTCTTGCAAAATTATCTCAATGGTAAAAAAATTTCATTCTTTGAATGACATAAAAATCACCTTAATGAGAAACCGGATGTTCGTTGTGGTGCATTGGATACCGACTCGAAACGACAATTCGGGGAGTCGCGTTCGAATTCCAGTTGAATTCCTTGCATTCACTTGCGCACAAATACCATTAGGAAACGTATTAATCCGTCTCTTCCCTCCAGTTATGAGTTAAATAATAAGACAGGTTGGATTCTGTCAACCAGTCTACCGCAGAAAGCAATGGCAACCTACTGCGGGATAATCTTCTACTCAGTCGCGTCTCTTTCGAGACATGATCGCCCAAGCGTGTATCACGTATGGCACTTAACTGACTGACTGACCAAGAAACCACCAAAATTTTGGGAAGACGGAATCTTTAAGTTGAAGGAAAAACATTGAAAGGTTATGCAACAAAGTGGTTCATATTTAGTTGAATAAATATTTACTGGTAGAATTTTGTTTTGTTTTAATTTACCTTTAAAAATCGGCGTAAACTTACTGGACAACCAAATAAATTGGATCAGATTTATTCGTGAATTTTCTGATATTTTATCCTTTCCATAAATGGAATTGTTTATAAAAAATTGTACAATTTTTGCTGTTTTAATTTTTGGCAATTTAATTTCTATTCCGAATTTCTTAAACCTAGAATAGAACAGACATTTAACCTTGGCAAACTATTTTTTAAACTTACTTTTCTCGTGTCAGATTAATAGCGATAAATCCCATTCAAGCATTATTTGTGCGTTTTCTCATAATCTGCCCTATCATTTTCTTTGTCGTATTCATTGTGAAGATTGTCAGAAAACTTATTGTTCATAGCATCTGTAATGTTTGAGATTCTTGTAAACGGTTTTTATCTACAAATTCATAGTGGGCTATCCGTTATAGAGAAGTGTATTTGTGTGTTGAAACAGATTAACTGTATTTGGCCTTGTTAGTAGAGAGCCCACTATAAGAGGAGTATAAAACAAGAAAATCAAATTGTGTATAGAAACAACATATATATATATATATATATATATATATATATATATATATATAAAGTTTTTTTTTACAAATAAAAGTAATGTCTTTTGGTTGGTACAAAGGTCGTTAAAAATGTTCATAGCAGCAATTGCTGAAAAGAGTTTGTGCTTATGTATGTGTGTGCGTTCGTTTGTTAGGAGTGTCTTTGAAGTCTCCGCTCAGTTCATTTGGGAAAGTGACTCAGTGAACAGTGAAGAAGAAGATGAGAGAGAAAGGAGAGGTAACATAATACGATCGCTTGACGTGATGTTAATGATGCTCATATTTTCTTAACTACCGATTGCTTTCTTGTGTCGTCCTTTTATTTAACAAGTCATTTGGGAATTCACACCCGGATTTAATTCTGGGCTTCCCATTGGACGATAAAATTCGCGTCGGCTCGCGAAAAGGGTCCGTAAAAGGAATTTGATATTTATTTATTTTTAGTTTACCAGATGCGCAGACCAATTTTAGTCATTTGCTATCTGGATCTCTGAGGGCAAACATCCGGTCCATCGCTTGCTCGGTATCACTACAAATCCTTTTAAAAAGACGCTTTTAAAAGACGGTATTTTGATGTTTTCAGTCAACGTTTCTCTGTCACAGGTGCGATATTGTTAACATGACATACACGTCTAAAAATGACAAGTAGATTATGCATTATATAATCAAATCCAAGAGCAATTATTCAGTATTAAAAAATAATGTTTAGCTGCAGAAATTTGCCATTGAATGTGACATTTACAACAATGTAGGCGTATGGGCCTTATGCAAGTTCCTTATTCCAATCCATACACTCAAACGAAAGAAAATTAAAAAGACTGTCAGTCTTTTATATAGGTTTTATATTTTCAATTCTTTTAGTTTGTTTGTTTTTTTAATCGTATCACCCCGAGCAAGGCGTTAACGCCACTGATGTACAGGGGGTTACATAAGAGTAAAAAGATTAGATAAGAGGAGAGTAAAGAGAAAGACGAACCAGTTAGAAAGGAGCAAGAGAAGGAAGGGAATACAGGTGTGATGACAGTTACAAAGGTGGAGAGAAAGGAAAGGATATAGAGGGTGGTGAAGAAAGAACTGGAGTCAAGTGGTTAAGAGATGAGTATTGACATTGCATTTAGATTCCTGGAGGTTGTAGCAATCAGGAAAGAAAGAATATGGAAGCGAGTTCCACAGGCGGGAAGTGCGAGAAAAGAAGCTGAAGGAGTAGAATTGTCGTCTGCATTTGGTTGATCTAACTGTGAATGGGTGAGACCCAGTTGCCAGTCTGGTTGCACGAGTAAACACCAGTGACTTAAGTTCGTTGAAGCAGAAGCCATGGAAGTATTTATAGAACAGACAGAGGGAAGCCACATTCCGTCGGTAAGGAAGTGGCTGTAGTCGAGCCGCCAAGTCGGTACCTATCATATTACTGATTCTCCTTTGGAGCCTGTCAAGAACACTGAGATGAACAGCAGGGGCGCCTGACCATATATGACAGTAGTACTCCATGCACGGACGAATGGTTCATGCAGGATGGATACAGGCGGAATAAATATCCTGGCCTGACACAGTGACCCAACTTTCCTAGCAGTGGATTTAGCTATTGACTCAATGTAATGGTTCCACTTGAGATCGGAAGAAAGGGTAAGGCCGAGGAGGCATAGTTTATTGCTCTCAGGGAGACTCGCTTGGTCTATGCGGATGGGAGGCAGGAGAGGTTGCCTGAGATGATTGACAGACTGCAGCTTGGTCTTAGACGCATTGAAATTTACAAGCCATCTTCTTGATTATGTGCCGTGTTCCTTTTAGGACGTAGGCGATCATGGCCATCCACATCTCCCTATCCCTTGTAGCTCTTAACACCCTTTCTCTTGTTACTTTTCCCAAACCCTTTTCTGTCGTCCATTTGCTCAAGCCCATCAAGTATGTCATGCATGTCTCTTTTTCCCTTTAATTTTTTTTTAATTTTTGTCATTGTGCTGTTGACCTGCTGGCGACCAAACTAGCTACCCTACTCCATGGCTTTGTGAGTGAGGTAGGATGGTAGTAAACCGGTAGGATGAAAATAAGATCCATGGGGTGAAGAGGGTCATCCCTTGTTCCCTGTTTAGGATGTGGTTTCCGGCTTTCTCTTTTCCAATCTTTCCACTATTACGTAGCCCCCTGCACATCAGTGGCGTTACCGCCTTGCTCGGGGTGATACGATTAAAAAAAAAAAACAACTAAACATAATCGCGTATAATAAACGGGCGTGCGTTTTATTCACAGTTAACTACTGCATATGTTTTCCTTACAAAACAATTTCTAAAACAACCATTGTTGCTATGCATCCTGGAAATTAGCAAACACTGTACGCGGCCACGCATCGATTCAAATCTCACAATACAATGGAATTTATTTCGTATTCACCTGTGTGTGTGTGTGTGTGTGTGTGTGTGTGTGTGTGTGTGTGTGTGTGTGTGTGCTTGCGGGGGGGGATACTTGCCTGCCAGGATGCAACTTATGCGCGAGTTTAACTATGAAATGTTTTAATAAAGAAAATCTATTTTCGAAATTTCAGTGGTTTAAAATATTGGACATTGAACTTATCAACGCAAACATTTGAATTCAATGTCTACCAATTATAAGCGAGTCATTTTCAGAATAAAAAATTAATTTACTACATAAATAATTACACGAAGGCATGTTAAGCGTTATATTCAGTGGATATATGTGTTTATGTAGACATCTTTGAATTTCTTATCTTTTCTTTTCTTCCTTTTTTGCTTAAAAGTGACATCTAACGTCTGGGCAAACAAAAGTCTGGGCAAACAAAAGTCTGGGCAAACAAAAGTCTGGGCAAACAAAAGTCCGGGCAAACAAAAGTCCGGGCAAACAAAAGTCTGGGCAAACAAAAGTCTGGGCAAACAAAAGTCTGGGCAAACAAAAGTCTGGGAAACCACCTTTAAGCGAGAAGGCCAATTGATGTCAAATTCACTGCCTTAAAAATAAAAACATATATTTGCCCGGCCTCCTCACTATAGCAGGATGTGACACAATGTCGTCATACACATATGTATGGCCCAAAGATAAGAGCTTTTGTACAGTCCTAGCTAACTTTGTGACGCTGACATCGATTTAACACCGACCTCCACCTCTGTTACTGCAATGAGGAAGGTGCTGCCACACGATTGGAATCCCCGGGGCTGGCGGCCTTCTCCCATCTAAAAATGAGGAGAAATGTTTACTCTACTCCTGCCAAAAGTTAACTTTTGCGCCGGGTAAGTAAGAATAAACAGGGGTATGAACTCAAATACATGTAATCACTAAACATAATGTTTATATATATATATATATATATATATATATATATATATATATATATATATATATAATGTGTGTATACACATATATATGATAAGATAAAGAAGAAATAGGAGATGTTTATCAATTTAACATGTTTCACTTTCATTAAAACTTCATCAGGGAACGAGATATTAATAAGAGATATTAATATGAGAATGAAGCTTTAATTAAAGCGAATCACGTTAGGTCGATAAACGTTTTCTATTTTTTCTTTATCTTGTAATTGTATTGGATTCTGATTTATATTTGATCTCTATTTGATCCAACTCACACACACACACACACACACACACACACGCACATATATATATATATATATATATATATATATATATATATATATATATAACAAAATAATAAGCGTTTATCAATCCAAAATGTTTCAATTATATTAAAGTTTCGTCAGAGATTGGGAAAGAAATGATAAAAAGACAAACAATCTGGTATTTTCTAATTTATGTGGTTTGATTTTTATTGGAAAGTAAAAATACCAGAATTTTCTTAATCTTTGATGAAGTTTTAATAAAAGATTAACGTTTTCACTTTGTTCTATATCTTATTCTGTCCGATTTCGATCCATATATGATCTACATTTGTTCTTCAACTATATATATATATATATATTAGAAAAGGAAATAGGGTTGTTCCAAGGAGAGAAATTGGTATAGAATAAAAAGTGTGAAACGTTTTGTTTAAAGTGTATATTTATTGTTGTTGTTATTATCCATGTTATGAAATATTAAGTGTCCATGATGGTATTTGTGACGCTACACGTGTTTCGAGTCTAAAATTGACTCTCTTCAGGCGAATAAATTTGTGGCTTTACGTATCGAGTTTCTTTTGTTTCTGAAGGCCAAGTTGTTATAAATAAGTAAGTAAGTAGAAAAATAAATGCAAAAAAATAAAAAATAAATCAAATCAGTAAAGTAAAATAAAATAAATCAAATGTTGGCGTGTTGAATTGTCTGTGTTTTCTCACATCAGCATGTGTATAAAATGATAAACATAAATAAATAAATAGATTAATGAATCAAGGGCTTACCCCAATTTGAAATGATTTTGTTTTGGGGTTCCCTCATTAGTACGTTAAAATTTTCTTCTAGGCGCCTTCCTTATCTACAAGTCTCTTCATCGGTCAGTGATTGTTTTTATTGCTTTGACGATGTTTTGAATTTTGTGTGTGTGTGTGTGTGTGTGTGTGTGTGAGAGAGAGAGAGAGAGAGAGAGAGAGAGAGAGAGAGAGAGCGTTTTTTGATTTCGTCTTTATGTTTTAGAATTGTTTTTTTATTGGTCATCTGGTTCTTTTTTATTGTTTGGGATTATCATTTGAATTTGGTGTATGTGTATGTATGTGTGTGTATGTATGTTTGTGTGCGTATGTTTTTCGGTGTGTGTGTTTTTCATGTCGTTTTGCTGAGCGAAGGTATGTATTTTTATGAACCTTTCTTCCTGTATTATTAGTGTGTCGTAGTCTGTATTTTTATTCATACAGGCTCATGTGCGTTAGTTTTAGACACCCGGTGTTTCTTGCTCTCTCACTGAAACCAAATATATGATTCCATATTTGGAAGCATTTATCGGCAATTTGTGATGCGCCATATGTATACTGCTTTTTTGTATATTTTATTCACCCGACGCCCATTCGGCTGTGAATTAAAGTGAAATTAATCATTAGTTTTGTTTATTTTTTAATCGATTTCAGCACCTATTGTATATCGAAACAGATTCTTGCCAAATCTGTTGTTGTAATGTAATTAACGTAATAAATTATTTTGTGTAATCAGATTACTCTTTGATATTTTTGGCTACTTTTCGTCTCGTATTCTCTGAATTTTTTTTCAGATGACAGCCCATCATAGCATTCGACCCGTTTACTATCAACAAAGCTCAAGAAAAGGTCTCAAAGTTTTGCTGTAGATTCTAATTCGATTGGAATGATTATTTATTGTATAAATTACAGCGGAACAAGACCAAAGGCGTACTGCTGGTCAACATTAACTATATAAGACCTAGCTAATCAGATTTATGACCCATTTATTCATAACAATTTACTCATTCGCCACAAAAAAAACACACATCCATCACCACTCAATCCTACATTTAACACATATTCACAGGGAACCGACAAAAGGAGCTATGACGTCAAAATTTCCTTTATATGCAAATGTCTTTTTTACCAAAATTATAATGATATGAAAATGAGGCAGGGACGAATAAACCCCAAAACAAAACTAAAATTCAACAAAATATTAAAACTAAAAATAACATATGATAGTAGAACCCGTTCACCCCATGAAAAAATAAAAGCGGCCTCTGTATCTCACTCACTAACGGAGATGGGATGATAAAAAATAAATTACGAAGCGGGAAACTCAAAGTCTGACCTAGTCAAGATGAAAAAGGAAACCAAAAACAAATTGGGGAGGTTGGAAATCTCAACATGAAACATAACAAAAGAAAATGTCGGGAACATGCCGGAAACGATATTGCTCACATTAACTAGATAAACAAATAGTTTATCTTAATCAGGGGAGGTTTCAACAGGAAACGGAAAAAGAATTTGTCGGAGATGCAGGCAAAGGTCGGAGCGGCGAATTTTTATATAGCATAAACATATGGAATAAATTTATGCATTTTTGGTTTTTGTGGATGTACAATAAAAATATTGAACACTGTTTATTTATTAGATTCTTTTTTTGTTTGTTATTTATTAATTTATCAAGAAGTAAATTTGTACTCCTCTTCAAAAAACCTGAGAAAAGTAAGAATGGGGGAGGGTTAGTCGAATCTGCTTACTCTTATTTAAATTAGTTTAGTTTTATTTTGTTTTGTCTTATTGGTCATTCCAAAAAAAAATTCTTGCACATATACAAATCAACCATCCGTTCGTGCATGGAATACTGCTATCATATATGGTCAGGCGCCCCTGCTGTTCATCTCAGTGTTCTCGAAAGGCTCCAAAGGAAAATTTGTAATGTGATAGGTGCCGACTTGGCAGCTCGACTCCAGCCACTTTGTCACCGGCGGGATGTGGCTTCCCTCTGTCTATTCTATATATATATTCATGGCTTCTGCTCCGACGAACTTAAGTCACTGGTGCCTCCGCCTCTAGAATTTACTCGTGCAACCACACTGGCAACAAGGTCCCACCTACTTACAGTTAGATCAGCCGTCAATTCTATACTTTCAGCTTCTTTTCTCGCACATCTCGCGTGTGGAACTCCCTTCCGTATACTTGCTTTCCTGACGGCTACAACCTCCAGGAATTTAAATGAAATGTCATCTTTTATCCACTTGACTCCAGTCCTTTCTACATCACCCCGTATATCTTTTTCTTTCCCTCTACCTTCGCAACTGTCTTCACACCTGTGTTCCCATTCTTCTCTTACCCATTTTTCTGACACCCCCTGTAACTGGTTCGTCTTTCTCTTCACTCTCCTCTTGTCTAAACTTTTACTCTTATGTAGCCCCCTGCGCATCAGTGGCGGTGCCACCTTGCTTATGGTGAAACGATTATTAAAAAAAAAAGTAAATATATAGCAGATTAAAATTTTGTACCTATTGTTTGAAGTTTATTGCGATTATGAACTTTTATTAATGTTGCTATGGATACAGTTTGATGAAAATAACTCCATTTTCTTCTGAAGTTTCACATTTAAGTATCAACTCAATAACTGATGGCATGCTTCCAAGGGTAATCACCAAAAGAATTTTTTTCTCGACTAAGATATTACTGAGCTTCATCTGCATGAAAAAATAAAAAATCGCTAATTTCTTTGTTGCTTATTATTATTTTATCAGAAATATTATTTTATTTCAGATTTGAAATTGATAACATTTTCCACTTCAATGAAACAAACGTTTATATTGTTCATTTATTTTCAAACTGAAACTAAGTAGCGTCTATCTTTTTTCAATGAGATCAAAAAGAAATAGACCATTGTATATGACGTAATAGTAAGACGTAACGGTCGTGTTAACTAAGGAAAAGACCATCAGAATTATAATGATATATTATTTAGCAGGCGCTAAAACTGTTCACCAGACACTCATGTCTGAAAAAAACCTATTAGCTAAAATAACTCCTTTTAAGACATGCGTAAAAATAAAACAAATCGGAGCGCGTGTAATGTAGATCGGGTCAAGTCACTGGATCTAACCAACGCTTTCATCCACTGAATCATGTGTCCTTGAGGAAGAGTTGTGAGCTCAATACATAGTGATTGCAGTAGATAACAAATAACTTAGAGCGTTAAGTTAAACAGGGATAAATAAAATATCCGGAAGTGGCATGACTCATGAAACGAGAAGAACTCATCCCAGTGATCGCAATAAAGGGTTCAGTTCAAAATTCCAATCAACTGAAGAAGGCCGAAGCGTACAGCGGCCGAAACGTCGTGAATATGAATAATACAATAATGATGAAAAAACAGTCCGAACACTGTAAATAGCTTTATATTATAGACCAGCTGGCACCCTTCTAGCGCTTTCAAAAATGGAAAAGCCTGTGAACCGAAATAGCCATATAAATAAAAATTAATAGCAGTCAGGAATTCAAATTGTCATTGACAGTCTGAGGAGAGCGACTGCGTGCTTCAATCGTTCACTTTGTCGGACTATCTGCCTTCGAGCGGAAAGGAACACAGACAAGGCTCAGCCGAATGGTACAGTCTCGGCTGAGGAAAAGCAATATTCATTTTTCTGTTTTGCCCACGTTAATTGGCCTTGTGCCACATCTACCTCGGGCTTCTGTACACGTGGAGAGGTCGTAAATAATTAGGAATGTCATTGACGATTATTATCAGATTGTGCTCTCTGCGACTCTAACAACTTACCTCTCCTCTCTTTTTAATTATTGCTGTTCCGTCATATGTGATTGTCTTATTTGTATTTAATATTCATTAGCATGGATATTGTGTTGTAGATACTTCAGAACACATCATCTGGTATCGTACAATTGGAATTCAAACTCGGCTCCTCGATTTGTCGTTCCGAATCGATATCCACTGTACCACAAAAAAGACCTCTAATAGAAAAAAATGTTTCACTGCCTGACAAGGTGCTAATAAGATAGAACCGAAACACAATGGTTCTTGTAAAGCAGTAAACTATGTTCTTATTGTAATAAAAATATCATTATATATTAGTCATCCACATACAAGACCGTTTTGCTGTATCACAGCTCATCAGTGTGGGTAGACATATCCACTTACTTCAGGCTGGGATCGAAACTCGACCGATTTGGCGTCAGTCGGAGTCTCTACTCCCTAAGCCATCGGCGCATGGGGTCAGAGAAGGGAAATTTTAACGTCTTGTATGTAAGCAGTGTATACAGACGAATTGAGTTCTCTTGGTGACTGGTGATATGTATATATATATATATATATATATGATTTGGTGATATATATATATATATATATATATATATATATATATATATATATATATATATATATATATGCGTGACTCTTCAGAAATGAATTGAGTTCTCTTGGTGACTGGCGTCTGTATACACTGCTTACATACAAGACATATATATATATATATATATATATATATATATATATATATATATATATACTGTTAAATATAAGAGACAATGAATGTCTATTGTTTAATCATGAGCCGTTCTAAACATCCAATTTTCGCTTTAATTTTAGTTGAAAATAAAGACAAAAATTCTACAACATTTGGATAATTTTTTATTAAGTTGGTTCTAAGCTTTCGACTCACATGAGCCATCTTCAGAGAGATTGCAAGGACATTAACATAAAATGTCCACCATCAAAGACGATTTTATCTCGTGTTGACATAAAACTTTGCGAAGCAACGATAACAGTTACGAAATAGCAAACGCAGTTCGTAAATTTGTATTGCGGTTCTATGACGTCACACCGCGTGAGTGCTCAAATGTTAACAGAAGCATATATTTAAATGCAATGTAATGTGTTATGACCAGATTTAAACGTGATTTTATTAAGTGTGGGTTGTCTGGATTTAATATAGATGGCCTCCAATATCTGAAGGTTCTTTTTACTGTATGTACGAATGAGGAATATTGTATTGTTGACTAAAATCTGTCTGATATTACCAACATGGCTATGTTTTTCTTAGAAATTTCCCCTGAAATTAAAGCGAAAATACGATGTTTAGAACGGCTCATGATTAAACATAATAGGCATTTATTGTCTCTTATATTTAACCGTATATGTTTAGAAAATTATCTGCTGCCTCAATATACTATATATATATATATATATTTATTTAGTGTATTGAGGCAGCAGATAATTTTCTAAACATATATATACATAATTATTTAATTACTCAGTTCTTCATCATTTATCCGTCACACCCAGCTGGTGCATAGGGCAGCAACTATCTGTTGCTGTTTTTGTAACAAATTGTTTTTTACGGGGCAGGGTTGTTAGCCCAGCACCCAACCCCCAAACCTGGAGGACCGGTGGACCATTTTTGGTCCTTACATTTACAGCAGCTGGTATTCCCAAATGGTCACCCATTAAGTTCTGACCAGGCTCGATATTGCTTAACTTCGGTGATCGGACGGGAACCGGTGTATTCAACACGATATACTTTACTTGACTTTAATTTGACCCCACTACTTTACTTTAGTGGGGTCAAATTATGCTGACTGAAAAAATGCCTTAAATTTTATTCATTTCGTAAATTTCGTAAATTAGTTTCCTCTACTTTAACATAAAGTAGAGGAAAATCAACAGAATTCCCGGAATAAAGACAGGGGAGCTTGGTCAGTAATTAGATGGGTGACCGCTTGGGAATACCATTTGCTGTAAGCTTCAGGTCAAGTCAGACCGGTACCACGTAACCCAGTATTACCTGACACGGGTCGGGTTGTTGGCGACTAAACCGGCGCCCCCGATAGGTTGAAGATCCAGACTTTAACATAAAAGAAAGAAAATATATATTTGCGATAGAATTATCTACCGTCAATTCAAAAGACTAGGTAACCCTAGCATATTCGGGAAGGATACAATACGGCATATGCATTGTGGTGCAGTGGATATCGACTCGGAACGACAAATCGGGGAGCCGAGTTCGAATTTCAGTTGAATACATTGCATTCACTTACGCGTAAATACCCTTGGGAAAGGTATTAATCCGTCTCTTCCTTCCTGTTATGGGTTAAATAACAGGACAGATTGGGTTCTATAGCCTTGGTCGGCAACCAGTCTACTGCAGAAAGTAATGGCAGCCTACTGCGGGATAATCTTCTGCCCAGTCAGTCATGTCTCTTTCGAGACATGATCGCCCAAAGCGTGTATCACGTATGGCACTTAACTGACTGACTGAATATAATAGTTAGAAATAAGATTAAGGCTTCTAGTGGGCATAAATTGGGGGATCTGTTTTCCATTGTTATGAAGTAATAAACTGATCCCCCTAATTACTGCTTAATAATATAATACATATCTTCTCCCACTAGGTATGAGTCAAATAACAGGACAGATTGGGTTCTATAGCCTTGGCTGGCAACCAGTCTACCGCAGAAAGCAATGGCAACCTACTGCGGGATAATATTCTGCCCAGTCAGTCATGTCTCGAAAGAGACATGATCGCTCAAGCGTGTTACACGTATAGCACTTAACTGACTGACTGACAATACGGAATGCTGGACAATATTATCGAAAATGAGGACAAAACTTGAAGCAGCGGAAATGTGGTTCTACAGAAGGATACTGAGGATATCGTGGACTGAGCATGCAAGCAACGATGAGGTGTTGGAAAGAATGACAACAAAAGGAAATTAGTACTGAGCATCAGGAAGAGACAACTGAAGTTCCTGGGACATGCAATAAGGAAGGAGAGCCTGGAGAACCTGATTCTGACTGGCCAGATAGAAGGAAGGAGAGACAGAGGAAGGCAGCGGATAACATATTTGCAGGGCCTGATCAGGTGGGTGGCGGAATGGGGGCTGCGAGGTGTAACAGGAGCTAACATACTAAGAGCCACAAGGGATAGGGAGACGTGGAGAACCATGATCGCCTACGTCCTGAAGGGACAGGGCACATAGAAGAAGAAGATTAGAATAACCCAGAAACTATACTGGCAGCAGACCTCCTACTTACGGGTAGAAAATTAATTCAGTAGATATACAAAAAAAGAAAGGGATGTAAGTAAAGGATGTCTCTTTTTACCGGACTTATTGAACCAATGGATGTGCGTTGTGGTGCAGTGGATATCGGCTTGGAACGACAAATCGGGGAGCTGAGTTCGAATTCCAGTTGAATTCCTTACATTCGCTTACGCACAAATACCCTTGGGAAAGGTATTAATCCGTCTCTTCCCTCCAGTTATGGGTTAAATAATAGTACAGATTGGGTTTTGTAGCATTGGCTGGCAATCAGTCTACCGCAGAAAGCAATAGCAACCTACCTACTGCGGGATAATCTTCTCCCCAGTCAGTCATGACTCGTTCGAGACATGATCGTCCAAAGCGTGTTTCACGAATGGCACATAACTGACTGATTTAACCTATACTGAGAGGCGATTACGGGAGAGTCAGAAGTCATATCAAGATTCATTAATGGTGGCCACAAACTTAACAGCATAAGCTATGCAGATGGCACCGTCTTGATAGCAGACATAGAAGGGAACCTTTAAAAACTCCTACAGAAAGTAGTGAGGGAGAGCGAGAAAGGACTAAGCATCAATTATAAGACGGAATGCATGACTGTTAGGGGGTAAGAAATAAACCCAACACGCAAATTACAGATCGGGGGTACCAAAAACAAACAAACACAACAATTTAAATATCTGGGATGAGGTTTAACAGAGGACCGAAAGTGCAACACTGAAAACGCATTGGGATAAAGATGCCTTCCAAAAGTTACGTAAAGTATTAAGAAACAGAACAATTTCGTTAGAAATAAAGAAGAGTACTGAGCTGTTACGTAATACCTGTCATCTGATGTGGCAGTGAATGCTGTAGAATTTTCTCACAGATAAAAGAGACTTGAGTCAACAGAAACGTGACTCTACAGAAGGATGCTGAGAATATCATGCATTGAACATGTGAACAATGACGAAGTTTTAGAAAAAATGAAATCAAAAAGGTCACTTGTACTTAACAGGAAGAGACAGTTGAAATTTGTAGGTCACATAATGAGGAAAGAGGACTTTGAAAATTTGTTACTGACAGGACAAGCAACACATAATCTACCTAACGAGGTTGAGTACATAGATGACAGGACATGGTTTAGGAGAGATAACACAAAATCAGAATTTATTAAGAGGTACAGAGGAGAGGGAATTGTGGAAAACCAACGTCCTGAAGAGGCATGGCACAAACAAAAAGAAGAAGGAGGAAGGGGAGGGAAGAGGATCAGAAGAAGAAGAAGAAGAAGGGGTGATTAGAAAAATAAGAAGGCGAAAAAGAAGGCGACGAATTGCTTTGCGATATGTTATTAGTAAGTACGTACGCTCACGAACATTGATTTGCAGAGAAACTTCATTATCCAGCAAATATTTATACATTCGTAACGAGACTGATAGTCTTTCTCGATATTGTGATGATCACTGTCTTGTCTAACTTTATACAAATCCGTCCATTTTAATGACGCCAACAACGAATGGAAGCGATCATTAAAGTGACAAAATGCGGACAACTACCGACCCGCATTTGTTGAAGCGAGAGAAAACGAGGAAAAATAACGCAATTATATTACGTTGCAATTATTAACATTGTTCTCGTAAAGCGATTGATTGTAGCGTGACTTCATGTTGCAAGTAGGTACTTTTATTTGCATTTATCTCGTTCTTTGCAGACGAACGCCTACAAAAAAGGAACCGTGAATGCGAATTGCCTTCGTTGCGTTTAAACTGTGTCATTCACGCTGACATTTAGGATGGGTCTTGAAAGGAGAGCTGTCGTGTTTTTCATTTTAATTCACAATCAATTTACGCATCAGTCCTTAGCATTTTTTATGCGTTTCAGTTAGCTGTAGGGTTTCGGATTGTTTTTCAGAGATATGACCTCAATTTATCAGTTGAAGTATAAAGGAAAATATCTTAATTGGACCAATTAAAATTCTCCTGTCCTGACTGCCATCATAAAAATTATTTTCTGAAATCGAACATTGAAACTTCTGCGACGGAACCTACCAACCTATTTCTCTATCTACCTATATATAAATTTAGTATATCGAGGCAGCAGATAATTTTCTAAACATATGCTGTTAAATATAAGAGATAATGAATGAAAATAAAGACAAAAATTCTTCAACATTTGCATATTTTTTTATTAAGTTGGTTCTAAGCTTTCGGCTCACATGAGCCATCCTCAGAGAGGTTAAATAGTCATTAACATAAAAACATCCACCATCAAAGATGATTTTATCTTGTGTTGACATAAAACTTTGCGAAGCAACGATAACAGTTACGAAATAGCAAACGTAGTTCGTAAATTTGTAATGCGGTTCTATGACATCACACCGCATGAAAGCTCGAAATGTTAACAGAACCATATATTTAAAAGCAATAAAAGCAGATTTAAACGTGATAGAACCGCATTACGAATTTACGAACTGCGTTTGCTATTTCTTAACTGTTATCGTTGCTTAACAAAGTTTTATGTCACACAAGATAAAAATATCTTTGATGGTGGATGTTTTTATGTTAACGTCCCTGTAACCTCTCTGAAGATGGCCCATGTGAACCGAAGGCTTAGAACCTACTTTATATATATTTGTCATCTACATACAAGCTTGTTTCGGTGTATCACAGCTCATCAATATGGCTAGACACATCCACTTGCTTCTGGCCGGGATCGAAACCCGACCGATTTGGTGTCAGTCGTAGTTAGCATCCCCTAAGCCATAGGCGCATGGAATCAGAGAAATATATATATATATATATATATATATATATCACTGTTTTTAGTTATTTACATTATAAAAAGAGCTCGATGCTTAGTAAAGCATTATACATGCTCATAGTATAAGTTTATGCAACACAAGAGACCTTGTGTTTCGGTAATATCTTATTAGCAATTTGTCAGGCCGGAAATATATATATTAGTCAGTTAAGTGCCATACGTGATACACGTTTTGAGCGATTATGTTTCGAAAGAGACATGACTGACTGGGCAGAAGATTATCCCGCAGTAAGTTGCCATTGCTTTCTGCGGTAGACTGGTTGCTAGCCAATGTTATAGAACCCAATCTGTCCTATTATTTAACCCATAACTGAAGGGAAGAGAAGGGTTAATCCCTTTCCCAAGGGTATTTATGTGTTATTGAATGCAACTGGAATTCGAACTCGGCACCCCGGTTTGTCGTTCCGAGTCGATATCCACTGCACCACCAAAAGTCGTTAATAAAAAAAATATTTTACTGCTTGACGAGATGCTAATAAGATAGTACCGAAACACAGCGGCTCTTGTGTTGAAGTAAACTATGTTCTTATTATAATAAAATATAACCATATATATATATATGTAATTATTTAATTACTTAGTTCTTGGTCATCATTTAATTAGACCAGTACACTGTTGTATTAAAAAGTGTTCAATAGCAATTTATTGTAGAACTTTTTAATGTTTTTCATTTGTAAATGAGTTATTACGCGACTGAGGTTTCTACCACGTAGTGTCTTCAGGCGATTTGCAGTAACCGATTTTACCGTGTTTTGTTGTTTTTTTTTTTTAAGAACGCTCACGTAACGGGGATTTTATATATGCCAGTTCGTCTCTCTCTCTCTCTCTCTCTCTCTCTCTCTCTCTCTCTCTCTCTCTCTATCTATCTATCTATCTCAGTCTATTCGTATCTATCTATCTATCTATTTATCTAAGTCTATTCGTATCTATCTATCTATCTATCTATCTATCTAAGTCTATTCGTATCTATCTATCTATCTATCTATCTATCTAAGTCTATTCGTATCTATCTATCTATCTATCTATCTATCTATCTATCTATCTCAGTCTGTTCGTATCAATCTATCTCAGTCTATTTATATCTATCTATTTATCTATCTAAGTCTATTCGTATCTAGCTATCTCAGTCTGTTCGTATCTATCTATCTCAGTCTATTCGTATCTATCTATCTATCTATCTATCTATCTATCTAAGTCTATTCGTATCTATCTCAGTCTATTTATATCTATTTATCTATCTAAGTCTATTTGTATCTATCTATCTCAGTCTATTCTTATCTGTCTATCTTTCTATCTATCTTATACCCCCTTTTCCTGTGCGAGTCTTGCACATATTTTATATGCGCAGATGTATAAATAATAATAGATATAAAAGGGATACTATTTATACAACAAAATCTCACTCCTTGTCAATGCACTTAATTATGTGCTGACTATTAATCATCTAGATTTAACATTATACATTGAAAATTTCAGATCAAAATTCAACTAATAACGGATCTATTGAACTTCTTTGTGTATACATTGTGTACATTGTTCGGTCTGTTGTCTTCATCTTTATTGTCGTATTCACGATGTTTCGGCCGTTGTAGGCTTTGGACTTCTTTATTCGATTAAACTTTCGAACCGAACACTTTATTTCGATCACTGGAGTAGATTGTTCTCGTTCCATGATTCATGCTACTTCCAAATGTCTTAGTTATCTCCCTTTAACTTAACTCTCTAAGTTATTTGTTCACCACTGCTGTAGCCAGTTATTGAACTCACAACTCTTTGTGTTCTTGCCAACGGTTTTGTACACTGGACATCTCCAGGGGATAAACGCGTGTATTTTTGCCATAACTCATTTTTCGTGAATGGAAGCAGATGGAAAACTGGCAAATTGAGGAATCCTACATGTCGCCGCTTAAATCTAGTTACACACGTGTGGAAACCTTTTCAAACGCTTGTTGGCATTGCTGCCAGGATTTCACCTCATTAATCTATCGCTATCCGCGAAATGACATTCTTCAAAATGTAACTTCTTGGGGGAGAAGAGGTTGAAATGAAATGGTGCCAAACGGGAAATCATTTTGTCGGCATACCAGCGTGATTCTATCTGTTCAACATAGGAGTTGTGTACTGGTGAAGTGTCTTGTAAGATCTGGGCACCTTTATCCAATAGAATACGTAAGTCATTATACATGAGCGGTTATGACATATTACAGGGGAAATAAAAGAGAAAGCAAAAAAAAAGAAAGTTATATTTTATCAATAGAGCTGATGGCGTAACGGTTATCGGAACAAAAAGTGGAATCGGCAAACCGAGTTCTGTTACGTTTATATTGCACTAATACCTTCAGAAAACACATGAATCTAGTTCTTTTCAGCGTGGTGATGACAACGGCAAGTCAATCAAGAAACTATCAAAACCTACCAATGTGGTTTATGGGTTAGTATTTTCAGCTGTAATATTATATTGTCATCTGTCCAGGCTATTGTGATCTCTCTGATCAGAAAATCCTTAAGTCCCATACCATTTGGGTCCCAGAAGGCAATGAGCATCACCTTGACAGTAGAAGGTACTGTTGTTTCAGAGGTTCAAAAACCACTGATCTTTCATTGTTTAAACTGTGCATTAGTCTTAATGACGAACCCAGTTTTCTCTGTGTAATTAATCGGGGAAAAGTACCCGTGGCTAATAAGTTCACAACAATTAACATCGTTTTTCTTTTGGAATCAAACACATTGATATTTCCTGCATATTTCAATTTTCATGGATAAATTTTATGTATTTTTTTTTCAAGCCCCACATGAATATTGGCTCAGTTCATTATTTCCCGGATGGTTATGTGGCGATTTCATAAGACGGCAACACCCAATTCTTGTTGTCGTCACAATCAATGACTGGTAGAAATGAGCGAAAATAGGAATATAACGGGTGATAGCTAGGAAAGAAAGTTTTATTCTCCTGTTTATCGTTCCCCCGTTATAAGCATCCATGATATAATAACAGCGTTTTTCACGGACCTGACTGAATGGCGGAAAAAATAGACAAGCATGCTTTGTTCTTGGAGAGAATTTTATACTACTAAGGCATGCAAAAAAAAAATTTTATATATATATATATATATATATATATATAATATTAACTATAGCAACAACAATACTAATAGTAACACAACTAACTCTTCCAAAACTAGTACTAATTAAGCTATAATTTAAATCGTTTTGAACAAACCACCGAGAACAAACTCGGAGGGCAAAAAAGGGAAAGTAAAAAAAAGAAACAAACGAAGTACATGAACAAAAAGTCAAGCACTCGTAAGAAAGAAAAAAAAAACCAAGACGAAAACCTTTGGGCGAAACCGTGGTAGATTGTTGGATCTTGCTTAGATTTTCTGTCTTTATATATATATATACTAGCAGTATAGCCCGGCGTTGCTCGGGTGTAATGAAAGCTTTAAAGCTAATCCATGGTCATGGAGCTCAGACACTTTGGAGGTTGGCACGAATGACTAAAAAGCAATAGTTGTTTCCAGTTAAAGCGAAACCGTAGACTGCAATTATACCTACTTAGCACCAAACCTACAATATACCTACTTAGAGCCAAACCCAAAGCAAAAACTAAAATAAAAGAGCTGAAAAAATACAAATATACAGGCAGATAAACAAACACACACACAAACATCTTGCCTTTTATATATATAATCGATTTTCTGCACTATGGTAAGACCTGCAACCTTGAAACTTCTGAATATCGTTTCTTATATCTTTGTCTATGAGTGTATCAAATTTGATTAAAATCGAACCACTCCTTCTATCAGCCGATTTTTTCGATTATCGATTTTTGATATTTATCGACACAAAACCTAGCTAAGAACACTCGCAGACGCTTATAGTACAACTGTGTCAATTCTCAAGAAAATCGGTTCAGCTGTTTCGGAGTCTATTGGTAACGGACACACAGATACACACACTCAGACAAAGTTCCATTTATAAATAAGTTTATATATATATATATATATATATATATATATATATAAAGAGAGAGAGAGAGGTGTTCCATGTGGAAAACAATATATCATGTATATATACAGAGCAAAGCAGAGTGTAAAGAGAAACAAAAAGGAAGGGTTGTTACATGTAATAGGGGAATGCTGATGTGTCTGGAGAAGCGTAGGACCTAGGGTAGAGCCTTGAGGGACGACTGCGTTTGTATGAAAGGATCTGGAATCTTGTCCATTCAAGGCAGCCTTTATTTCACGATTTGTTAAGAACGATTGAATTAAATCAAACAATCGTCCAGAAATACCATAGCTCTGGAGCGTTCACATAAGGCCAGCATATCAACTGATATCATGAGAAACGGCTCGAGCTTCGCCATTCTTATTAAGTGCCTTATTCAGTGATGGTCGTTAGCACATCAGCGGTAAACATGCCGAAGCGGAAGCCATATTGTTTGTCAGAGAGAAGTTTGTGAGATGTGAGATGCTTAATCATTTCAACATTGGTAATAGCCTCGAATATCTTGTCAAAAAAGAGGTAAGAGGCTAATATGGCGATAATTAGAGCGGTCAGAGTGTTTTCCAGAATTCTTAAGGACAAGAATTACAGAGAACTTCTAGAAAGCTGGAAGAAGCGATGCAATAGTTATAGAGTTTGAAGAAGGACTGGAGACAGCTCAGGAGCACATTTCTTTAGGACGATGACTGAATTCCATCAACTCCGCTTGCCTTATGGGAGTCAAGCTTAGAAATTATGTTAGAGACCAGAGATGATTTTACGTACATATTACTCAATTAAGCCTCAGTTCTAGGTGAGAAATTGGGTGTGGGTACTCTAGACAAGTCAAGTTAAATTAATATTTGCGAGCAAAGCACTCGACTTTTGTCAGCTGTGGATGTGAGAACTTTGAATTTATTGAATAGAGGAAAGATCGAGGGTTATCTGTTGTTCAGGGCAATTTCGCATTACCGCCAGTAATCTTTAGAATCAAACTTGCGAGATGCTATACGTCGCTTCATTCTATCAACAAACAATAGTTTAGCATCATTTACGACACGCTTACATTTATTACGAGACAACCACCTATTGTTATCAGACGTGTTTGTCCGATAAAACCGGAAAAAGAGATCTCTGTGGGCGATAGTAGCCGAGCAAGCAAGAAAGGACCAAGCAGAATAACTATGTTTAAGTAGAAATTGTCTAGCTGGGATGAAAGCATCGATGAAACCATCGATGCCGGCTTTCACCCAGGAGGATATTTCAGAGGCGCAGTCTGTTATGTTGAAACACACCTATTCCTCAGATAATGGAATCTCCCTCCTATATTAATAAGAGTTAACAGGAAGTTGACTCTAAAAGTTCTTGAGAAGTTTATAGGAGTTCTTAGAAGTTCTAGAGAGTTCTTTAGAGTTCTATTGGAGTTCAGTAGAACTACTAGGCAGTTGATATTAGTCGGCAGTTGACCGAATACTAAGGAGTCGGTTTTCAGTGGAAGATTATCAAGTTCCTAACATTTTGGGTGTGTTAAGTCGATTAGCAACCGACATAGCGCGATTATAACTTTCAGTACGAAAACTACTCCACAACACAGTCATAAACAAGGAGACTAAAAAATTTAGTTCCAAGGATCATCGCAAAGGAAATCACGGAACGAGTCCCAGTCCGTTCGTTGATAACAGTATGATATTCTGCTGGTAGGAGGTTCCTGGATGGAGGAAGAAGTAGAAAGTTACATTTACTGACACCACAGCTTGATCAGAGTTACCCAGAGGGCAAAACTGCATCACATGGTAAGAATCTGGGATAGAAGTAAGGAAGAGATTTAGAAGAGAAGCGTGTCCATTGTGATTACTGGTGAAACACATGGGGCAATCAACTGTAGAAATCAAATAACTTACCTTCTAACATGGCTGTCTCTTCCTGTCTCCATGTATGAAGTTAGGCCAGCTAATCTACGTCATTTATAGGAGAGTACCTAATGCAGCATGTGGGTTAGGCCACTTTACTATAATGGACCTGCCCAACACATTTTCATGAGTGGATTCTATTCACAATATATATCTCTCCATTAAATCACTCAATAAGTTTTTTTTTTCATTTGAAATGATTACACGAATCTACTTGCGTGGCCAATCAACTACAACTAACCAATATTCAGCATCAGCCAATTGCGTGAGAGACTATATGATTGAGAAGGGTGACTGGAAATAGTCTCGTTTATATTGTCAGAAATGCTGTCTAGTATGCGACAGTCAGGAGAGGAACGGGAGCGGTAGGGAAAGAAGAGATAGCTTACAGAATTTAATAGAAAGAGACAGACACATGAAGGAGTGAACAGGAGATTCGAAATGATATCTCTAGCCAGATAGAGATGTTCGCTAACATAAACACCCAGGCCATACATGTGGACATTAGGGTCCTTCCTTATAAAAAGGAAATTATCTGGGAATCGAGAAATTAGAGGAGGGAATTGTAGGGTTGAGCTTAGTTTCGCAGAGAGCTAATATGTCTGGGGACTTTTCGTAGAGGAAAAATTCCACACTGCAAAATTTGGTAGGGATACCATGGACGTTATAGAAGGAAACATTGAGGGGTTTAGGTGTTTTTGTTTAGCTGATTTCGTTTTATATCTCTGATTATTTATTGTCATGATTCAATTATTTTTTTTAATCATTTCACCCCGGGCGAGGCGTAAATACCACTGATGTGCGGGGGGCTACATAACTGAAAGAAAATAAATTAGAGGAGGGAGAAGAGGATTACAAACCAATTAGAAAGAAGCAATAGAAAGATGAAAATGCAGGTGTGATGACAGTTGCAAGGGGGAGAGAAAGGGAAGGATATACGGGGTGGGGGAAGGGCTAGAGTCAAGTGGTTAGTAGATGAGTATTGACATTGCATTTAAATTTCTGGAGGTTGTAGCCGTCAGAAAAGCAAGAATATTGGAGCGAGTTCCACAGGCGGGAAGTGCGAGAGAAGAAGCTGCAGGACCCAGTTGCTATTCTGGTTGCACGAGTATATCAGTAAGGAGAGTCCTAGAGTAGCAGTAGGGATCGGTCATCAAATGCAACATAGGTAGGAAAAGAACTGGCGTAGGCTGCAGCATAATGTGGTCTCAGAGTTGCCCACCGGGGATACTTGTGGTACACCCACCCATGCGCTATATGGCACTACAGGAACCCCGATATAATTCAACTGTTGATCAGAGCAGCTTCCCAAGACGCTACGCAAGAGTTCGGGCTCATAACTATTAGTCGAAAGCAGCGACCAGAAAACTGCCAACCCGGTAACCTCGATATGAAGAGCCGTTTCCACCATCCACACACATTATAAATAAAAAAAACTCGTGACAGTATCACTATTAAGACCCGAGGAAAGGAAAGAAACCGGGAACCCCTTCCTAAACAGGAAACAAGATACGAGCCGCTATTATTTAATAGAATGAGGAGAGGAAGGACCAGATGATAGGAGAACCTACCTACTTCTACTGAATTTTTTCTTTTTTTTTAATTGAAAGAAAAGTTACTGTTGGGACACCCGCGCCTATTCGGCTATAATGGACTATTCCATTACGATGTAAAGTAATGGTGGCATCTACGTAGGGGAGTGTGCAGAGCAGCCGATCGACAAGTCAGTCGTAGACTTCCGGTGACGACCCGGAAGTACCCATTGCTCATACTACATCTTACGACGGTTGAGACGATTAACCTTTATTCTTGTATTGGATACTAATAACCTTTGTAAATACTATTTTCACGGAATACAACAATTAACCTATTCCTGTTTTTGAGTTATTTATTCTTACTCACGACATAACAGTTACTAAGTTCTAAATTAGTATGAACCAGAAAAATTTAGTTTAATCCATTACTGATTCAAAAAAGGATTAAAAAGACAAGTGATGCGATAACTCTGAAAACTCAAGTAAAAACTTGAAATGCTCGGCATAGTATAGAAATCCTGTATCATCCATCAACTAACTAAAACACACAAAGTAAAATTGCACACTTGCAAAATCGGATTCAAACGACTAAAAGCATTTTGGAAAAACCCAGAATAAAATTACACACCCGCGAAAGTGGATTCATACGACTAAAAGCATTTTGGAAAAACCCAGAATAAAATTGCACACCCGCGAAAGTGGATTCAAACGACTAAAAGCATTTTGGAAAAACCCAGAATAAAATTGCACACCCGCGAAAGTGGATTCAAACGACTAAAAGCATTTTGGAAAAACCCAGTATAAAATTGCACACCCGCGAAAGTGGATTCATACGACTAAAAGCATTTTGGAAAAACCCAGAATAAAATTGCACACCCGCGAAAGTGGATTCAAACGACTAAAAGCATTTTGGAAAAACCCAGAATAAAATTGCACACCCGCGAAAGTGGATTCATACGACTAAAAGCATTTTGGAATAACCCAGAATAAAATTGCACACCCGCGAAAGTGGATTCATACGACTAAAAGCCTTTTGGAAAAACCCAGAATAAAATTGCACACCCGCGAAAGTGGATTCATACGACTAAAAGCCTTTTGGAAAAACCCAGAATAAAATTGCACACCCGCGAAAGTGGATTCATACGACTAAAAGCATTTTAGAAAAACCCAGAATAAAATTGCACACCCGCGAAAGTGGATTCAAACGACTAAAATCATTTTGAAAAACCCAACTAAGAAAAACTTCACAAGTCAGTGTGAAAAGCAAAATTCTCCATCCTGATTGGATAGTAAATAGAAAGCTCACATTACCACGTCAGTCAAACGTTTTTTTCACAAGTAAAGCAGAAAATGCCTCTGGAAGCCGGTCACATGACTGAATTCCACTACTTAACCACATCCGTGACCCGGTCAAGAGAGTCCGACATGGGAGCGGTTAGCTGACGGACCTTGTGGCAATGTAACAAAGGACATTTCAAGAAGCCGAACCGGACGTAACGCACGTCACAGATTCATTCGATCTCTTCTTCCAATTTTCCTTTCCTTCATTTTTACACCACGCCGCCAAAGAGAGCAACAACAACAACAACGACAACAGGACGCGTTAAGTACAATTTCTTTATTTATTTTACCTTCTCTCTCATTCTGTCGCCGACCTACTACAAAGAGGAAGGAACATGACAATCACAATTCGCTTACTACACCCAAAGGAACATAAGACTTTCCATTTTACTACTATCAGTATACGTCCCGGGACACTTAGTTATTTACTACTATCAAACCATGAACTCTAAACTTCTGTAGACATTTCAAATACTTACATTTCTCTTTGAACAATTTTAACTCCAAAACTGCATGCATTTTCTCAATAAACATTTTTTTCTCACAAATATGTTATAATGTTCAGTTAACAAAATTTCATTAACTTTTTCTTCTCTCATTCTGTTAATAAATCTTTACTTTAATGTACACAAATATTTCATCCCTTCACATTTCAATATACAACCTTATATTTAAATTGTGGAGACTTCAGACGTGTTTGGCACAAGGCCAATTTACCAAGCATCACTGAGGCCTCTCAGACAAATTTGAAAATATGCCCCATCTAAATTAAATTAAAATGTTACTTGCAGACATTAAATAATAAAATTATAGGCAAATGGTGTTAAAAGAAAAAAGCAAAACGTTTGAATAAAAAATGTTAGTGAAATCAGCGATACAAAATTCAGACAATTTGACTCGTAAATGATTTCCTTACAATTGCATTACGCAAAACAAAACATGACACTAATATAATAAATTCGAATTATGTTTTCAATATTATAAAGGTATAAATAATTTAACAAATACAGAGTATTGAATGTTAGCAATGTGCGTTGTGGTGCAGTGGATATCGACTCGGAACAACAAATCGGGGAGCCGAGTTCGAATTCCAGTTGAATTCCATTCATTCATTTACGTACAAATACCATTGGGAAAGGTATTAATCCTTCTCTTCCCTCCAGTTATGGGTTAAATAATAGGACAGATTGGGTTCTATAACCTTGGCTGGCAACCAGTCTACCACAGAAAGCAATGGCAACCTGCTGCGGGATAAACCTCTGCCGAGTCAGTCATGTCTCTTTCGAGACATGATCACCCAAAGCATGTATCACGTATGACACTTAACTGATTGACTGAATGTTAGTAATATAATAATTCTTAAACTTGTGACATAACACTTATTTTTAAAAATAGCAGTAAAATAATCAATGGTTACCATGAATTACCTTAAAACCATAAACAAGTATGTATGTTAATAATTAAATCTAAACTTATTTATAAATGGAACTTTGTGTGTGTGTGTGTGTGTGTGTGTGTGTGTGTGTGTGTGTGTGTGTGTGTCCGTTACCTATAGACTCCGAAACGGTTGAACCGATTTTCTTGAAAATTTACACAGTTGTCAATGTCAGGTTCTCCAATCCCTCTTTCCTCATTGTATGTCCTAGGAATTTTAGCTGTCTCTTTCTGATGGTCAGTATTAATTTGCTTTTCATTTCCATCCTTTCCAAAACTCCGTCATTGCTCACATGCTCGGTCAATGATATCCGCAGCATCCTTCTGTAGAACCACGTTTCAGTTGCTTCAAGTTTTTCTTTCATTTTTGATGATACTGTCCAACATTCACTGCCATATTGAAGAACTGACAACACATAGCAATCCAGTACTCTCTTCTTTGTTTCTAGCGAAATTGCCCTGTTTCTTAATACTTTACTCAATTTCTGGAATGCTTCCTTGTGCTTTTGGATCTCAGGAATATAAATGTATAAAAACTGATGTGGCCACAAAGTGAGGGGTCAGTTATATATTGATTGTAATATGGAAGTGGTCCCCCACTTTATATCCAGTATGCTTTTGTAGAATCACCTTTCAGCTGCTTCAAGTTTTTCCTTCATCTTCGAAGATATTGTCCAACATTCACTGCCACATTGAAAAACCGATATCACATAGCAATCCAGTACTCTCCTCTTTGTTTCTAGTGAAATTGTTCTGTTTCTTAATACTTTACTCAACTTCTGGAATGCTTCCTTCGCCATGCCAATTCGTCTTCGGATCTCTGTGTCGCACTTTCCGTCTTCTGTTAGAACACTTCCCAGATATTTAAAACGTTTTTATCAAAATATAATTGAATAATCAAAACTATTTTGGTCTGTCTTTTGGGTATAAAAATGGTTTTTGACGATAAAATTTGTTTATATCAGGTTTGGAGCATTTTTCAATATGTATGCTAATTTTTTAGCTACTAGATAAAACTAGAGCTGCTTATTATATGAAATTTATGCTTACAGTTAATCGTTTAGCCTAGCGTGGGGGCTTATTGCTGCAAGGCTAATTTGGATTCATTTCTCTGTTGGATCACACCTAGCACAAGGCCACTTTCAAAAGGAACTTCCTATCCAAATCCTTACAAACCACCATTATTTTTATAAGCGTTGAAAATTATTCATTAAACAAGCAAAGAGAAGTGAAATAAAATTGACAAAACATTAATTTGCAACGATACTGTGTATTAACAAATATTTAACAAGAATACATAAACTACATAGATGTTGAATAATATGTGAAATTGGTTGTTTGAAATTGTCTCCCATAGACTGTGTGAGAATTACTGTTATGGATTTTAACGTAAGTCTAAATAGTCATTGCTGTTGAAAGAATTCTCAGGGTGTTAAGAAAATTATGTAATAAAATTGTTGCTAAAAAAATTGTTCAGATCTGAGAGTTCATGAATTGTTTAGTTGTGCAAAAAGTAGAATCTGAATATAATAGTGAGTTGGACTTTAGGCTTGTTGAGTTTTGACATGATGTGGGCTTAAGAAATGTCAGTGCCAACTATAATCTGTGTACATGTTAATTAAACAAATAAATCGCATCTAATTGCGTCCTGTAATTAGAGCGGGTGTGTGAGAAAATTATATGATATTGAAGAACGCGGCCCCGCGATAGCATGGCGCTATTGCGGGCAGCTGAAATTGCTGTCTGCTCTGCTTAGTACTCGAACGGGAACTGTTGCTGCTCTGCTCTGCTTGGTGTAGCACGTGACTCTGCTATTTATGCATCCCGGAAAAAAGCGGGAAAGCAAGATTATCACGTGATTGTCGAGTGTGTGTATGTACAATGAGTGAATGCGGATGTGGATGAGGTGTATGAAAATACACGTAATTCCACACTAGGATGAGAATTAGGGTGACAATTAGGTGTAGGAGAAACCTAGTTAGAGCTGTGTTAAATATTAGGTATATCAGTCAGTCAAGTACCATACGTAATGGGCGATCATGTCTTTTTTGATCGGTGACTGACTCCCGCAGTAGGTCACCACATCTTTCCGCGGTAGACTGGTTTCCAACCAAGACTATAAAACCAATCCGTCCTAGTATTTAACCCATATCTGGAGAAAGAAGAGATGGATTAATATTTTTTCTAGGGGTATTGTAGCAGACGAAATGTCCGTCGCTATATTTATATTTATGATTCGACTCAACGTACGATTGATCAGACATGACACAAGAAATAAGAAACAACGAAGACGCCAAGGTAACCGGAATAACAGTGTATTAACAAAGGTTACAAAGATGGTTGAATAGACATGCAAATAAAGAAGAAAAATTTCTCTCTCTTGTAACGTTAAGAGAAAAGTAAAATGTTCAAAGAAAGATTGATTTAAGTTCCTGTAAAGAAGAATAATGTCATGTACATAGTGTTCTTGAGTTGAAGTCAGTTTCCAATTGGAGTTTGTAATGTGTGTGTACATGTTTCTTAGTTTATCTAACACATACACACTCGCACTAATTGCAGATAGCATGTGCACGCACACACATTAAACCCTAACTGCCTTTAATTTTTTAATCATTTCACCCCGAGCAAGGCGGAAACGCCACTGATGTGCAGGGGGTTACATAAATGTAAAAAGATTAATTAGAAAAGAGTGAGGAGTACAAACTAGTTAGAAAGGAACAATAGAAAGCAGATGCGATGACAGATACATAGGTGGAGAGAAAGGGAAGGTTATACAGGGGTGGGGAGAGAGCTAGAGTCCAGGGGTTAGTAGATGAGTATTGACTTTGCATTTAAATTTCTGGAGGTTGTAGCCGTCTGGAAAGCAAGAATGAAACCCCACAGTATTTTCGCGTAAGTGAATACAACAATACAACGAATTCAAATGGAATTCGAACTCGGCTCTCCGTTTTTTTTTTCAATCCAAGCTGATATCTATTGCACCACAACACGCATCCCAAACTTAAAGTTAAGGTTAACTATTTGTAGTATTTCAAAACTAAGGTAGAAGCAATGATTTTGCTATTAAGTGCATTGAGTACTGTTGCCATATCTGGTCGGGCGCTTCTGTTATTCATCTCGTGGTTCTCGACAAAATCTAAAAAAAGGGATCTGCAACGTCATCAATCCCGATTTAGCAGCTCGACTTCAGTCACATTCTCACCGTCAGGATGTGGCTTCCCTCTGTCTTTTCACGACTTCTGCTCTGAAGATTTTCTTACCCTGGTGCCCCGACCACGTGAATTTACTCGTACTAGTGGATTGGCTTCTAAGTTCCCCCCTTTTACCATCAGAACAATCAAATGTAACCTTCACTTCTACTTTGTCAGCTTCTTTTCTCGCATTTCTCGTCTGTAGAACTCCCTTCCGTATATTTGCTTCTCTGATAGCTGCAATCTCCATTTTTGTAAATGCAACATCATTTGTCATCTTCTATCGCATTAATTTCCATCTTTCTTTTATTCTTTCTTCTACGTCTCCTGCACCTTGTTTTTGTTTGGTTGGTTGGTTTTCTTCTTCTTCTTCTTCTTCTTCTTCTTCTTCTTCTTCTTCTGTAACCCCCTACGCTTGAGTGGCGATAACGCCTTGCTTGGGATGGAAAGACGTTTTTAAAAAAGTATACTGTATGCATAGACTCAAGCGATTAGATATATTTTACCTAGGATTAGACTTAGGGTTAGCTACTCGATATAACTGAAGACCAATGTTAAAACTAGAATTAGCTATTGGTTATTTTTATGACTAGGAATATAGCTAGTGTTTGCTATTAGATATATTTTAATAGGGTTAGAGTTAAAGCTATTCAGGATATCTGAAAAACAGAGTTAGCGTTATTGTTAGCAAATAATTATATTTTATGACGAGGATTAGAACTAAGGCTACCTGATACATATATTTTAAATACACTTAGAGTTAGGGTTAGTTATTAGTTATATTGTACTAGCAGTATAGCCCGGCGGTGCTCGGGTGTAATGAAAGCTTTAAAACAAATCCATGGTCCTGGAGCTCAGCCTTATTGGACGTTGGCACGAAAGACTAAAAAGCAATAGTTGTTTCCAGTTAAAGCGAAACCGTAAACTGAAAGAAAAATGAATGGATGTAAGTCAAATTTTGATTTCCTGGTATTAATATCAAATAAGTTTTTTTCGTCGTAAACGGACTTTTGAAGGCTAAATAAGTCCTCTGAGTAAATGGTATCATGGCTGAGACTAAGAACTACAATTATACCTACTTAGAGCCAAACCAGAAGCAAAAACTAAAATAAAAGGGTTGAAAAAAATACAGACATACAGGCAGATAAACAGACACACACACAAACATATATATATATATATATATATATTATCATTTTTCTGCACTATTTTAAGAACTGCAACCTTGAAACTTCTGAATATCGTTTCTTATGTCTTTGTCTATGAGTGTATCAAATTTGATTAAAATCGGACCATTCCTTCTATAACACGATTTTTTGATTATCGATTTTCGATATTTATCGGGGTTACCTCGACACAAAACCTAGCTAAGAACACTCGCAGACGCTTATAGTACAATTGTGTAAATTTTCAAGAAAATGGGTTCAGCCGTTTCGGAGTCTATAGGTAACGGACACATTTTAGAGAAAATAGAAACAAAAAGGACACTTACACTTAAAATCAGAAAATTGAAAAATTCTAGGGCATATGGTAATGATAGAGGCGTTAGAAACATTTGACACTGACAGGATATATTTATGGATGTTGTGGTTATTTATAGACTTAGCTACGATTCTTTTGTTTAAACATCCAATACGTGTGGAATTACTTTCGTTGCTCGCGTAACCTGAAATGAAATATATGAAGGAAAGGAGGCGGTGACACTAGAAATACTTTATTTACTGGGTCGCAACTATCTTTTGATTGGGAAATGTCTTCCCGTGCAAAAGGTATTTTTTGTCCAGTGAAAAGAACCAGATAAAAAAGAGGAATATTCGTTTCTTTTTGACGCCAGGAAGTCCCTCTTTTCTCGTGCATGCGCAGACGGTCTTTCCTGTGAGAGGCCTTCTGGGAGATTATTATTCTTTTTGTGTGTTTATTATACTTTATTTTTTATTTTTATTTTATTTCTTTTTGAGTTTTTATTCTGATACCTATATATTGAAGGCAAAAGTAAAAGAGGAAAGCAGTGCATAAAAAGATTTTCTGGACAATGTATTCGCTTGGTTGATTTATTTAGCGGCATATCAACCTCTACGGGTTAAATAACTCTAAAATCTAAATATTTTCTCGACAATCTCCTTTTTTGAGATAATAACAGTTTCGTGATACAAGTTTTATTAATTAACCCATGGCTGGGGGTAAATAGGTGGATTCATAGCTTTTACAAGAGTATTTGCACGCAAGTGAATATAACGAACCCAATTGGATTTGGAACTACGTTGTCCGATTAAAAATACAAGCCATTATCCATTACACCACCCGCATATCCAAGCTTATAGCACCTGGTATTCCGAAGTGATCACCCATCTAAGCACTGACGAGCCTCGACGTTGCTTAACGTCGGTGATCGTAGTGGAACCGGTGTTTCAACGTGATCTGGCTGCAACCTCATACTGTAGTCAAGTATTGAACTATCGCACGTCTATTGAACAGGTGTAGAGGCTCATCATTTATTCCCTGTTTAGGATGTGGTTTCCGGCTTTCTCTTTTCCAAACTTTTCACTCTTTTCTTTTTTTTTCAATTGGAGTAGATAGACTAAACTATCGCCCGGTTCACACTCCACGCACGTCTATTGAACAGGTGAAAAGTCTCATCCCTTGCTCCCAGTTTAGGATGTGGTTTCCGGATTTCTCTTTTCCAATCTTTTCACTCTTTTCTCTTTTTTTCAATTGGAGTAGATAGACTAAACTATCGCCCGGTTCACACTCCACGCACGTCTATTGAACAGGTGAAGAGGCTCATCCCTTGTTCCCTGTTTAGGATGTGGTTTCCGGCTTTCTCTTTTCCAATCTTTTCACTCTTACGTAGCCCCCTGAACATCAGTGGCGTTATCGCCTTGCTCGGGGTGATATGATTAGAAAAAAAAAGTGTCGAAAGTTTAGATCTCACATGACAGTTTTTACCTAATGATACAACGCCAGTCGGAATAACTGTGCGTATATATTTGATAGTGTGTAAGAGATTTCTCTAAGGAGATATTTTGGGTTGCATACGCTTTAACGATTTTGTCTTTGCGTATCGGCTTGTATCTCAGTACGTGTAACATATTCATTAGTGCATACGGATCTGTTTTTATACTTCCATGACGGAGGTAAAAAAAACGGAAAGCAGGAGAGAGAATGATTATTCATGAAGAGACTAATGAGAAACGATTGTCATTAGGCTCGTAGATTATCGATTGTAGCGCTGAAGTTTCGTTTTGCACTGGCTAAACGAAACCACGACGTTTGTTGTATCAAAAGAAACAGGTTCTCTTTAAACATTTCAAATGTTCTTTGATATCCAACTAGCTGGTAATAAACGGTTGAACTAAATTAAAACTAACTGTATTGGGTATCTTGTCCTTCACAACCCAGCATTTTTCTGTGTCTATTCTACAAATATTTTCATGGCTTCTGCTCCGACGATTTTAAGTCACTGGTGCCCCCGCCACAATAATTTACTCGTGCAACCAGCCTGGCAACAAGGTCCCAGTGACCAAATACAGGTGACAATACTACACCATCAGCTTCTTTTCTCGCACTTCCCACCTGTAGAACTCCCTTCCATATACTTGCTTTCCTGACGAATACAACCTCCAAGAATTGAAATGCCATGTCAATACCCATCTCCTAACCACTTAACTCCATGGATGTGGTTTCCCTCTGTCTATTCTACGAATATTTCCATGGCTTCTGCTCCGACGTACTTAAATCACTGGTGCCCCTGCAACAAGAATTTACTCGGGCAACCAGCCTGGCAACAAGGCCCCACCCATTTATAATTAGATCAATCAAATGCAGGCGACAATTCTACTCCAGCAGCTTCTTTTTTTTTTTTTTTTTTTGCACTTCCCACCTGTGGAACTCCCTTCCATATACTTGCTTTCCTGATGGCTACAACCTCCAGGAATTTAAATGAAATGTCAATACCCATCTCTTATCCACTTGATTCCAGTCCTTTCTACATCACCCTGTATATCTTGTTCTTTTCTTTTCTCTCTTCCTTTCTAACTTTCTTCACACCTGTGTACCCATCCTTCTCTTGCCCTTTCCTTTTCACCCCCTGTAGCTGGTTCGTCTTCATCTTCACTCTTTCTACATCACCCCGTGTATCTTGTTCTTTTCCTTTCTCTCTACCATTCTTCAATACCCCAACAGCAACGATTTATTAAACCGTATAGACGAATTATCAGTACTATGCAAACATCGCAAATATTTCTCGATAGAATTTAAGTAAACAAATAAACACCCCACCTAGAACCCCCCCACAAAAAAAAAACAAAAAAAATACACACAACCAACCCTATAAATAAACAGAAAAAGACAACAAACCCTATACAATACCAACAAAAATAGTGCAGATGCAGCAGAATAGTAGAAAAATAAATAAAAATATCGACACGGAAAAAAATAAAAAATAAAAAAACAAAAATCACGCACCCCAATACAAAATAACAAAAATTAAAGTAAGAAGAAACCAACCCCAAGACAAAACAACACCTACCAACCCCTAAACCAAATAACAACACGCAAGGCGCCAGCAGCCTAAACCCACACAAGATAAATAGGAAACCTATCCTGAAATCAGCCACAAACAAACACTTAACCCTTAGACCTTAAAAAGGTCAACAAAACTCAAATTACAGACCAACCCCTCTAACACCCACCAAAAAAAAAACAAATTCAACACAAATAAACGGTCTTTTCAACTAGATAATTCTCATTTCAAAAAAATCACCTGAAGATGAAGCAGTCTACATATAGGGCTAGCTTCGAAACCCAAAAATGTTTGTGTAGTCATACTATGAATTTATAAACCATTGTAACAACTATCACAGTATATATATATATATATATATATATATATATCGTCAACCGCAGACAGATCTGTTTCGCTGTATCACAGCTCATCAGTACGGTTAAATATTCGATTGCTTCTAGCCAGGATTGAAACCCGACCGAACTGACATCAGACGGAGATTCTACCTCTGAGCTATGGGCGCTCGGTAGAGGAAGGCAGACTTTAGCGCGTTATAAACAATGTAAACACACACCAGTAGCATATATATATATATATATATATATATATAAAACAATTGCTATTGCTACACCAAGATATAATACATTTCAAGAAAAAAAAGAGGGATCATATTTTACTAATAAAACGTGATGCAGCAGTACCAATGCTTAAGATATGGTAGGCGCCTTTCGAATAACCCTTCTTCAGAACAAAATCGTCAATAGAAAATAAAACTGAGTAGCTAATAAGAATTTTTTTATTAGTGACTGGAGTTAAACTGAAAGGGATAAAGGTGTGGAAGAAAAAATTATCTTCTGCTAGGTAATGGCTTCTCCAAAAAAAGAACAATTTATGTTTCAATTCTCGTTGCATGCACAGGGCAGGTCTCCTCATATTAATAATAACAGACTCCAGTATATCCAATTTGTCCTGCAAGCAGCAGAATTAATTCTGAATGAATAATTCTGCTCCTTGCAGGACAAATTATTCTCCTGATTTTTTCTCTGTGTTGCAGAGGGCACGGAACAGACTCCACTTGGATGTAATGGAGCCTGTTATTATTAACATTCAGAGACCTGCCCTGTGAGTGCAATAAAAATCGAAACATAAATTGGCTCTTTTTGGAGAAGCTATTACCTAGCGAACGATAATTCTTTTTTTTTTTTTTTTTTTTTTTTTTTTGTCTCCTCCATTTTATCCTTACATTTTAACTCCGGTCGCTAATAAAAAAAATTCTTATTAGCTACTCAGTTTTATTTTCTGCCGACGAATTTGTTGTGAAGAAAAGTCGCTCGAAATGCACCTATTACATTTTAAGCATTGATACTTCTGTATCTCGTAAAATATGATTCCTCTTCTTCTTTTCTTGAAATGTAAGGGTCGGTCGAAAGGCGACAAACATATTTTAAGCATTTATACTTCTGTATCTTGTTTTATTAGTCAAATATGATTCCTCTTTTTGTCTTGAAATGTAATATAATATATACACACACTGCCGGCCATAATTATTAGGCCATCCCAGTGTTTTAAAAAAGTGATGTAATTCATACTATTTTTAGTAATTATTGCCAAGTGAATAATTGTAAATGAAAATAGAATGGTTCTTTTGTTAATACTGCACAATAACATGTGCATCAAATGAATTAATAAATATTCAATAATTACCTATATTTCAGTTTCATCAATGAAAGAATGAAGAAAATTTAGGGTGATTCGAATGAGTTCATCTTTTCTTCCTTGCTTTGTAAAATTTTACAAAGTAATAATAACAAAAGAACAATTCTATTTTCATTTAGAATTATCCACTTGGAAATAAATACTAAAAATGGTATGAAATACATAACTTCTTTTAAAAAAAACTGGGGTTGGCCTAATAATTATGACCGGTATATATATATATAATCTAAAGGGTGCGATGGGTAAATTGTCGCTATTTGCCTTGTAAGATTTTGCAAAGTAATAATAACAAAAGAACCATTCTATTTTCATTTAGAATTATCCACTTGGCAATAAATACTAAAAATAGTATGAAATACATCATTCCTTAAGAAAAAAAACTGGGGTCGCTTAATAATTATGCCCGGTAGTGTATATATATATACAATTTCCATCAATTTAAAGACAGCTAATAAGGAGGATGTGTGTTGTGGTGTAACGGATATCAGCTCGGAATGACAATCAAAAATGTTGCTTGGAACTTCTTCTTCTTCTATGTGCCCTGTCCCGTCAGGACGTAGGCGATCATGGCTCTCCACGTCTCCCTATCCCTTGGGGCTCTTAGTATGTTTCCTCCTGTTACTCCTGGCAACCCCCGTTCCGTCATCCACCTGATCAGACCCTGCAAATATGTTATCCGCTGCCTTCCTCTGTCTCTCCTTCCTTCTATCTGTCCAGTCAGTATCAGGTTCTCCAGGCTCTCCTTCCTCATTGCATTCCCAGGAACTTCAGTTGTCTCTTCCTGATGCTCAGTATCAATTTCCTTTTTGTTGCCATTCTTTCTAACACCTCGTCGTTGCTTGTATGCTCAGTCCACGATATCCGTAGCATCCTTCTGTAGAACCACATTTCGGCCGCTTCCAGTTTTGTCCTCATTTTCGATTATATTGTCCAGCATTCACAGCCGTATTGAAGAACTGACATCACGTAGCAGTCTAGCACTCTTTTCTTCGTTTCTATTGAGATTTTCCTGTGTGTTAGTATTTTGCTCATCTTCTGGAACGCGTCCTTTGCCATGCCAATTCGCCTTCGGATCTCCGTGTCGCACTTTCCATCTCTTGTTAGAACACTTCCTAGGTACTTAAATTCTTGTACTTGTTTGATTATGTTATCCCCCACCTGTATTTGGCATTTTGGGTTGTATCTTTTGCTGATGACCATGCACTCAGTTTTCTTAAAGTTTATTTGTAGTCCCTTTTTGTCACTCTCCACTGCTACTTTCTGTATGAGGTCTTGTAGTTTCCTTTCCGTGTCCGCAATCAGCACTATATCGTCCGCATATCTTATGTTGTTCAGGTTGTGGCCTCCAATAGCAAATCCTGGCGTGTCGTCTAGGGTCCTCAAAATATTCTCGCTGTATAGGTTGAACAAATCCGGTGAAAAGACACATCCTTGTCTTACGCCTTTTTCTATCTTTGTGTATCTACTGAGGTCGTTACCTGTCCGTATGCAGGCCGTTTTCTGCCAGTAAAGATTCTTGATTATTCTTATGTCTTTGCCGAAAATGTCGAGGTTGCCTAGCATTTCCATCAATTCCTTGTGTCGTATTTTGTCGAATACTTTCGCGTAATCAATGAAGCATAGGTACAAGTCTTTCTTCATTTGTAATGCCCTTTCAGAGAGCATCCTAATCATGAATATGGCGTTCCTTGTTCCAGTGTCCTTGGCGAACTCGCACTGTTCCTGCCCTATCTCTGACCTGATTCTGCTTCTCGCTCTATTCATCAGGATTCTGACAATCAGTTTTGTAATGTGATTCATTAAGCTGATAGTTCTGTGTAGTTCGCACTCGTTTGCACCAGGTTTCTTCGGCAGCGCTATAAATATCGACTTGCATCTATGTTATTTAAAAGGTGGCGTGTTGGCGTGTATTTTGGGTGCATACGTGTTCATATATGATAAATAATTACAAAGAAGTATACAAAAACTTGGTGTTTCTATTACGGACTTTATTCATCCTTCTGTATATAAACTGCTGTGAAAAAAAGTTCTCAATCTCTCCTGCGTATGTGCGTTTTTTTTTTCAGTCCAGGAGTTAAGATAAGTAAGGATAAGAATGGTTAAAATAATCGAGCTCAAGTCAGCCTTGCACTGAGTTAGAACGACTAAAGCAGATAATTTGAAGTTCTATATGCAATTTGAGTTTAATTAATTATTCTATGCGCCGTGTTCCTTCTTTTTTCCCTCCCCGGCTATGAGTTAATTAATAGGCCTTTTATCAGTATATCAATATCATCTTCAAAAACTTCTTACAGTGTAAAAATGTTTTCTAGTTTTAATTAACCTGCAAAAGCCATAAAAACTAATGAATCAATCTCATGCTGAACCGTCACTGTCAAAGAAGGATGAAAATTTGAAATAAATTACGCCAGTAGAGGGACATGAATGATAAGAATCAAAACCAGTTTTGTCGATTGTTATCACCTGCTCATTATTACGTCCGTGTCAATTGCAATTTTAGTCATATCCTTTTGGAACAAACTACGACGCTCTTTTAACCACACTTTCTTTTTAAATTTCTATAAATATTTTCCTGGTAATTGGTCTAATTAGTTCCCTTCTTTGGTACCTAGACTTTATTAAATTAAGCGATTTACTCGGTCTCGTTATTTATTAAATGAAGCGTTTTGCTAGGTCACGTTATTTTAGATTAAATTAAGCTTTTTGCTAGGTCTCGATATTTTACAGTTAAAATTGATAGATGTAACCGCAGGTTCTATGCTAACATTTTATTTTCTCTCACTTCTCGCTTGTGAAACTCTTTACTAGTTTTTTCCTCTCCAGTCATCTTTGAAGTTCAGAAATTTAAATCAAATTGTCATTAATTCCTTTTCTTTTTATTGTCTTCTCTTCTTAATAACTGTTTTCTGTTAGATTCTTTCATAGTAATTCTTTGGTTTTTAGAGGCTTTATTGCCTTGCTTTTGAATGAAACAATTATAAACATTGAACACATCTTATCTATAAGACTCTTTGTCATAGGTTAACAGCTGTACATTAATATAAATTCTGTTTAGTCTGGCGATGTGTTTTGAGTCTCTGCTATGCTGAAAAAAGCACAACTGGCCTCTAATTTGAATTATATGGTAGTGTATCCTTATCCAATATTTCTAAATAAGATTTACCATCTATAATTCCCTAAATTTCTCACAAAGATCCAAATACTTCCTGAATTTAATCAATGGCTTAATGCTCTTCACGTAATGCACCTTCAATGATTAAACTTAGAGATGTTATTTTATTAGAAGCCTTACTCTGTCATGTAACTTATAAACTTTATAAATTATAATCATAATGAATATTTACAGAGTGAGGCAAAAGTTGCGCACCATAGGAATGAGTTAATCATGCTTTAAATGTCTAATTTTTGTTTTGATATTTGAAATCAGTTGTTTATCACATGCGCCGATGAAATATTGCCGAATGGTAGACTTATAAGTATATCAGATAGATTCTGGAGATCTGGAGAGAAAAATTGTCTCGTACGACACAGTGAACCACTTTTCTTTGCAGCTGACCTAAATAAATTAATTTGTGACTCATGGTAATGAAATAAAGACGTGATGGAAACGAAAAGGAAATTAATACTGAGCATCAGGGAGAGACAGCTGAAGTTCCTGGGACATGCAATGAGGAAGGAGGGCTTGGAGAATCTGATACTAACAGGCCAGATAGAGAGAAAAAGAGACAGCGGAAAGCAACGGGTAACATATTTGAAGGAAAAGTTGAATGATGGAACGAAGGTTGCGTTGTGTAACAGGAGAAGGCGTGCCACCAGGGATAGGGAGACGTGGAAAGCCATGATCGCCTACGTCCTGAAGGAACAAGGCAAAAAGAAGAAGAAGAAAATCGGAAGAGATAACTCTTACACTACCTCTATATTTATTGTTTAAATTTACGCTCTCACGTCCTTGAAAGTCGGATTTTTTTAAAAAAAGGACATCAAAATGCCAAATACAGGTCGGTGATACTGAAGCTAATGGGAGCTAGTTAATGCTTTATTTTTTTTGGAAAATCACATTCTAA
>JBBBDQ010000676.1:105000-427500 GCA_037127315.1 Ascarosepion bandense | reverse complement strand
AAAAGAAAAGAACCTGTTAGTATAGAACTTGCGGTTACTTCTAGCCAGCCCAACATTATGCGTCTAGTACTTAAATTCATAAAGTTTAGGTGCCATAGCGAAGAGCTAATCCGAACAATTGCCACGAAAGTATTTATAGAAAAGACACAGAAATGCAATCTTGCAACCGTGGGTAAGTGACTAAAAACGAGCTGCCAGATCAGGACCAATAATATTGCTGATTCTTCTTTAGATTTTAACAAGGAGTTCAATTAAATAACAGGGCTACTGGATCATATGTGGCAGCAATATTCTACGCATGGATTAATAGTAGACTTATAGATATGTAAAATAGATTCTAAAGATAAAAATTGTCTCGTATGACACAGTGAACCAACTTTATTTGCAGTTGGCCTAGATAAATTTCTAAGCTATATCCCGGAAGGGGATAAACAGAGAAGGAATAGTGCAAGAAATAATTCTTAACACTGAGGATATATGAATAGAGATTTATTATACCTCAGTACAATGAACCAAATGAACAATCAAGAAGGCAATGTCTCTGCATAGGACGTATGCGTCTGTCTTGTGAAGAATGCTTCCGTCTAATGACGTATAAATCTCGTCTAATGACGATGGCTCTCGTATAATCACGATCACTCTCGTATAATGACGAAGACTGTAATTCGTTCTAGTCCCGATCTTTTAAAATCCGTGCCATACCCATTCCTAGGTAGAACAGGATATTTCACTACAACAGTAAATTAATTTGTTACACACGATCCTGAAATGAAGACGCGTAGAGAATCGGAAAATAGGACTCTTAAACTAACTTTATATTTATGCTTTCAATTTTCGATCTCATGCCCATGCAAGTCGTATTTTAGAAAAAGGACCACAAAATGTCAGCTACACATCTGAGATACTAAAATCAAACACGTGCAAAATTTAAATACCTAGCAAGTGTTATAACAGAGTATGGGAAGTGCAACACTGAGATCCGAAGGCGCATTGCCATGTCCAAGGACGCATTTCAAAAGCTTAGCAGAGTACTGAGAGACAGAAAGATTTCGTTGGAAACAAAGAAAAGAATACTGGACAGTTAAGTGATATATGTCTTCCTATATGACAGGGAATGCTGGACAATGTACTCAAAGATGAAGGAGAAACTGCAACACTGAGATCCGAAGGCGCATTGCCATGTCCAAGGACGCATTTCAAAAGCTTAGCAGAGTACTGAGAGACAGAAAGATTTCGTTGGAAACAAAGAAAAGAATACTGGACAGTTAAGTGATATATGTCTTCCTATATGACAGGGAATGCTGGACAATGTACTCAAAGATGAAGGAGAAACTGCAACACTGAGATCCGAAGGCGCATTGCCATGTCCAAGGACGCATTTCAAAAGCTTAGCAGAGTACTGAGAGACAGAAAGATTTCGTTGGAAACAAAGAAAAGAATACTGGACAGTTAAGTGATATATGTCTTCCTATATGACAGGGAATGCTGGACAATGTACTCAAAGATGAAGGAGAAACTGCAACACTGAGATCCGAAGGTGCATTGGCATGGCCAAGGACTCATTCCAAAAGATAAGCAAAGTATTGAGAAACAGGAGGATTTCGTTGGAAACAAAGAAAAGAATACTGGACAGTTAAGTGATATCTGTCCTCCTATATGGCAGTGAATGCTGGACAACTTTTCAAAGATGAAGGATAGACTCAAAGCAACAGAAATGGAGTTCTACAGAAGGATGCTGAGGATACCATGACCCGAACATATGAGTAACGAGAACATTTTGGAGAGAATGCAAACAAAAAGGAAACTTATACTTAGCATCAGGAAGGGCAAGTGAGGTTTCTGGGACACGTAATGAGGAAGGAAGGTTTCGAGAAGCTAATACCTACGGAACGGATAGAGGGAAACTGAGAGAGGGGAAAGCAGCGCGAGACATACTTAATGAGCTTGAGCAAGTACATGGCGGAGTGGGGTTTGGAAAAGATAACAAGAGGAAATGTGTTAAGAGTGACAAGGAACAGGGGAAGGTGGAAGTCCATGATCGCATAACTCCTGAAAGGAGACGCCACATAAAGGATTTATGTCGAATTGGGAGCGACATCTTTATTTTCAATTTACTTGAATAGTCAAAGATCCTACCAAGTGATGTATGATAAAATCAGCGCTCATAGAATAACCTAAAGCTAGTTTTAAATAAGCTAAGGAAAATGTTTCATTACAGAATATTTATACCACAGTTGTATATTTGATTGCCTGTCCTTTTAATTTTATAATTCACCGCCATTTTTTTTAATTCAGCAGTATTTTTTCACTATTATTCTTTGAAACTCTTCATTAACTTGGTGCGATAATTTTGTTTTACCAATATAAAATATGCGCTTCAAGCTTTCCATATAATTTTTATAGAGTTCATGTAATTGATGGGCATTCTTTAATATTGTTCAAATTGAGTCCAGGTTGCCACTAATTAAAAAATGCGCTTCTGGGCAACGTCTTGTTCAAAGACCTAATTTCAAACCACTTTGAGAAAATGTTCGGTTCCTTTCCAGAAAGTTAACATAGAATGCTTTTTTCATCATTTGTCTAACTTGAAGAGAACAAATATCATTAGCATCAAAGCGTCTGGATGAATTTTATTTTCTAATATGACTTCTCAAAATTTTGGGAACACGTAAATTTAGTCATTGTATGCAAACAATTCAATTTTAAATTCATCTGACGTAAGCTCATCAAATGTTTGCGTATTTGTGAAAGTTGTACACAGAGTTTAAGAAAGCTTTTAGAATTCACCGCTACAGAATCTCAATCAAGGAACTGTACCAAATAACAAAAAATAAAACCATTTTTATTGATTTTCAGTCAGTCGCTTCTTATTCGGCGGCATACCTACGTGACTCATCCTGGCGGCTTCAGTATTTTAATGAAATCGCGACTCTCTTTACCAAGCAACACTCAGCCTTTCTAGGAATATTCTGTTTAAGTATGAAATCACCACCAGCCAATTTTAAAGATGCTGCCATAAACACCTTTGATCAGTGAGGTACAAAAGTTTAAATCCCACTTGAAAGAAACAAAATCTCAAGACGTCGAGGAAATTCAAGAGAATGCGACGAGAACGCTATCCTAAAAGAGGGGTTCCAGGTAAGCTTCCATCAATGAAAACGATGCTAGATAAACTGTGTGGCTCTAGACGGGGGACTACTTCGAGAGAGATTCACTGCCGAATTTATATGTGTTGTAGTTTTATTTTTATAGCACCAGTCTTGATACGATGGTTAGAGATGGGTTTACCTATCAGCTGTATTCTAAAGATAGAGAAAAGCTTAGCTGTTAGATATACTTTGTAACTAGATTAAGTGTTAAGATTAGCTATTGTCTAGATTTTATGCCTAGGGTAATAACTAGGGTTAGCGATTAGTTATATTATATATCTAGAGTTAGTGCTAGTGTTTATTATTCGTCCATACTTAGAATATGGCTGCCACATGTGGTCCGATGCTCCTGTTATTTATCTAGAGGTGGTAAAATTTAAAGAAGAAACGCAATACTATTCGCCTTGGTTTGGCATCTCGGCTTGTCACTTTCACACCACGGTAAGGTTGCCTTCATATGCTTTTACTATAAATAATTTCTTGTTAATTGTTCGAATAAGCTTTTCAATATGACAGCAAAATATTTTTAATGTAATCACAGTACTAGACAGATAACGAGGTCTCGTCGATTTTACAATTGAGTCGGCTAGATATAACATTTAGTTCTATGCTAACAGTTTCTTTTTCTCGCACTTCTAGATTGTGGAACTCCCTTCTGGCCCCTTGCTTTCCAGTCAACTTTTATCTTCAAACATTTTAATAGAATATCAATCGCTATCTATTGTTCTCCTGTACACTTCTTCTGAACTCACTCTATAGTAAATATTTTGTTTTCTAATTTTTCTACGACTAGTAATCCCTTGTGTCTTAGTGGCTTTAATTTCTTACTTCGGGTGAACTCAATTTAAAAAAACGGTATATTTCAAAAATAGGTTTAGAACTAGGGTTTATTATTATGTATATTTCAGACCTATGTTTAGAGCTAGGGTTATCTTTTAGGCATATTTAAAAACTAAAATTAGCTATTACGTATATTTAAATCTAGGGATAAATATAAGTTAGTTAGTATTTATATTTCAAATCTAGGGTTAGAACTTAAATTAGCCATTATGTATAGTATATGCCTAGGGTCATAGCTAAGGTTAGTTATTAGTCATATTACATGTCTATGGTTAGTGTTAGTGTTAGCTATTTCAAACCTAAAGTTAAACCGCGTGTTAGCTATTATGTATATTTAAAACCCAAGGTTAAACCTAAGGTTAGTGATTACGTATATTTAAAACCAAAAGTTAAACCAAGTTTTATCTATTACGTACATTTAAAACCCTAAGTTAAACCTAGTGCTAGTCATTACGTATATTTCAACCCCAAAGTTAAACCTAGGGTTTGCTATTACGTATGTTTCAAACATAAAATTAAACCTAGTCTAGTCATTACGTATATTTCAAGCCCAAAGTTAGACCTAGAATATAATTATTACGTATGTTTCAAACATAAAGTAAAGCCTAGTAGTCATTACGTATATTTCAAACCCTAAGTTAAACCTAATGCTAGTCATTACGTATATATCAAGCATAAAGTTAAACCTAGTGTTAATTATTACGTATATCTCAAACCCAAAGTTAAATCTCGGGTTTGCTATTACGTATGTTTCAAGCATAAAATAAAGCCTAGTGCTAGTCATTACGTATATTTCAACCCCAAAGTTAAACCTAGTGTTTGCTATTACGTATGTTTCAAACATAAAGTTAAACCTAGGATTAACTATTAGGTATATTTTCATCTTATAGTTACAGCTAGAGTTAGCTATTTCAGTTCTCTGTGCAGGGCACGGAAGTTTTTCCTGCCTGAGTCTGTCTTGCACATCTATAAATCTACCATCCGCCTGCGCATTGAATACTGCTGCCACATCTAGTCGGGTGCCCCTGCTATTTTCCTCGGGGTCCTTGACAAAATCCAACGGAGAATCTTTGTGATCGATGCCGACTTGGCAGCCCAGCTGTACTCACTCTCTCACCGGCGTGATGTGGCTTCCCTGTGCCTCTTCTATAAATCCTTTCACGGCTTCTGCTCCGATTAACTTAGTTCACTGGTGCCCCCTAGGCATGAATTTTCAAGGGATACTAGATTAGCTACTAGATCCCACCCTTTTACAGTGAAACAGATAAAATGTAACCGCAATATCTACTCTAACAGCTTCTTTTCTCGCACTTCCCGTCTGTGGAATTCCCTTCCATATACTTGCTTCCCCGACAGCTACAATCGCCAGGAATTTAAATGTAAGGTCAATAGACATCTATCACACTAACTCCATTCCCTCAAACACTCTACCCATCTACCCAACCCCTATCCACGGTATCCTCATCCGTTTACCACCCTCCTTCCGACATTTCCTATAACTAACCACTCTTTCTCATCACTTTCCCCTATGTAACCCCCTGCGCAATAGTGGCAGTGGGATGCCTTGCTTGGGATGAAATGATTAAAAAAAATATTTGAAAACTAGGATCAGCACTAGGTCGACTAAAGAAATTTTTAAAAAAATTGAGAATATGCAAACTATGTTATGAAGAAGAAATATGATTTTAAAAGCTGAATTATTAGAAAGCATTCCTATTTCTATGATGACGGCACTATAAGTGATAGGAGCTGCACAGTCTTCCCATTCCAGTCTCGATAGAGTCTAAAAGTATCTCCGGGTCCATGTAGGTCACCAATTATTTTCCAATCTACAACCCCTTTCTCACAGAGATGTCGCAGGCCTCTCGCTGTTCTATCACTAACCCATAGAAAGTGTTCAGTTGAACTACACTCCTTAGTAACACAAGTCCTTACCTTTATGGTTAATACCAACCAACCCACGTACATTTCAGCGAACCACACACATTCCTTTCGTATTTCATTAGTGAAATGTAAATTCCATGTGAGTAGCTTCTTCCCACGAACTTAAAACTCTAAATCTAGATATATATTATATCACTAATCGCTAACTCTAGTTCGTGTTCGTGAAACCGACTCCCAAGATGATGCTTTCTTGATCACTAAAATATCAACCTGTTCATGTCTAGAGTTAACTGTTATCTTCGACACCTATCCGCATAAGCTATACCTGTTACTCTGTAACACTGTATTTTGTGTGGCTCTCGGGCCTTTACTACTATAGGCAAAAAAAACGAAAAAAAGGCTGACTCCATGAACAGTAGAAAACAGATCAGCCCATTCCAAATTATTATAGGCATGTATATGAAGAATATGCTCAAAGGAAATATTTAACATTGAAATGAAGATGTTAAACACAGACAAACCATTTAATTCTCCGTCATTAAAATGTCTTACAAATATTCAGATGAGTGCGTGTTCATGTAGTGAACACGGAAGTAAAAGCAACGCTCTTCTTCACTTTTACAAAAATTCACAATCTAGTGTGAAATTTAATTTTGACAAATAGGAAAAGGATTGACCCCGTAATGAAAGAAAAAGACGAAACCAAATTTCACGATCTGATGTTAAATTAATTTTCTAACCAATGAAAGGAAGCGATTTGCAAATTTGAGAGAAAAGTTAACAAGCCTATGTTAAAGTTGTCTTTGGCTATAAAAACAGAAAGAAAGAGTTGAATCAATCAGATGGGAGAAGAGAGACGACACGCTAAAATGTGACAAAAGAAACTTCAATCATCTGACCCGGACATAAGGTCCCGTCACACATTCGTTCTCCTTCTATGTCTCGTCTGCATTTTCCTATACCTCTTCTTCTCCATCCTCAACGTTCTCGCAGTCAACAAAGGAGACGATGACAATAACAAGATACTTCAACTGACTTCTAAAATGAACGTTCGATAAGTACAATTTCCTTTATTGCTTTACCTTCTTTTTCCCTTTCTCGTCGGCCATAAAAAAGTAAAGGAACACAGATATTCTTAGTAACCTGTTGATCTTTCTCTATAAACACACTCTGCTACTTACAACTAGAACTCTGGATTCCCATAATTCCTTACTACTATTTCTCCTTGAACATTTAACTCTTACCAATTGATGTTATTCTGTCCAATTAATAAAATTCTACTTTAAACATACAAACGAAACATTTTATTCTTCCAGATTTCAACCTTCTGATAATTCTGATGATTACGGATAAACCTTAAGCTGTCGGGACTTTCGGCTATGTTTCTGAATTGGCCTTGTATTCATTCAGTTATAATCAATTAAAGAAGAAGCCTTCAAAAATTTCTACGGGTCGTTTATACTTTTTTATATAAACTGCAAAGAAGCAAAGTTCTTAATATCTCTTGGTTACGTCCGTTTTTTGTTTTTTGTTTTTTGGGGTTTTTTTTCTTTTTTGTTTTTTGTCTTTTTTCTGGTTCAGAAGTCAGTTAGAGTGAGTAAGAATAAGTATGTTTATAATGGTCGAACTTCAATCAACCTTACGAGGATTTGTAACGACCAAAGTATATTTTGTGCTTACTTCATCGGTAGTTATAATGCTAGAGCTGAATTCAGCCTTACACTGAGTTGGAACGACCAAACAAAAACGTGTCTTCATCGGTGAAGGCTCGCTAAAACACGTCCGAACACTTTGCTTTGTATCTACGGAACATGAAGAGAATAGGGGTCGCTTATTACGATGAACATGTCATGGCAGGTCCTAGCTGTGATGGTCTGAGCTGATAGAATTAAGAAATGTAACTCATCCAAACATCAACCATCGTAACAGCGATATAGTAGCGAAAGGGTTGCTGGGTTGAGAATAATTCCTCACCTACAAGGCCATGTAAGCTCTTTTGAGCTGTGTTGATGCTGCTACAGGGAGGATTAGACAGTGCCAGTTGTTCACTTTTCAGCTATAAAATTACTTATTATTATGCAATTTACGGTTTGGGTATTCAGTGTATGTTCATGGGTAAAAAATTAAAGAAGAAGCAGACAAAAATGTGGTTTTACTATGCAACGCTTATTCTCTTTTTTGTGCAAATTGTATTGAAGCAAACTTCTCAATGTCTCTTGGATATGTCTGTTTTATTTTTCTTGGTTCAGAAATTAATGGTCGAGGTCAAGTCGGCATTGCACAGAGCTGGAACAACCAAAGAAAAACTTATCTTACTTCATCAGCATGGTTATAATAATTTATGCATGCACTGAATTGAAACAACCAAAGGAAAGGTTGATTTACTTCATAAGCAAAGTTTTGAAAGACATAAAAAATACCATGAAAGTGAAAAGAGGGTTCAGTTGTTAATGGACTAGGGAAACTAGCCTTCCCCCAGCATGAACGTTATTACCATCTAGGGCTACCTCTTAAAGCAAGGAGGCGAAAGAGTGTCAAAAAGAAAAATGTTTGTCTTTTTATACAGCAACTTTCTCAATGTCTCTTGGATATGTCTGTTTTATTTGGGCCCAAAAGTTAGTGTAACTAAGTATAAGTATCGTATTAATGGCAGAGTTCAAATAAGGCTTGCGAAGAGTTGGAACAAAAAAGAGTTTTTACTGTATCACTGTAAAGTTTAAACATGGTTAAGGTACGTCCGTTTTCTTTTTCTTGGTCCAGAAGTTAGGGTAAGTAAGGATAAGCACCGTTATAATGGTCGAGCTCAACTCAGCTTTGCGCAGAATTGAAATGGCCAAGGAAATTTTCATACTTACTTCATTGTTAGAGGATTTGAGGATGGTTATAATGGTCGAGTTTAAGTCAGCATTGCGCTTAGTTAGAACGACCAAAGAAAAAGTTGATTAATCTCATAGATAGACGTTTTGGAAGATACGTGTGAATGCCATGCCTTGGAAAGTGAAAAGCGAAAGTCAGTCATCAGTGGAACGGAGAGACAAACGTTACCTAGTGGAAGTATAATTACTACGTGTTGCTACATCATGGAGCAAAAAGGGGAGAAAGAGGATGAAGAATGATATATTTTGTCTTTTTATAGAATTCAACAGCACCATTTAACGGCGTTTGACGAAGCCAAGTGCGATAATCATATTTCCGGTGAGCATCATGGGAAAATTTATTTCTTTTGCTTTTTATTATTCCTTACTATTATTTTATTTGTTGATTTTGTTTCATTTTCCCACATATATTTGGAAAGAATTGTACTGAAAGAAAACATTTTTGCTTCAATGACGATGGAACGACTAAAACTAAAAGTTCGAATATTTCCTTAGCCGTAAAATTATTTAAAGATGATATAAATAATTTAATTTTGAAATTTAGGCAATTAATTCAACCACGTGAAAATATTCAAACGAACTATTTTGGATTTGTTGAAGATGGAAAAAATGTTTGACAAATATTCGGATTCAACTGAGGTTATAATTCCCCCCAAACTTAGACAAGAGGATTTTACAAGTGTATTTCTTTCTTCAAGTTTCTATTAAGGTTTTCATCGTAACCGAATGGATATTTCTAATGAACTGCAAAAGCTTTTAAAAAAATAGAATATATTCCAAATGCAAAGAATTTCATTAAATCAAATTTTTCAAACTTGAGCAGGAACAACTTGTTCAGTTCGCATCTTCGAAAAATAAAGAGGATATAGAATCAAAAATAAATGTTATATTTGTGCCTATTTTGCAATAAAAAACAACTTGCACGTAACAGAAGATACTGAAGTGCAGGGAGCTGGTTTATTTTTCTTTGATTCAGCCTTGTGTCAGACTTAACCGAACTCCCTTCAGCTTACAGGATTTATGCAGAATTTATCATCAGAAAGTTTTTCATCAGAAGGTTGGTTGTCGGCAGGTTGGAATGTGTAGAATTGTGAAATAATAAAATATACATTTTTCATGTTAAAATAGAAATTTATTAAAAGGAGGAATAACATAAGTTGTAGAAATTAGAAACATTATTAAGAGGTTAAGGTTCGTACAAAATGTTCTAGTAGTAATTTTTGAAATAGATAAGGAGAAAGAGAAAGAGGGCAATGTCCGGGTCACTTGTAGCTACATTTTAGATGTGTGTCTCTCTTTCGCTGCTCGCATCTCTGAGTCTCTGACGCTGCGAAGACATTTATATGCCCTTTTGAATTTCGCACTGGATCGCTAAGTCCTTCCAAGTCTTACAAGTCGCTCCCATTGGTCAAAAATCATTTTAACACCTACTTGCGAAATCTGGTTTCGACTTTTTCGATAAGAAGGTGGTCAATCCTTTTTCTATTTGGAAAACCCAGGGTTTCACACGTCATTGGAAATTTTTGTAAAACTGAAGAAGAATGTTGTTTTTATTTAATTTCTTATCCGCTACAATACCAAATCAGAGATTGTAAATGTATACGTTTGCAGACAAGGACTTTCTGTTAGCTGTCTAATGAATTATAAAAAAATATATTTATTCTTTTCATTAAAAAAAAATCTAAATTTATTGTGTTGTCCGGAAAAATCATGCCGCTTTTTACTCGTTCATGATCCACCAAATTAGAACACTTCAAATTTATCAAACACATATAATATGCTTGCATTTTTTTGTTAGAGCACACTTCAAACTCTTGCGAAAGAAAGATTAAAATTACTTAATTCGTGTTAATTTTGCATCCCTATTAAAATGGAAGATTATAAGGTTCAGTTTAGACACTTCATGCCTTTTTATCACCGTAAAAGCAGAAATACCTCGGAAGCAAGAAAAAAGATATGTGATGTGTACGATGAATGTGTTTTAGCTGAAAGAACTGTACGGAAATGGTTAACTAAGTTTAGAGCTTGTGATTGTAGCCTCGTTGATGAAGAATACCCAGACAGACCCCCATAATAGACGAGGACCAAATCAACATATTGATTGAGAATACCCCCTTTACACAAAGCGGAAATTAGCAGAAACATTAATTTCTCAAAATACACTATCCATCATCACTTAGTGCTACGATGTTTGGGTGACACATGATCTGTGTAAAAAAAAGCTTTTTGGATCATATTTCTATCTGTCATTTGCTGTATAAATGCACACTTTTTAAGCAGAAAAAGTCAGAAATGAATCGTTTGCAACAATGTTCAGCGAAAAAGATACTGGAGTAAGTGACTCCAAAAGTAGGTTTTCAACCTAAGAATGTCATGCTGTGCATCTTGTGGGATTAGAAAGAAATCCTATACTACGAGTTTCTGCTAAACAACAAGTCAATTGATAAAAATAAAAAAAATGAAAACAATTCTTGTAAAAATTCATTATTCATCTATTATTTTTCTCTTCAGACTGTATATATATAATTCAATTTAACATTTAGATATCGAAAATGAGTAGGGGTACCTAATATTATATATATATATATATATATATATATATATATATATATATATATATATATATATATATATATATATATAAGCAGTTAAAAGCTTATATAACTAAATAATGTCATAGTTTTTTTGCATTTTTTATTTTACTATTCGGAGCAGATTTTCGGAAAAACGGTCAATTGTCTAAAAAAATAAAAAATAGATGATTTACATTCTCTAAGGTGTCCTGCGTTTAACTAGTAAAACATATTTTCGATACAAAATTTAATTTCTTGAAAAATCTGTTGAAAAGTTAAACTTTTAAGTTACGAAATAAATATATGAAATTACTATAATTTACTAGTCCAATAAATTTAACACACTGGCGGGTAATTTGATACTCGTATATTGATAGATAAAATATGATGGGTATCAAAATTGTTCAAGGCATTATTAGAAAGTTGAAAGTTGAATCGTTCAGAATTCTAAGGGAAGCAACTCAATGTTTTAAAAATGTAAGGTAGATAACTCTGATATTTTACTTTAGTTTTTAAGGTATACTGTTAGGGTAAAGACAAAGTAGTGAGACAGTCACGTCTGTAAGCAGTGGATGCATTAACAGCTTGAATTGAATTATCTGGAGTTACAGCTGTAACAGCATTCTTCATCATAGCATCGAGAGGCCACTGAATGTTCCAGAACCCATTCATAAAATTGCAGTAAAATAGTCTCGATCTGAGAGAATAGCTGCCTTCGAAGTCATATAGTGACTTTTAGTGTGTGGAGCTTCGGGGTTAAAAAATTATTGATTTACCCACGCCAAGAAGATTAATATATAGGATGATGATAACGAGGAAACACACTGGTAAAAAAAAAAATTATTTACAAATTGCACGCTTTAAATATGTCACTAGTAGTTCGTTTCAGGAAAATTAATCGGATTTTATTTTAAAGTCCTTAGTTTGAAACGAATTGTTATGGAAATGTAATGCCAATAAATGCTCATACAATAAATTAAATGATACATTACAGAATATTAAAAAAATGTTTCCTAGTCCTCAGAAAACAAAACAATATATAAAATTAGGTACCTTCACTCATTTTCGATAACTCCGTTTTAAATAAATTTTAATAAATAAATAACTTTCTTAAATTTACTAGCTCCAGTAAGCAAAATACTCTGGCGTATTTCAAACAAAAATGATATTGATTGGAACCTAAAATTTTAAGATTTTTTTTAATTTAAATTTTTCGATCATTTTTTTTTTTTTTTTTGAGTGATCGACACATCTGGAAGCAAAAGTTAATTCTCTGTTTTAAAAATCTTGCAAAAATTAAGATATACTTCGCTGACACGTCATTTTAGAAAAATTAGAGAATTTAAAGTTACATTACTCTGATTGGAAACAAATATCACTTGCTTACTGACTGAAATGAAGTTATAGCGGTTGCTGTTTTTCACACCCACATACACTCGAAGTCATTTTACTCGTCTGCGATTGGCTAATAAATTACTACTATCTTTGTAAAGGACAATTTAGCAATCGCAGTCACCTTTTGAATCTTTCGGTTCTGAAGCCTATTTACCTAATCTGTTTAGATAGGTATCTCCAATAAATCGCTAAAATGTTTTAAAGTTTAGTACGTGTGTAGTGACTGGTTAGTTTTTTTAACCAATCACATATTTTTAATATAAAATCAAGTTTCCCCGCGGTTCCTCCTAGAACCTATCCTTTCCTTATATACGGCGTCTTTTCGCAAGTTCGTCAGTAAGATCCCAAACTGCTTTTCGATTCCACGCCGATCTTGCTCAATACTCTTTAACGCATACACAGACACAGAACTTTGTAATTACAAACTTAAATTTTCTCTCTAGACATTTCGCCAAGTACTTCACTTGAACATTGTTGACTCAAACTCTGTTTTATTCACAACACATTCAAAGCAACTGCATTCTCTGTGTTCTTCATCCTTTCATACAAACATTGTTCTAACACTTATTCAGAACATCTTTTCACAGGAAAAAACTTTCTTCGCTCAGTTGACTTCGATCAACCAGTCAAAGAGAAACAGCTTTTTCCTCTTACTCAGATTGTTACATGCTTTGTTTTTCATTGTTGTATTTTATTTATTTGTTGGTTACAAATTGGAGTCGTTGTTTTTATTATCTTGAATTTTATGTTGGACGAATCGTAATAAAAATAGTAGAGGTACCTGCATTTTGGTGCAAAAAAACTAAGAATGGTTGACCAGAATTGACATAAATTTATGTAACCTGTGGTGATACCGACCGAACAAAAGCGATGAACCGGATGTGTGCTCTCTCACAACTAAAAGTCAAATGAATAAAAATCGTCGTACGCATCCTAGTTCGCGCAGATGTTCCGGTTGAAAAATAAAAATTAATAAAATATCAAATTACCAATTTTTATTTATCAGCCAATGAGAAGGCCGAAATCAAATACAAGGAGGAAATGCGAAACGACCAGCGTTTGAGCCAGAAGGAAAAATATAAAAGCCGTGACAAAAGGCACCCAGACAGACAGGCACAGACGGAAAAGAAGATAGTAATTAGTTTCATCCTTGACCTATGTCAAGCTGCTACTATGCTCGCCTTCTTCTTCCTTCTTCTTCCGCGCCTGTTCTCAAAGTACTAACTGGCCTTTTCTAAGACATTCCACACCAACCAACTTATTTACCTTAGAAACGGCAACTTGAAAATGAACATTCCTTTCTTTCAGCTCACCATTACCTTCCATGAACTCTTTTACCTCCGTTGAACTTTTATTTCAAGCATTACTTATTTTGTAAAACATTGATTGAAATGTATATATGTATAAATGTTATTTTACACTCAAAAATTGCCTTTCTTGAATTTATGAATTATAGTGGGCTATCTTCCCAAAAGGCCAAATTCCGTTAACATGCTACGGAATCCTACTACCCCTCACCACAAATAAAATAAGAGACGAGATACCCGCTATAAACCTAACTAAAAGTTTCGTTTTTGTTTTGTTTTTGTTTTTTGTTTTGTTTTGTTTTGTTTGTTTTTTGTTTTTTTTGTTTTGTTTTTGCTTGTTTGTTTGTTTTTTTAACTACATAATAAAATTTAAAAATTAACATAATATTTTCAGGAATTATCTAATATTTTATATAATTTTAGGTAAGTTAGCTTTATATCCTTACGTTTGCAGATGCTTTCTGAGAAATTAAAACAATATGAAACTTTCTTTTAAATTAATTTTAAAATTTAATAACAGAGAGAATTAAATTATACAACATAGCAGACATCCAAAGCATCAATTTGCAACTATAAAGTGTATTAACAATAACAAGAAATACATAGATGTTGAACTTGTGTGTTTGAAAGTGTCTTCCATGGACTGTATAAAAATTATGTTAGAGCTTTTGAAATAAGTTGAAATGTTCATTGTTGCCGCAAGATTTATCAGTGTGATAAGAAATTTGTGTGATGAATATTATTGCTAAAAGAATTGTTCAGTTCTGAGTGTTCATGAATAACGTTCATTTTTGTAGTATACAGAAGAATGAATTTTTAAGAGAGCGTGAGTTAGACTTTAAATTTTACATGATGTGTGCGAAGGAAATTCTGGTGCCAACTTGCGGCAAATCGTTTATATAGGTGTTCAAACATCCTTACGATTAGGCGGTAAAAATCTAGTTCACTTACCTTGATTCTGATTGGCTAGCTCAAATCAATCAGCATACAGCTTACATTTATTCAAATGTAAAATGGTTGCATACAAAATTTAATACATACAATTGCGTGAATGCGTAAGTAAGTGTGTGCGATTCCACAGGTGTGTGCATGTGTCATACCTCCTTATTGCAATCACTCAAGCAATGTAGACCACTTTCAGGACAAGCTACTGGATCCTTATGTAACTAAGAAGGATCAGAAGTTCAAAATTTAAAGTTTTCTCTAAGCTTTTCCAGAGAAAAATCCATGAGTTATTAAATATGCTAGATTTTAAGAGGAAGGTACATATTTGAATTTTACTGATAACCCCATGTCTAGAATCTTAATCTTCTGAGTCTACTTTAATGTCTTTTAATCTATTTTTTACAAACTGTTTTTTTTATTGTTATGTTACCAATAACCAATATAACACTATGTGAGCATCAACAGCAATAATACATCTTTGATACAAACATTTGGTAAAGGTTTCAAGATAAAGTACGCGGATAACAACTGAAGTGAAGACAAAGACGTTGCTTTGATGGACATTATCGTAGCCTTAGAAAAAAAATTAAAGAGGCTATAGAATCCTTTCTCATATAGGAGGCAAAATCATATACCTTTCTAAAAGCATTACAAAATAAATACGATTCAGCAGGAATTGAACTGACAACCACACATTTACAAAAACCTCAAATATAACACGTCACTCAATAATTCCTGAGTCTTACATATAAATGCACCACTAATAAAAAAAAATCCATATGATTTTTATGGAGTACTAACCTTCAAATTGCACGCGACAAAATTTGGGCCCAATCGGATTATTAGATAACAAATTACAGTTATTTAAGTGAAGCTACTGTTGCAAATTTCCAAAACAATGGAAAAATCTTAATTCCGCGTGTTGATAAAGCATTGCTTTCTGATGGGAAAAATACTGTTTAAGCAAAGCAATGGCTTGATAAGTGTTATTCGGACTCTATTCAGTTATAAACAATGGTTAAGAGGTAGTATGCTGACTTTAAAAGCGGTCGTACAGACACAAATGATGCTGAACGCTCAGGTCGCCCAAAATTGACAGTTGTCCCAGAAGACACGAAAAAATCTACAAACACGTTTTGGTCGATCGTACAAGCATTTTCTTTTCTTTCTTTTTCTAAATCATATCACCCCGAGAAAGGCGGTAACGCCACTGATGTGCAGGGGGCTACATAAGAGTAAAAGGATTAGAGGAGAATGAGGAGAAGGACAAACCAGTTAGAAAGGAGCAAGAGAAGGATGGGAATACAGGTGTGATGACAATTGCGAATGTGGAGAGCAAGGAAAGGATCTACATGAAAGAAGTAGGGTCAAGTAGTTAAGAGATGAGAACTGACCTTGCATTTAAATTCCTGGAGGTTGTAGCTGTCAGGAAAGCAAGAATAAGGAAGCTAGTTCCACAGGCGGGATATGCGGGAAAAGAAACTGCAGGAGTAGAATTGTCGTCTATATTTGGTTGATCTTTTTGGTATATTATTGGTATAATTTCATCCCAGGATCATTTTAATTCCCACAAATCACTTAGATGGATTCTTCTTTTAATTGTCAATGACAAACACAAAGACAAGAAATCAAACTAAAATTTTCCGGCATTATATTGTTTGGTGTTACTAAAAGAATCTAAAATTGAAATTTCTAAAGTATTTTTAAGGTATTATTCTCATATCTTAACTTTAATGTTTTATGTTTTTATCATCTTCTAAACACTTCTTTGATTTCTTGGAATTTGTGTTACATGAACGCAACTCAAAACTTCGATTGGCCATTCTTTTCACGGATTCTTTAACAATTCTTCAGGGGAATCACTTGTCTTAATCTAATTAGCAGCATACAAATTATCTCATAACATAACAGTGCATAAATCATTAGGCTATTTGTTAACATGGTGTTGGATAACAAAATTCAATATTGTAACACTGTAAGTGTTCCTTATGCAAACACGTTAAACGGATATCGACGGACCCTGGGTTCGAACCCAGGAATAGATATTTGGAAAAAATCTCTGTGTGTGAATATATAAATATTTACGCTCTCACACCCTGATTGAGCACTCTGGAAGAATGGTAGACTTTGAAAAACAGTAGCTACTCTGGCATGTACGCATCGTTCATTCAATAATGAATTAGAGCACTCTGGCTATTGGGCGTGTATAATTATAATATACACGCTAAAAAGTCTGCCTTCTTCTACCGAGCGCCCATAGCCCAGAGGTAGAATCGCCGACTGACGCCACTGCGGTCGGGTTTCAATCCTGGGTTAAAAGCAATCGGAGTCTAACCGTACTGATGAGCTGCGATACAGCGAAACAGATCTGTCTGCAGATGACTATATATATATATATATATATATATATATGTTCCCAGAAAAATCAACTTTTTTTCCTTTTCTTAGGAGGGGCTGGGAGAGAAAGGAAAATGGAAATAAACACCGGGGTGGCCGAGAGGAAGTGGAGAGGCGAAACACATGGCATTGTTGGATGACATGTTGCTATGATAAGAATTCGACGATGTCCAACTGATCCGGCATGGGGAGAGAACCCTGGTTTTTTCTTTCTGTTGCTCTCCTCTTCGCTCTCTCTCTCGAAGAAGAGGAAGAGAAACGAACGACAAATTAACTTTAGATTTTTTTTAAAAGGATCACCCACGAAGAATGTAATTGTAATTAACAGGTGAATGTGTAAAGTCAGCGAAGCGGAGCCGGCATGGAGGAAAATATCGGCGAATGAACTGAACGAAGTTGACATTATATTTTAATGGGAGGACATTCCCATGCCCTCCCCCACCCGCGCCAGATTGAAACGATTTCAACAAAAACAACGGATTTGAAAATCGAGAGCAGAACAGAGAAGAGATTCAAGCCGTCGCGTGAAGTGAAAGACGCAGAAAAATCCCCCCCCCTCTCTCTCTCTCTCTCTCTCTCTCTCTCACGCTAGTAACACAAAACATCGCTTATAGATTCCCTCGAGTAACACAGAGACATAGTAGCAGCAAGTAATTTGTGAACTCTGAAAAAAGTTGGATTGTATTTTATTTTTAGTTCTTAAAGGTTTTATTTTATTTCTATTATTCTCTCTCTCTCTCTCTCTCTCTCTCTCTCTCTGTACAGAGAATTTTAACATAATCTTTAGTCCACATAGACTGACCTTCATTGCTGCCTTGTTATTTCTTGTTCTTGACTAATTCCCTTTATTTCTGCATGTGCACCCGATCACCTCTTGTTTTCAGTAGTTGAGAAAAACAACACGAAGATTCTACCGCCTTTTGGTTCCAGGTCTTTTACTTCTCTGAAATCAGAAATCACAGCGTGGCAGAGAGAGTAAAAGATTTTCGAATGATTATTTGACATCTTTGATCACTTGAGGCAGAACGGAAGCGAACAGCTGCAGATTCAGTTTCGAGTAACTTACGTCCAGTTGGTGCACGCAACATCGTTTTGAGACCAGGAGGAATATAATATAATAATATAATAATATAAAGGAACTTGCTATAAACTCAAAAATGGAAGTTGTATATATCAATAGCAAACTAAATTTTGACCTTTTTTCAAGAGAAGCCAACTCTTATTTCTATCATTTTCATTTTTTTAACTTGATCATAAAAATGCCTTTCTAATACTTTCTATGTTTCGTACTTTGAAATGACATAATCAAACCGAACATGTTGTTCATAAGATCGACACCAAGGCCCCCGGCCATCCGACTGGGGTCCTAAATGACTAATTAAGACAGAATAACACCAGTATAAGACCAGTTTAGATCGGTTTTGAACTTATCAACCACGGTAGATAGGTAATGTTTTGACCACGACATGGACGTACGTGCTCATGTTCCCCACATTAAAAAAGATCTTGTGTCATATCTCTCTCAAGTGGGAGAGAAAAGTAAATATCACCAGGGTATATGGCTTCATTTAACGATGATGAACCGCCAGTTTTAAGTGAACAATTAAACATTGGTATAATTTTAGTGGTGGTTTGTTCATCATATTACATACTTACAGGTCTGTGAGGTATCCAAATATATTCCCCATAATCTTTATGGGAAACATTCCACGGTTCCCTTTTCTTTTGTTTTTCTTTTTTTTTTTTTCCTGTTCATGAAAAACAATAACATAATTGTGGGTAAGTCTTTCTTTTCTATACTTTTGACTAAACCACCTAAAATCTTCAAAGCAACAGCATGATTAGAAAGAACTAATTTTACTTTATCCTTATTCCACGGAAGTTCTACATAATCTTCTTCTTTGTGTGCCGTGTCCCTTCGGGACGTAGGTGGTCATGGACTTCCTCTTGGCCCTGTCTCTTGTTGCTCTCAATTTTTTCCTCTTAGTATCTCTCCCAAACCCCGCTCCGCCATCCATTTGCTCAAGCTAATCAAATATCAAATCACGATGCTTTCCCCTGTCTCTCTTTCTTTCTATCCGTCCTGGCCCTCATTCCTCATGACGTGACCCAGGAACAGCTGACTCTTCCTAATGTTAAGTATGAGTTTTCTTCTCCAATGCATCCTCTCTAACACCTCACCGTTGCTCACGTACTCAGTTCTTGGTATCCTCAGCATCCTTCTGTAGAACCTCATTTCTGCTGCTTCAAGTCTCTCCTTCATCCTCGAGGAGGTCGTTCAACTTTCGCTACTATACAGAAGGATAGATACCACATAGAGTTCAGCACTCTTTTCTTTGTTTCCAATGAGATTTTCTTGTCTCGCAGTACTGTGGTTAACGTTTGAAATGCGTCTTTGGCCGTGCCTTCGTGTCTTCGAATCTGAATGTCCAACTACACATCCTCTATCGTTTCTCCGACCTCTAGTTGGCATTTTGGGGTCTTCTTTTTACTGATGACCATAAATTCCGTTTTCTTGAATTTTATGCTTAGTCCTTTCTTCTCGCTTTCTCTTGCTACCTTCTGTAGGAGGTCCCGCATTTTCTTTTTCGTGTTTGCTATCATCACCGTGTCATCCGCATATTTTACATTGTTGAGATTGTGACTGCCAATGACGAATACTGGCAAGATTTTATTTTTCTTAGAATTCTTTCGCTGTATAAGTCGAATAGATCCGGTGAGAGAACACATTCTTGTTTTACGCCCCTTTCTATTTTTGTATAACTGCTGAATTTATTTCCTATTCGTAAGCAATCAGTTTGCTACCAATATAGATTCTTGATTATCCTAATGTCTTTTTTCAAAAATGTCGATGTTGTCGAGCGTCTCTATCAAGTCTTTGTGACGTACTTTGTCAAATGTCTTTGCGTTGTCGATAAAGCACAAATAAAGGTCTTTCTGCATTTGTATTGCTCTTTCAAATATCATTCTGGGCACGAATATCACATTCCTCGTTCCGGTATCTTTACCGAAACCACTCCAGTTTACTCAGAGGACTTATTTAGCCTTCAAAATTCAGTTTAAGACGAAAAAAACTTATTTGATATCGATACCAGGGAATCAAAATTTGACTTACATCCATTCATTTTTCTTTCAATCTACGGTTTTGCTTTAACTGGAAACAACTATTGCTTTTTAGTCTTTCGTGCCAACGTCTAAAGAGTGTGAGCTGCAGGACCATGGATTAGTTTTAAAGCTTTCATTACACCCGAGCAACGCCGGGCTATACTGCTAGCATATATATATATATATATATATATATATATATATATATGTGTGTGTGTGTGCGATTGGTAAATTGTCGCAATTATTTTATTAGCTGCGATTGGTAAATTGTCGCAATTTCAAATATTCTTTAGGCTGAGTCTGAGCTCCAGAACCATGGATTAGTTTTAAAGCTTTCATTACACCCGAGCAACGCCGGGCTATACTGCTAATATTTGATAAGACATAAAATAAAATTAGGAATGTAGATTCTTTATTACTTAAGCAACGTCACTCAGAGCTGAAATATTGGTATAAAGTGATGAAACGTGTGGTTTCTGCAATTCGCTTTCCGATCTCCCGATGCAACTTTAAAGTAACTTCATAGGAGGTACCTCCAAAGAAAAGCAATACCTTTCTTTTTAATCATAACCAGTAAAAGACAAGGGCTTACTGAGTATGAAAGAATAAGAAAAAGAAAGCATTATAAAAGAGAAAGAACATTTTAAAAAAAATAAAAATAAAAAAGGAATCAAGAAGAGAGTAGATGACATTTCATTCAAATTTTGTTAAAACAAAGTTGGCTGGAATACAAGAAGCTAGAAGAGTGTTCCACAGGCCAGGGATGCTAGAAAAGAAACTGTTAGTAAATAACTTACAGTTACATCTAGAAATTTCAACTGTAAAATGATGACACTTTGTTGCCAATCTAGTACTGCGCTTAAATTTATAAAGTCTATTTCTAACCCTATAACTACGCTCTCTCATCTCCTGACCGCCACGTGAGACATGTCGCTAGATTATAACGCCTCTCTCGGTCGCCACCGTTGTGGTAACTCAACACGAGCGCCATTATAGGTTACAGAGCTGAACTAAGCAAAGATTTTTTTCTAATCATTTTACCCCGCGCAAGACAAGACCACCACTGGTGCGCAGGGGGTTACAGTAAAAGAAAAAAACAAGGTAGAAGAGATACTGAAGAAAAGATAAAAGATGGATCGGAATCAAGTAGATAGATGGCAAATGACATTGCATTTAAACTTTTAGAGATTGCAGCTATCAGGGAAGCAAGCAAACAGAAGGGAGTTCCACAAACGAGAAGTACGAAAAAAGAAACTAGTAGCGCAGAAGAGAATATTTCGTTGTGTTTCCATATTCAGCCCGAAAACCAAACACGCCGTGGTACACTAGTCTCATAAACAAGGTCGACTTTTACCGAACGGGTCCCTGCCGAACGTTGGTTTCACGGATAGTTCTGCAAATAAATAAGTTCTAGCCGATCATGTAGGAGATAATTAATTTTTTTTAGTTCTTGCGGGTACACTTAATAAGCCAAATAGGCGCGATTCACAAGTCTTCGATCGACAATCCAATGGAAGGGCAGTTGAAATACCTATACTCAATCGGTGATCATTGGGGGCGAGTGAGATCAGATCAGACTCACTAACTTGGTAATTGACTAAGAGGGGGTTGTTATTGTTGACCGACGTGAATTATACTCGGCAAAGGGGCGAGGTGCTGCGAATCTTTCTCTCCAAATAACCGGACGAATTCTCCTACTCTCATCGGAGAACAGGTTTTTGTATAAAACGATCCGGCATGTCGAGGCAGAGTTTATCTTCTTCGCTCATTCAATCAATCAGTTAAATGCCATACGTGATACACGCTTGGGCGATCATGTCTCGAAAGACATGAAAGACTGGACAGAAGATCATCCCATTACTTTCTGCGGTAGACTGATTGCCAGCCAAGTCTATTGATCCCAATCTGTCCCGTTATTTGACTCATAACTGGAAGGAAAAGGTGGATTAATACCTTTCCCAAGGGTATTTGTGCGTAAGTGAATGCAAGATATTCAATTGGAATTATCATATAACAACAAAGAAATGTAACTGCTGTGGCAAATATTAACCATCATACGACCATGTATGATATACACTACCGGTCATAATTATTAGACTATCCCAGTTTAAAAAAAAAAAATAGTATTTCATACTATTTTTAGTATTTATTGCCAAGTGGATAATTATAAATGAAAATAGAATGGTTCTTTTCTTATTATTAATTTGCAAAATTTTACAAGGCTGCTAGGAAGCCTTTGCTTTGGCCAGCCAATAAGAAGAAGAGACTAGCATGGGGAAGAGAGCACAAAAACTGGACACCAGAACAGTTCATTTGATGCACACGTTATTGTACAGTTTTAACAAAAGAACCATTCTATTTTCATTTAGAATTATCCACTTGGCAATAAATACTAAAAATAGTATGAAATACATCATTTTTTTAACTGGGGGTGGCCTAATAATTATGGCCGGTAGTGTATATTAGCTATAATATATAGCAATTGGAACTGATATTAGCCATGCCATGTACCAGCCACAACGTTTATCTGTCGTATATTAGACAATATACAGGGTGGTTCAAAAGTAGATGGACAGTAGATTGAATTCTTTTGGGGAGTACTCAAGGAGCAAATTTATAGTCAAAAATCAAGAAGTTGTTGGTGATTTGAAAAATTATATCAGAGATGCATTTCAATAATAATTGTATTAGTAAATTATAATTGTATATGTAATCTCAGAATAAATATTATCATTTAATGTCCACCTACTTTTGAACCGGCCTGTATATATACCAGCTGTGACATATTTTTTTTATAATAATGTCATGGTAGAGGGTCAACAGAATAAGAAGCACAGTTTATGAGGATACTAGCAGTATAGCCCGGCGTTGCTCGAGTGTAATGAAAGCTTTAAAACAAATCCATGGTCCTGGAGCTCAGACTCTTTGGACATTGGCACAAAAGACTAAAAAGCAATAGTTGTTTCCAGTTAAAGCAAAACCGTAGACAAAAGAAAAATGAATGGATGTAAGTCAAATTTTGATTTCCTGGTATCGATATCAAATGAGATTTTTCGTCGTAAACAATGAGGAGAAAAAGACCAAGAAACATTCCAGACACATTGTCAACTCAACTGCAGAATTATTATGATATATGTATACAGATGAATATGTAATGTTTTTTAACTTGTGGGCATTACCCTCTACATGACAGAAGAGCAATTTGAGACAGTGATTACAATGTACACTACTGGCCATAATTATTAGGCCACCCCCAGTTAAAAAAATGATGTATTTCATACTATTTTTAGTATTTATTGCCAAGTGAATAATTCTAAATGAAATATAGAATGGTTCTTTTGTTAATACTGCACAATACCATGTGCATCAAATGAACTGTTCTGGTGTTCAGTTATTGTTCTCTCTTCCCCATGCTAGTCTCCTCTTATTGGCTGGCCAAGGCAAAGGCTTCCTGGCTGCCTTGTAAAATTTTGCAAAGTAACAATAACAAAAGAACCATTCTATTTTCATTTAGAATTATTCACTTGGCAATAAATACTAAAAATAGTATAAAATACATCATTTTGTTTTTTAAACTGGGGTAGCCTAATAATTATGACCGGTAGAGTACATCACAAAGATGCTAACACTGAGCTCATTGATAGTTTGACATAGTTTCACATTTTTCAACATCATACTATCTTGCCTGGTTGAAGGGCACCTCAGCGTGGTGACATGGTTAGCAAGCTTGTCTCGCTAGAACCTGTTACAACTGAGTAGTGAGTTCGATCCTCACTGAGTGTACCATGCTTTCAGCCTTGTGCCACATCTAAGCGGCACTTTGAAAATTATATTCTGGGCACCCCGGCATGGTGTAATGGTTAGCAAGCATTTCTTGCTAGAACCTGTTATAACTGAGTAGTGAGTTCAATCCTCACATACTTTTGGACTTATGCCACATCTAAGCGGTGCTTAGAAAATCAACTATCTTGCCTGGTTGAAGCTGTCATTATAGATCACACATCCAAATAGCAAACTATGATTTACCTTCAATGCATTGCATTAATTCAAATAAGAATAATTGTTAACAATAATGACACCAACTCTGTAGTAATTGAGCAGCATTTTAGCCAATAAGAAACATTCTTTCCCATTGGTTTAACCTATAGGATACAGCATCAGACTCCTAACTTACTCAAGCTTCCTGTTATCAGGAGACACTTTGTAGAGACCATCAGTATACAATGTAGTCATATAGTAGACAGTGGGATGAATTACCTTGATTATATAACTGACATATATTAATGATTTGAAATCATTTTCTATTTTTTGTTATCCTTCAGATATTATCTAAATAAAAAACAATTCGTACTTTTCTAAAAAGTAACCCACTAATTCCACATGATCTCTCTGATTTGTATTCAAATGTTTTTACCACAAAAGCTTTCAAAGTAATCCTCTAATTCCACATGATCTTCCATGTGAATTCAAGTGCTCTCATTTTCAAAACAATTTATTTTCACCATATCAACTTTACTATGACTTTTGTATTTATGATTTTCTAAAAAGTAGATAAAATTGAATTTAAAGTGGTATTAATTTCGTTTGTTAAAATATTCTCTGCACAAATGTTTTTTCTTGTTCTTTTAGAGGATTTTGCTATAGAAAATGTACATCACATATTTTTCTGATAAAGCAAAAAGAGTATGCTGCCTATTTTTGTTAAAAATAAAGTACACTGCATATGTTGTAAAATAGTCATGTCAGAAGTAACTTTATTATAAAAAAGATAAAGACTGATGTTGAGTTAATATTTATTTGGTTTACACAGGGACAAACACAACACAAGGTCAGGCTTCTTTTTTGATAGGGTCAGAGGATGGTCATACATGTACATATGAGTGGAATCAAAAAAGCTTAATAGGTGCATTTGGCCTAGCAATATGGAGAATTAAATTTGCAAACTTGGTTCAAATTCCAGTTAGGCAGTTTTTGTTTTTTTTTTACTTCCCACTGATGTCCCAGAAAAAGGCATGTATCCATATCTCTCTTCAAACTAAAAAAAGAAGGATCTAAGTTGTTAACATCCTTCTTATATTTTTTAAGTCAAAATTTTATATTGAGTAGTTTCCTTTTTCTTACCCTTTCTAATCATCCCACTTTAGGGCACCTCTGCGTCGTGTAATAGTTAGCAAACTTGTCTTACTAGAACCTATTACAACTGAGTAGTGAGTTCAATTCTCATGCTCTCAGCTTTGTGCTACATCGAAGCGGCACATAGTAAATTATCTATTCATCACACTTTGTTTTAACATCTTTGTATATATTATCTAATATATATTATTATAAATGCCTCTTTGTAAAACCATTATATATATATATATATATATATATATATATATATATATATATTGTTATGAACCAGCAACCCCTATTAACATAGGGGAAGCCACCAATTGATCTGGTATGTCTTAGACCACCTGACCATGAATGATTCCTTAGTCTAATCGAAGTCAAATCAAGCCTTATAAAACACAATTTTCGATTCTACATAAATAACCATCTCTGCCCTGAAGTGTATCATAATGTCAACAAATGTAAACGTACAATATTAACAAAATGGTTTTAACAACCAAAATATTTAATTTATTTGTTTGAACCTTATTCTTAATCGATATTCATATTTGAGTAGATATTCTGTTTTTAATAAAATATTAAATATTAAATATTTTTAAATAAATAAAATATATAAAATGTTTTTAATATTCTGTTTTTAATCAAACAGTATATTTATATATCTATTTTGTACCAGCCTGATTATTTATGAAAAATTTTGTAATGAAAATGTGTGTCATTTGGTAGGATATATATACATGCCATTTCTTATCCCTGTTGATTTTTCATGACATTTTTGGATGATCCTTTCTCTAGACTTTTTAAAGAATTTTTTATATAGTATCTCATCTTGTTATTGATTATACAGTAAAAAATCATAATTAAACAACTTATAAAATTGCTACAATGAGATTCAGTGAATCATTCTAAAAGTACAATAACAAGATAACAAAGCACATAAATAAGATAATAGAACTGAACCAAAACACAAAGATATCAAAAATAATTTTAAAAAATAATAATAATCTTAAAATCCTACACAGAAAATGAAAAAAATTAATTTTTTATATTTTTCTATACTAAAATTATATCCTGAAATGATTTTTTATTTGTATGTAACTTAAAATGTGTATGTAGAGAATTACTCTGAGAAAACTTCTTTCCACATACTTCACAATGGAAGGGCTTTTCTCCAGTGTGTGTCCTTATGTGCTTTTGTAAAGAATTACTCTGAGAAAACCGTTTATCACAAACTTCACAGTGAAAAGGTTTCTCTCCTGTGTGTGTTCTAATATGTCTTCGTAGAGAGCTCTTGTCAGAAAAGGGCCTGTCACAAACCTCACAAAAAAAAGGTTTCTTCCCTTTGTGAGTTTGGATGTGTGTACAGAGAGCACTGCTTACAGCAAACTGACTGCCACAAAACTCACAGAAAAATGGTTTCTGTGTAAAATGAGTTTGCAGATGCTGATGCAAGAGGCTTCTTTCAGTAAGATGTTTATCACAAATTCGACAAATAAACTGTTCCTCAGAAGCATGCAATACCATATGCCTTTGTAAGTTGCTTTTCAAAGAAAAGCCCTTGCTACATATTTTGCAGTGGAATTCTTTTGTTGAAGTGTGAGACTTCATGTGTATTTTTAAGGCACAACTCAAAAGAAAAGCTTTGCCACACACCAAACAGTTTAAAGGTTTCTTTCCAACATGAGATTTTATGTGCTTCTGTAGAGTCCCACTAACAGAAAATGCCTTTCCACAGATGTCACAGCAGAATGGTTTTTCTCCTGTATGAGAGCGTATATGTGTTTGCAAATTACGTTTGACAGAAAAGTACTTTCCACAAACTTCACACTGGAAGGATTTCTCCCCGGTGTGTGTTCGTATGTGTGTCTTCAGAGAATTGCTTTGCGAAAATTTCTTGCTGCAAATCTCACAGAAAAATGGTTTCTCGCCAGTGTGAATACGGATGTGCTTCTGTAAGGAATTACTCTGCGAAAAGCTCCTGCCACAAACTTCACAATGGAATGGTTTTTCTCCTGTATGCGTCCTTATATGCCGGCGCATTGAGCTTCGATCATTAAATGGTCGGCTGCAAATTTCACAATGGTAAACCTTTTTCTCTGTGCAGGTCTTCATGATGCGCTGTTGTTTTGTGGAAAACTTTTTTTATCACCAGTTCTGAAAGAATTGGTGTAGCCTCACATCAGAGAGTTACATCATTCTGAAAAAAAAAAAGGAAAAGAATACTGTTTGAATGTCTGGGCTAAGGACTCATTATTTACATTTAGACTAATGTCCTCATCTTTATTGTTATTATCACAATACTTTGGCCATTGTAGCCTCTGATCTTCTCAGAATTTTAAAACCAGATCCCTTATTTAATGTACAAGATTAAACTGTTCTCGTTCTGCTGCCCATGTCTAGGGATAAGTCATGTTGCTTTTTGTAGTACATGTCAGTTATTTCTCTCTCTCTCTCTCTCTCTCTCTCTCTCTCTCTCTCTCTCTCTCTCTCTCTGTTTCCACTGAGTTTAAGTCTGTACTACTCATCCCAGGGATTGAACTCACAATTACCATATCACTAGGTTTATGAACCAATCTACTGGATTATTATCCTATCGCATCTCCCAGGTCTGTCAGCATTTCACCCAATCAGTCCAGATTGATTTCCTACAACTTCTTTCCAAAGCTAAGGAGAATCAAATGAAGCAAATAATGGTTATTTCATAAAGGGAATTTGCAAATTGTTTTGAAAAATGCACCTGAAGAAGGCTGGAATGTTCAACAGCAAAAATGTGAAAATAGCAAAGGTGAGTCCAACTGTGAATAATGTAAACACATTTATCACATTTTTTTGTCAAAAGTGAGCAAACATAACCATTATAATCAGATCAAAATTCATTGAAAATATTTAATTCAGTTTTTGTTTACACAATTTACATTGTTTGGACTGTTTTCCTCATCTTTATTATCATATCCACAATGTTTCGGCAGTTGTACACTCCGATCTTCTTCAAGTGATTCTTGGAAATTCATGGAACTTTGAATCAAATCCGTTATTTAGTCCATAGAAGTAACTTGTTCTAGATGCCCTGGCCCAGTGGATAAAAGCATTAGTAATCCAGTGACTTGATCTAAGAAGTTGTGAGTTCAATACCTAGTCACAGCAGAGGTGAAGAAAATCTTGGTGTGTTGAGTTATTAAAAGGAAATAACTGAAAGTGAGATATCCTAAAAAGGCATGGCATGTGGAACTAGAACAATCTACTCTAGTGGATGAAATAAAGGGCTCAGTTCAAAATTCCAACATATATCACCTGAAGAAAGCTAAAATATACAAGAGCCAAAACTGTTGTGGATATGATGATAAAGATAAGGACAACAGTCCGAACAAGGTAAATAGTGTAAAGAGTTAGAAAATCTCATCTCAGTTTTTATTGATTTATGTCAGCTTAATATATGAATATTATTTGAAAAAAAATTTACTCATAGAAAAAATTACAAATATTTTAAAAATCATAATATTTCCAATTCTACTCCATCAGCTTCTTTTCTCACACTTCCCGCCTGTGGAATTCTTTACTGCATACTTGCTTTCCTGACATTTACAATCTCCAAGAATTTAAATGTAAAATCAACAGTCATCCCCTCTCTCATGCTTTTCTACATCCACCCCACTCTCATCAGTGCTCTCTTTTTTTTTTTTTAAATCATATCACCCCAAGCAAGGCAATAACGCCACTGATGCGCAGGGGGCTACGTAAGGGTAAAAAAAATGGAAAAGAGAAAGCCGGAAACCACATCCTAAACAGGAAACAAGGGATGAGCCTCTTCACCTGTTCACTAGACGTCGGTGGAGTGTGAACCGGGCGATAGTTTAGTCTATCTACTCCAATTGAAGTCTTCCCTCTCCTACTCTCTTCCTGACACCCCCTGCAATCTCTCACTCCTCAACATTCCTCCTATGTAACCCCCTGCACAACAGTGGCAGTAAAATGCCTTGCTTGGGGCGACACGATTATAAAAAAAAAAAGTTAGATTCATCTTTTATTTCTTCAGTAACATGTTGGCGTAATGAATGTTATCAGCATTGGTTTACCTAGAGGTCTACACTTAGTTTTTGAGATTTTCTTTTTTGCAGTGGGAGGGGGGATGCATTTATGTTATGTGCATCGTGGTGCAGTGGATATCAACTCGGAACGACAAATCGAGGAGCTGAGTTCAAATTCCAGTTGAATTCCATGCATTCACTTACGCACAAATACCCTTGGGAAAGGTATTAATCCATATCTTCCCTCCAGTTATGGGTTAAATAATAGGACAGATTGGGTTCTATGGCCTTGGCTAGCAACCAGTCTACTGCTAAAAGCAATTGCAACCTACTGCAAGATAATCTTCTGCCCAGTCAGTCATGTCTCTTTCAAGACATAATCGCCCAAAGCGTGTATCACGTATGGCACTTAACTGACTGACTGAATATAATAGTTGGAATTATGATTAAAGCTTCTACTGGTCATAAAGTGGGGGATAGGTTTTCTATTTTTATGAAGTAATAAACTGATCCCCCACTAAATACGACGTAATAATATAATACATTTCTTCTCCCTCTATGAGTCAAATAACAGAACAGATTAGGTTCTCTAGCCTAGGCTGGCAACCAGTCTACCACAGAAAGCAATAGCAACCTATTGCGAGATAATCTTCTGCTCAGTCATTCATGTCTCTTTCGAGACATGATCACCCAAAGTGTGTATCACGTATGGCACTTAACTGACTGAGTATGAAAAAGCAAAATAAGTTGCACCATTCTTGCATCTCATTCCACTTGTGCTATTGTTACCTAAAATTCAGTTTACAGTTAAGTAATACACTTGATGATGTGCGTTGTGGTCCAGTGGATATTGGCTCAGAACGAGAAATCGGGGAGCCGAGTTCGAATTCCAGTTGAATTCATTGCATTCACTTACGCGCAAATACCTTTGGGAAAGGTATTAATCCGTCTCTTCCTTCCAGTCATGGGTTAAATAACAGGACAGATTGGGTTCTATAGCCTTGGCTGGCAACCAGTCTACCGCAGAAAGCAATGGCAACCTACTGCGGGATAAGCTTCTGCCCAGTCAGTCATGTCTATTTCGAGACATGATCGCCCAAGCGTGTTTCACGTATGGCACTTAACTGACTGAATACACTCAACATTTGAGGATTATGGTTAGTTGCTGTTAAAACTTTTTTTTTATATTGTCTGTATTGTCTGATTTCATAAAATCTTTTTTTGTTAAAAACTTTTTTATAATTATTTTTTAATATGTCTTGCCACTAATGTCTTCATCTTTTTTATTGGTATCATAACATTTCAGCCACTGTACTTTCTGGCTATCTTCAGGTGCAAATAATAAGTCCTTTTCACTGAAATTTGCACAGAAAGTATTTTATACTTTGAATAAAGATTATTCTTTGTGAACTTCTATCTTACAATAAAATATGGCTGCGTCAAAATGGATTTGGCTTCAGAAATCAAAACCATGGAAGAAATAGCGAGAACTTTAAAGAAAATCTCAGAATCATAATAACGAGACATATTATATGTTATAAGGAAATATTAAGACAATACATTAAGTCAGGGTAGCCAAACTGTTATGGATAGGGGTTGAGAATAGTTGGCATATGTGGTGGGGGGGGGCATGGATAGGAGCCCACATAGTGCTTACTTTTGGATTTATTCAATATTCAAGCCTAATTGCTCGTAGTAGTAATAGTCTGAAATTTAGGAAGTCGATGCTAATATTAATTGAGTAGATTTATTTTGAGAAATAAGTATCAGATTGTAAATACGTGTATAAGTTACTTAATTTAGTAAATAGCAAAGCTATTTATTTTTTTATTTCTTTATTGTAATTAGGCCATCGAATTATTTCAGTCAGTAATGGACAAAATGGGGAGGGAAGGAAATCCAGATAAATTCGAATGAGTTAATTGAAATTTTAGGATAGTTTTGGGTTGGGTATGCGAGTAGGTTTGTTACAGATTTAGTATCGCTATGGGATTAGTATGTAATATGCAAAAGATAGGCATAAACAATGCAATAAAGTTTCCAGCTCACCTCATTATGGATTCCAGAAGAAGTAAAGCTAAACCAGATGTAGTAAGAAAAAAAAAAAGGAAGGGAAAAGGAAGGAGAAAAATGACACCACTATATAGTAGAGTAACATGAAAAGCCCTATTTTCATTGGCTGGCACTAACTGACATATGTCAACAAGAACAGCCTTGCTAGTTTTTTATGACTAGCAGTACAGCCCAGAGTTGCTCAGGTGTAATGAAAGCTTAAAACTAATCCATGGTCCTGGAGCTCAGACCCTTTGGACGTTGGCACAAAAGACTAAAAAGCAATAGTTGTTTCCAGTTAAAACGAAACTGTAGACTGAAAGAAAAATGAATAGATGTAAGTGAAATTTTGATTTTCTGGTATCGATATCAAATAAGTTTTTTTTGTCATAAACCGAATTTTGAAAGCTAAATAAATCCTCTGAGTAAATGGTATCATAGCTGAGACTAAGAACTACAATTATACCTACTTAGAGCCAAACCCAAAGCAAAAACTAAAATAAAAGGGATGAAAAAAATTCAAACATACATGCAGATAAACAGACACACAAACATCTTGCTATTTATATATATATTATCGATTTTCTGCACTATTGTAAGAACTGCAACCTTGAAACTTCTGAATATCGTTTCTTATGTCTTTGTCTATGAGTATCAAATTTGATTAAAATCCTTCTATAACCCAATTTTTTTGATTATCGATTTTTGATATTTATCTGGGGTACCTCGACACAAAACCTAGCTAAGAACACTTGCAGACGCTTACAACTGAGTAAATTTTCAAGAAAATCGGTTCAGCTGTTTCGGAGTCTATAGGTAACAGATACACACACACACACAAAGTTCCATTTATAAATAAGTTTAAATTAAGATTATAATTCTCTTATATTTTCAAATTATTTTTATAAAATTTTAAGTTTTCTTTTATTATTAATTATTTTGGTTCCAGATTACTATATAGTCTATGAATAGGGGTTGGAGGATTTTTTTGTTTGTTTTGTTTTAACCATTTCACCCCAAGCAAGGCAGAGCACCAGTGATGCACAGAGGCGTACAGTGAGAGAAAAGATTAGGTACAGAGGGAACTGAAGAGAGGATGAAAGATGATGGGATTCAAGAAGATAAAAGATGGCAATTGACATTGCATTTAATTTTTTGGAGATTGTGGTTATCAAGGAAGCAAGTAAATGGAAAGGAGTTCTACAGGTTGGAAGTGTGAGAAAAGAACTTGTCCGAGTAGAAATGGAAGTTATTTAGTAATTTATTTATTGCTATCACTACATGTTGATCCAGGTTTTCTGGATTAGGAAAAGGAATAACATATATTATTATATCTATTATTCTTCTGTTGTTAATGATCTTAAAAGCTGCAAGATTTATTAAAGATATACATTGATGACTTATTGCTTTTGTTTTTTTTTTGTGTTTTTTTTGGTGGGGGGGGTTTGTTTTCAGGAAACGCCAAAATAGATATGTTATTATGAAATTAAAATAAAAACACTACTCCCAGTTTTAAAAAAAGTTACCAACATCAGATTTAAACAAAATTTTCAATACATATTTATTGGGTACTGCCACTAATTCACTTAAAAAGCAGCATAGCATGATGTAAAAAGACCCCAAACTTAATAAAAAACAAAGTTTTATTATCAGAATGTTAATGCTTTTTTAAGAGGAAAAATCAAGGTATTTTTTTTTTTTTAATCCTTTCTACCACATTCAAAATTTTGGTTAAAAAATCTTGTTTTTTTTTTGGCTTTTTTTTGTATCAGTGGTGCACCAAAGATTCAGTCACACACACACACACACAGTCAGTCAGTCAGTTAAGTGCCATACGTGATACACGCTTGGGCAATCATGTCTCGAAAGAGACATGACTGACTGGGCAGAAGATTATCCCGCACTAGTTTGCCATTGCTTTCTGCAGTAGACTGGTTGCCGACCAAGGCTATAGAACCCAATCTGTCCTGTTATTTAACCAATAACTGGAAGGAAGAGACGGATTAATACCTTTCCCAAGGGTATTTGCATGTAAGTGAATGCAATGAATTCAACTGGAATTCGAACTCGGCTCCCCGATTTCTCGTTCTGAGCCGATATCCACTGTACCACAACGCACATCCTCATCAAAGATTACTATGGCTATTTTAGTACTGTTTTTCTAGCAAAAAAAAAAAAAATCACATCAATTTGGAAATTCTTACAAAAATCAAATAATTGTCTGGTTTTAATGAAACTTTAAGACTTATTAAAAAAATGAATAAATGAATGAAGATATTTTTAAAATTTCAAATCTTAGAAAATCTTGGTAAAAAGATGTTTTTTTACATCTTTTAGCCCCCCCCCAAGTAATTTCATGAAATTTCTAGAAATTCAATATTGTCTGCAAACTTTGTTTTCTTAGTTAATTGCAGAACTCCTAGGGGAATGTAAATCATCATTACTTTTTCAAACTGTCGCTGCTTTTCTGAAAATCTACTCTGAATCGTCAAATGAAGAACACAATAAAACTACGCCATTTTTTATTTAGATAAGCTTTTAATGGCTTTTATAAACAATATATATTAAGGATATTATAGTCTGAAGAAAAACAAATTTTTCAATGAATAATGAATTTTTATAAGAATTGTTTTCATTTTTTCTTTGTTAATTATGATGATTTATAAAGTTTCAGAGACATCTTTTAAACTTCTTCCAGTCACTGCCTATCTTTAGTTATTAAATAAAGACTATATTTACTAATTGAAAATTAGAAAACTTAATACAACTCATTTCTCACTAAGATTTTTTAAATAATTTTAATTATTTTTTAATGTTGGCTTGACAATTTTTTTTAAGTATAAGATCTCATAAGTGGCATATCATTAAAAGGTCACATGTTTCAAGTGTTGTTCCCCTGATGAAAAATTCACTTTGGTTACATATATTTATGTCAATTTTGGTAAATTATACTTAGCTTGTCAACATATCTGGCTGTTATCAATCAGTTTGTAGTAGATGTGTAGTTATCTATGCAATCAAATGATTGCTATTCATTTATTACAAGTTACTAGCGAGTTCAGAATCCAATCCACAAACATTTATAACTTGTACATTGACAAAACATAAGAAATACAACAAAATTCTGTAAGGCAACAAATGAATATTTATATAACAACTAGCAGTATAGCCCAGCATTGCCCGGGTATAATGAAAGCTTTAAAACTAATCCATGGTCCTGGAGCTCAGACTTTTTGGACGTTGGCACGAAAGACTAAAAAGCAATAGTTGTTTCCAGTTAAAGCGAAACCGTAGACTGAAAGAAAAATGAATGGATGTAAGTTAAATTTTGATTTCCTAGTATCAATATCAAATAAGTTTTTTTCATTGTAAACTGAATTTTGAAGGCTAAATAAGTCCTCTGAGTAAATGGTATCATGGCTGAGACTAAGAACTACAATTATACCTACTTAGAGCCAAACCCGAAGCAAAAAATAAAATAAAAGGGCTGAAAAAATACAGGCAGACACACACACAAACAACTTACCTTTTATATATAATCGATTTTTTGCACTATTGTACGAACTGCAATCTTGAAACTTCTGTATATTGTTTCTTATGTCTTTGTTTCTATGAGTGTATCAAATTTGATGAAAATCGAACCACTCCTTCTATAACCCGATTTTTTCAATTATTGATTTTCAATATTTATTGGGGGTACCTTGATACAAATCCTAGCTAAAAACACTCGCAGATGCTTATAATACAACTGTGTAAATTTTCAAGAAAATCAGTTCAGCCATTTTGGAGTCTATAGGTAACGGACACACATACACAAAGTTCCATTTATAAATAAGTTTAGATACACACAATAATTGTTGTAGCAATAAGCATACGAAAAGAAGTTACAAAATCAAATGTTTATGAAAATTAAGGTTGAATGTCTTTCATCACAATAAATCTGCCATATGGCGTGCTTTGTTTTAGGAACAGTTTGAATGATGCAGAAGTTATTTAATCTGTTAAATTAAATAAATGTTCCTTTGATATTATGTGATGAATGTCAATTGAAAAGGATGTGTGTTAGAGTTGAAATTGAAGTGAGTAAGTTGAATAAAGTTGAAAAGTAGATTTCTCACTTGAGGATTCAGGTTTGTGCCGCATGACAAATGAAGTGGGTGATTGTTCTTATGTCTGTTACATGACAACTTGCATGACAACCTGCTCGGAGCCTAGTTTTTTGTTGGGTTTCCTCCTTAAATACTGACAAAAATGGATAATGAACACTTGTAAGTTTTGGCAGAATTAAACATGTTCTATGTTTTCACGTGCCTATGATTAATAGACCAATCAGTGATGGTTATTCTTAAAATTAGTCTGATCCTTTTGGCATTTAGTTTGCACAAATCTTTTAATATCATTACATACAATTAAAAAATTGTCACTGGAACTTTTTTTCTTCACTCACATGTTATGCGAGAAGTAAATTGTCATATCTGCTTTTTTAATAAACTTTGCCAGGTGGATTCCACAACTTCATCCGTCAGAAAAATAAAACTTCTGTAATTAAGAAATACTCATACTCTGAATTGCATACAGTAAGCAAGTAATACTTGTTTCAAATCTAATTAATTTAACATTAAATTGCGAAATTTTTTGGTTAAGTAAGAATTCTTGAAGATGGCTTCGGTACCAACAAAAAAAATATAATCAAGAGAAGACATACTAAAAAAAAAAAAAAAAAAATCATCCTCAACCTTACCAGAAATAATTTTTAAAAAATGTTTTTATGAGAGCTGGCGCTTAATAAAACAGATTTTTTTTTCTCTCAGATTTAACAGAAAAAAAATTTTTTTTTTTTAATTACTTGGACTTTTAATGCAATTTTGAAATCCACTCAGTTGCTCTTCGTAACAAGACTAAGAGTTTTTTTTGGGGCTTTTTTTTTTTTTCAAATAAAGGTGGTGTGAAAAATTTGTTAAAATAACGCTAATTAATGCCATTTTCGTGTGTGAACATTTAAAAAAATATATATTATTTTTTACAACTGTATTTTTTGTATGGAAATTTAAAAAAGTATTTCTGCAATTCACTGCAGTCAACACAGTATCATTTCAAGTCTTTCCTCTTTTTGTCGCATTTCTTTAATAAATAAATTTAATTTAAAAATCAAAATAATTGAAAAAAAAAAAAACAACATATCCACTACACAAACTGATTGATGACAGCCAGATATGCTGACATGCTAAGTTGACCTTTATGACATCAAACTCTACACTTACAGGTAACAAAAAATAATAAAAAGTAAAACAATGAATTAAACTCAAAAATAATTTCATTTAACTTGTTTTTTAAATTTTAATTAACGAATGAAACAAGACTGAATCAATGAATATTTCATCATACTTTTAAATTTTAAAAGTATAAATTGATTCAATTTATCTCCACTCCATTTTTTTCGATACCTGAGTTTTAAATTGAATTTTTAAAAATAAAAACTTTTTCTTGAAACTTTAATTATTTTTTAGCTTAACGCTAAAAAAAAAAAAAAAAAAAAAAAAAAAGGAATAATCAAGAAGCTCAAGCTCGATCTCTATTCTTTGCGTTGGCAAGCAAACAAGTTTTGCCTTTTAGTTTTTTTTAAGTTAATCAGTAGAAGAAAAATATCTCAACTCTCCCCCAAAAAACGTAATTCAGTTTTGTTTTTTGTTTTTTACGGTTCATAGACATCTACAGGGGTCATGTAGCATCAGGCTTTCGTCAACGTTACGAACAAACTTTCTTTTTGTATTCATCGAAAATAAAAAGCGAACAAGATCGTCCTTCTTGTGTTAGATTTTTTCACAAATAATTATCTTATCTCCCACTAGATATTTTTGGCACACCGACATCTATGGGGCATTCAAAGTATATTCTTTTTTTTTTAAAGTTCTTGTTTTCTATTGAGTCAAAATTTTAAAAAAATATATATTTATCAATCCGACTGTCCTTTTGTTGCCAACATAAAAATGTTACCTCATTGAATTAAAAAAAAAAAAAAGACGTGAATAATGACAACAAAAAAAAAAATTAACGAAATAAGCGCAAATGAAAAATGTAGATAAACAATCGTTTTAGGGTCGAAATAAAATGACAATTAAAAAAAGAAACAAATTTAATAAAAATTAAATATTTATAAAAATACTTACTTAACATTTTATATTTTTTTATTATTATTTTCTTTTCTGGTGATCGTCTCATATGTGTCTGTCATCACCCGTAAATAAGTACAAAGTCACAGTGACCAATTATTAAATCAACAGGTGAAAAAAGGCGAAGAAAAAAAAACTCTTTTTTAGAAAAGCTCAGCGAAAATAATAACAACAGCGCTTATCGCTTTTTTGCTTAAAAACTGTGAATAAAGCAGTCGGTGAAAACTGTCATTCGTCCCCGATTCAAAAACATCCGTTTCATTATGAACACACAACTCATGATTTAAGCCACTTTGTAACTGAAAGCAGTTTTAGAATGTTAGACTTATTTATAATATGAAATAGGAAATTTCTTCTTGCTGGAAAATATCAATCTTATATTAGTCAGATGAGGTGGAAATTTAAATCTTTCTTACTTTCTTCCATTTAGTCAGTTCTGTAACGAAGGTCATGGTTCTGTCAAGTCCATGTAACTGACTGTTATTAATTAGTGTGAATGTCTTCAATATTTTGTTTGCCTGTCAAACAGGATTTTTTTTTAAATTTAAAAAAAACTTAGCTCAATACAACAATGGGAATGAATAGGAGTGATATGAAAAAAAATATATTGTGCCTTAGGAACCAATAATTTTTCGAAAATAATACTTTAACTGTGTACAAAAAATAACCTTTTTTACCTGCGGACAATACACAACTAACCATTAAGTAATATAACGGTATATTTATCAAATCAACAAATATTCAAATCTATTTATTGCATTGTGGGCAATTAGATTTGGACTCGATGGGTGAGTATATTTAATTCTAGAAAATAAACCTCATTTCCAACACAAATTACATACCCACCTGCATAGTAGTGTAGAGTTGATTGTTCATTATATGGTTTAGACACTTGTGCAGGACATATGATTTTGAATTTAATATGGCCTTTGGTACTTTGAGGGTTTACAGGAGGTTACCTTTGGATAACGTCCTTATCCTAATATGCACCAATTTTTGGCCTATTAAAAATGAATGAAAAGATAATTAATACAAAGCAAGCATGCATGTTGGAATCGTTTACCAACAATTTTGTGCTGAGTGTTAAGAGTTCAAATATTTAACAACAATAACACATCTTTTAAATGAAACATAAAAAAGTTATTTTCATGAGTAACGTCACTAATATGCTTATGAGTTCATAGACAAAAGCTAAGTAGACGATTACTAGATAACCCCTTCTGTTGCGTGCTTGGACAAGACGTTAATCAGAAGCTGCTGGCTGTCTTTCTTCCATTGTGTGAATGTGTGCGTCCCTGCACGTGTAGATCAAACTGGCCTCCAGAATTGTTTAGAGCCTCGAGAAGTATGCTTATGTTTTTATAACCCTTAAGGGGATTCCAAATCTAATTTCACAGAGGTGTGAACTTATTTTTAATACAAGGTTTTCATTAGTTAAGAAAATAATTTCACACTAGAATGCAAAAATCTTTTTCTTGAATTTACAAGAATGGTGAAGGGAGTTATTGTTATTTTCTAAATGGTCCAAAAGTAATATATGGTAGGTCTGCAACTACATCTGCAAATATTTTGGCAGTATTTGCCTTTGTAATTATTGTTTATCAAACAAATCTTCCAAGGGAATTTTACTGGTTGAAAAATATGAATAGAATTTAATTCCTAAGTATTTTGCATGTAGTTGTGGAGCAGAAACCAAAATAAACAGCAAGAAAGTCAAACGATGAGTGACATACTAGATGGTCTTGAGCAAATGGCAGAGCAGGGTTTGGGTGGAGCAACAAGAGAAGGTTTACAAGAGAAAGTAGGTCAAGTGTCACACTTGATACTTGGACGTTTTTTAGGAAAGATTCTTATAAAAACCCAAATATTTTGACTTTCAATAAGCAGTGATGCGACTGCTTCCTTATGCATGTTGAAAGAACACTATCGGCGGACCTCAAATGGAATGACTATATTGAATCCATTGCCAAATCTGCTGCTATGAAAGTGGGCTCCCTGTGCAGGGCCCGGAAATTTTTCCCACCTGAAACTATTCTGCACATATACAAATCTACCATTCGCCCGTGTATTGAATATTGCTGCCATATCTGGTCGGGTGCCCCTGCTGCTCTCCTTGGGCTTCTTGACAAAATACAAAGGAGGATCTGTAACGTGGTTGATACTGACTTGGCAGACCGGCTGCAGCCGCTCTCACACCGGCGTGATGTAGCTTCCCTGTGCCTCTTCTACAAGTACTTTCATGGCTTCTGCTCCGATGAGCTTAGATCACTGGTGCCGCCTAAGCACGAATTTACACGAGATACTAGATTAGCAACTAGGTCCCACCCTTTTACAGTTAAACAAATAAGATGTAACCGTAAATTCTACTCCAACAGCTTCTTTTCTCGCGCTTCCCGCCTGTGGAACTCCCTTCCACAAGTCTGCTTTCCCGACAGTTACAATCTCCAGGTGTTTAAATGTAGGGTCAATAGACACCTCCTTATCACACTAACTCCCAACTATTCTCACAACACTCCCCTCTACCCAACCCTCATTCTCGGTATCCTCACCCGCCTATCACCCACCCTCTGTTATTTCCTATATTTAATCAGCCTTTCTCCACTCTACGTAGCCCCCTGCACAGTAGTGGCAGTGACATGCCTTGCTCAGGGTGAAACGCTTATAAAAAAAAAACAAAAAAAAAAAAACAACTTAAAACAAATCAGCTACAACAACAAAAGCTTGGATGGTCAGTGAATCTTCACTGATAATTATGCATCGGTGACTTCAAACAAATTATCTCCAACAACAAGGACGGTCAGTATATCTTTGTTAACAACAAAAGTCTCTTCTCAATCTTAGATTTTTGCTGTGGACCAACTATTTAAGTTTAATATTACACCCGGGTATATGTTGTGGTGCAGTGGATATTGGCTTGGAAAAAGAAATTGGAGTGCCGAGTTCAAATTCCAATTGAATTCGTTGCATTCACTTACGTGAAAATACCCTTGGGAAATGTATAAATCTATCTCTTCTCCCACCAGCTATAGGTTAAATAGCAGGACAGATTAGATTCTATAATCTTGGTTGGCAACCAGTCTACCACAGAAAGCAATAGCAACCTACTGCAGGAAAATCTTCTGTCCAGTTAGTCATGTCTCTTTCAAAACATGATCTACCAAACATGTATCATGTATGGCACTTAACTGACAGACAATACCTGAATTTGCTATTTTCCTTGTAAATCTGGTGCTATAGGAATTGGTATAGTGAGTGGTGTGTGCCTACGTAATACCTAGAAAAACTGGTTTCAGTCTGTTCAAACAAATACTCTGGTTTTGCATAGTTAACATGAGCATTAAAAAATGATCTTCAGGTTCTTGGATAGTTCTTTGTAAGTAACTGCAAGTGGCTAACGCACTAAGTCACGCACTATTTCAAACTCAAGTGTTCAGGACATGTATATTCAAAAATTTCATAAAGAAGTCTCTGGAGTTGTTTGTCCTTTGACCTTCTGCTCAAATCATTTGCTTTCTGACCATGAAATCCAGGCTCGAATTTAACCAGGGTGTATTTGTTAGGAAGGTAGCTTCTTGATGTTATCAGTTAGAGGAAGTAATCCCAGTGTGCAGCACCTGCAAAAAGTGCCTCTAAACCGTACCACAGATTGACCCAAGCCTTGTGAGTAGATGGAACTCCTTGGGAGATGTCAATGGTTGTGCTAGCAGAAGGTCACAAGTCATCATGACCAAGCATTTGAGCATGCTGGCCTTGTTCAAACTGTTGATCATGTGAGGTAACATGCTCTTTCCCAAAAACTCCAAAAACTGTAAGGTCCACTCGGCATAGTTGCAATATAAACCACAAATTTTTGCCTGAGCAAGCATCTGCAACAGGGGTTGCCTAGCCATTCTAGCAGATGGGCATCCTTGGATATGAGTGGACAGCCTTTATTTGTAGATGACTGGTATTCTGTGCATGTTTTTAAAGGGGAAGCATTAATGACATGGGACATAGGGTCTGCAGAGATGGGTCTTGTGTGAAAAAAATGGTTTCTACTGGCAGTCAATTTACTAATAGAAAAGACAACAACTGTCAAATACCCTCCTTGCTCGAAGTAATATCATACAATTCAGATCCATGGGAAAATATTGATATAATTTTGTGAAATGCTGTCATAGTAGAATTCTCCTAACACATGATGGTTTAATTAAATATCCTCAATGCAGGAAAAGATCTCTGAAAATGTAGAATGAAGGAACAAAAATCACTTTGGAAGGGCCAAGTGAATACAATGTCTTCACTATTGAAGTGCAGTGGATTAAGGCCTTTGATACAGATTATTGGTCATAGAAAAAATATGGTAGCCAGTAAAAGACTGGAATCAATATAAAGGAATACTGCCATTAAAATAAAAGTTATCTCTCTCTCTCTCTCTTTTCCTTCACACAGAGAACATTCAGATGTCAGGCAATGTAAGAAATATTATTTTTTTCTCAAATGTGACACACAGACTCTTTGGTCATTCTTTTCTACAGTGAAACTTTTGTTTTGTTCCTATGAAATAAGTTTTATAAATTTTCAGCTTGTCTTGCATTGCACTTTTGTCCTGTATCATTTTGTTAAAGAAATATCAAGTGGTATTGACACATATACATGAGATAGAAATATCACTTTTAAAATTCTAAAGAGGAGATCAGTGCTTGTCTTTCTAACTCCACCCTTTAAATCAGGGCTTCATTGGACATGGTTCACTGAAGTTGAGTATTGGCAGTAAGATCTTGCAGGTGTAAGTTTTTTGTTGAAGTTTCCTTCTTCTTGACTGAATGAACTCTAAGAGCTCTATTATCTCTAAAGTAGTATAAATAGCATGGCTGAATTTTGTAGACTGAAGTTTTCATTCCAGTCTCACCTTGAAAAAGAATGCTGCTTATTTAGTTTACTATTCAATTTATACTTTATTTAAATTTATAATTTATTCAATTTCAATTTATAATTTATCCCACCCTTTTTCTGTGAAACCAATAAATTGCAAACACAAATTCTACTCCAGCAGTTTCTTTTCTCACACTTCACACCTGTGGAATTCCCTTCCATTTACTTGCTTTCCTGACAACTACAATCTCCAATTTAAATGTAAAGTCAATAGTTATCACCTATCTCACTATCCTGCATCCTCTCTCTCTCTCAGGCTCCTTTCTCCATCCACTCCACTCTCATCAGTATTCTCGTCCTTCTCTTACCCACTTCCTGACACCCCCTATAACCTGTCACTCTTTCTCATAACTTTCCTCCTATATAACCCCCCGCAAAACAGTGGCAGTAAAATGCCTTTACTTGGGGCGATATGATTAAAAATAATTTTTTAAGTACTTCTACTCAATATGTCTATATTTCTGAGATAAGGTATTGTACCTATTTACACTATTTACATTGTTTGAACTATTATCCTTCATCTTTGTGATATTCACCTTTCAGCCATTGTATGCTATGTCTTTCTTCAGCTAATATACATTGGGATTTCAAACCAAACCCATTATTTCATCGACTAGGGTCCCCAAGGAGGCATGGCCCAGTGGATAAAAGCATTAGTTGAAATAATCCAGGGACTTGACCCAAAGAGTTGTGAGTTCAATATCTTGCCACTGCAGAGGGGAAAAAAACTTGGAGAGTTGAATTACTAAAGGGAAATAACTGAAACAGAGATATCCAGAAAAAGGCATGGCACGAGGAACTAGAACAATCTACCCTGGAGGACAAAATAAAGAGTTCGGTTTGAAATTCCAATGTATATCACTTGAAGAATGCCAAAACATCCAACAGCCAAAACATCATGAACATGACAATAAAGATGAAGACAACAGTCCAAAAAATGTAACTAGTGCAAATACTTAATACCACAAAAATGTACTGGGATATGTCATCAGGGATGTTAATAGCAGGTTCATTGAAAGTTTCAGATTTTTCCCTATTACACCATCCCACACAGATGAACCTACCATTGTCGATCACTTGACAATGCACACCCTAACAGTAAATTACATCTAACCTTTCATGCACTGCATTACTTCAATTGCAAATAACTAAACAATAGCCAGTCTGTCAGTCAGTTAATTGCCATATGTAATACACATATGGGTGAATCCAGAAGATTTTCTTGCAGTAGGTTACCTTTTTGTTTTGCAGTAAACTGGTTATCAGCCAAGGCTACAGAACCTACGAGGCAAGAAGAGATAGATTAATACCTCTCCCAATTTTTCTTTGCTCACAAGTGAATGCAACAAATTCAATTGGAATTTGAACTCAGTTCCCCGATTTCTCATTCCAAGCCAATATTATTGCACAACAAGCAATTTTAACAATTTGTAGTAATTGTTCAGAACATCAGCCAATAGGAAAGGCTCCTTCCCATTCATCTTGCCTATAATGGAATATGGCATCAAACCTCTATTGGCAATATCTTTAGGCAAGCAAACACTAACATGAATCACAAAGATTTACTTCTTTTTATGAAGTTTCAAACAAAACTGTCCTCCTTTTTTATATCTTTCAAGGAGAGCTATGGAACAAGGAGAGCTATGGAACAAGACGCATAAATTATTAAAATAATAAAGCCAATCAAAAATGGAAATGATTTTAATGTACAAGTTCAAAACAGAATGAAAATGTCAGGCATAAAAGTTTACTCCCAAAATGCATACAGTCTTCTTGGACTCAAAAAGTTTCCAATATTTTATGCTATACAAACTAGACTGATAAATGTTTTCTAGATTAGAATTACTGATTGTATCAATGTTTCAAGAACAAACAAAAAAAAAGGAGAGATTTCTTTTAAAACTGTCATGAAATAAAATTATTTCACAATTTTCAATAACCCATTGTACCTGATTAATGCCTTAAAATGCAATTTAATCAGACAATATGATTAACTTTTAATGATCAAATAGTTAAAAAACCTCATTTGTTTTTGTCTTTATAACCCAAGATACATAAATCGTTTTGCTTTTAGTACCAAATGGAAATTTGTATATATGATAGGTTAATAAAGACAAACTTTGACAAAGTAACTTAAAATGAGGCTTAACCTCATTGCTAAGTTAATTGTGTCTCTAATACTACACTGTATGTGGTCTGATCCAAAAGAATCAGAATTGTTGCTATAATAACGGAGCTAAAAGTATGCAGAATGAAGACGCTCGACACAGATTGATCTTGAACTGTCATGATTGCACACTAAGTTATAATGTTCTTGCTCACTTTCATTGTTTATAGCAATGCTTGGAAAGAAAAGTGTGCAGCATGTGGTCGTTCACCACACCACAGAGGAGATTTCATCAGTGACCATGGCTGTGAAGCAATTTTTGGTCAAACACAACATTGCCTCTAGTGACTTTTTCTTCTACAAAAATCAAATCCCACTTGAAAAGGAACAAGATTTCAGGATGTACAAGGAAATTCAAGAGAATGTGATGAGGCACCTAATTGCTATCCCCAAAAAAAGAGTTCCAGGAATGCTTTCATCAATGGAAACAGTGCTGGATAAAGAGTGCATCTTCAGAAGAGGACGACTTTGAAAGGGATTAAATGCCAAAATGATAATTGTTGTAGTTTTTATTTTATCAGACCAGTTCCGATATATATCTGATCAGACCCCATATATCAAATGTAAGTTTATTATTATTATTATTATTATTATTATTATTATTATTATTATTATTATTATTATTAAGTGAGGGAGTAGCACCCCAACAAAGTGATGCTAGGATACAAATGATGTATAATATAACCCACCATGACACCCCAGTGTGACAAGGGTACATGAGGCACATCCAGTACAACCAACTGTACACCATGTAGTAACAGGCTTTGATAAAAACAATTCAAGTCCATGCAGGTGGGGCCCAGTAAGAAATAACACTAAGTTGTGTAATCCAATCTACTCAGACAGTGCCTAATCAAGGCTGTTCTCAAGTATCTAGATGTAACCCCCAGCTCATCTTGGCTACCTCATCCTTCAAACTTAAAAGAACTATTTCCACTCATGAACAGAAATGCATTATATTTATAACTGCAATGTTGACAGATATACACAACACAGATACAGCATATTTTACAAACACAATGTCGATGCTGTGGGGTTACTTTTCTGTTTCAGGCCAAAATCACTTAATTTTGATGTGCTGTGATAAATACATTGTATCCAGAAGATATAGTAAAAAAAAAAAAAAACAAAGGCAGTGATACACTGAAAACCGTAACAGGAATAATTTCTTTGATGAAGTTTACAAGAGATGATTTTTTTTCAGTCTCTATGTTTATAAAAATAGCACAATTGTACTTCAGCAATTATTACATTACAAATGAATCAACCTCCCTTTTCAAGAACTTGGTAACTGGAAATCCATAGTTTTTTATCATAAAGCTAATATGCTGAAAGACAATGGTTGTGGACTTTAATTTTATGGTTCTACCATGTATCAAAAGGTTTGGATCATTGGAAGTGCAAAGGACTGTAGGACTGAGAGCTTAGCAATTTGATCCTTAAATGCTGAATTATGGTGGGTGAGTTTTGACGTCATACAACAATTGAGAAAAAGAGTTGAAGCAACTTTTCTCAAGAGGTTAGTAAAGTTCATGCATAACATGAGAGAACATAAAATATGTTTTTTATTCATATTATGAGTTTAACAAAAATCATCTTCAGATCTGATACAAAACACTTGACACAATGAATTAAATTTTAAAGAGACAGAAAGACAGCAAAAAAAATCTTCAAACTCTCATATTCTTTCTCAAAGGCAAAAGTGCAAAGTGAATGCAAATTTGGCTTGTTGATTCCATTGTCCAAATTGATAACTTATGGTGACTTTTTAAGAGCAGCTTAGGTTTGACACAAGGCTGAAAGTATGGGGCACCCAGTGAGTATCAAACTCACTACTCAGTTGTAATGGTTCTAACAAGACAACCATTACACCATCTCGAGGTATCCCCAAATTGATAACTTATGTAAATTTAAACAATTTTAAAGTGGGAGCATGTTTGTGTATATGATATACAATTGGCTCCTGTCAAGGTTGACATTGAGTGCAACAGTACTTTTTGCTGCTATAGTTTTGAGAAGTAAAATAGTTACAACAGTGTGGTTTGTTCAAATGTTTGATTACTCATTTTTCTCCAGCAATCATCATGACAAGCCACAGATGAGACATTTTGTCAAGAGTGATACTGATGATAATGGTTTATTTTAATCAGGAAAATTTTTTATCAAAAGAAAATCAACAACAAAATAAAGTAGACTAAAGCTTTCTGGGGAAAAAAATGAAAGAAAGAAAAGAAAGAAAAGAAAAAATGAAAGAAAGAAAAGAAAAAGAAAGAAAAGAATAAAAGAAAAAAATTGATGTGAATATGAAAGAAAAGTAAATAACACCAAAATAGACAGAAAAAGGTGGGCTGCTTCTTTTTCTTGCGACTTATGCCCTGGGCCAATAAGGCTGACAAGAACTTTAAAGCCTACAATTACTAGAGCAATTCTGATCGGTAAGAATGGCTTGCAGGTACCAAAATACAGCAAATTCAGTACTGGGAAGAAGTTTTATAAAGACCTAAGGAAGGATTATCTCAAAAAAAAATCTTAGTTTCTGGTAGAGAAGATTCAGATTGATATTCAATTTTCACCTTTTTTTTTTTTTTAAAATAAAAATCAGATACTCAAGCACTGAGTAAAAAAGAAAGAAAATAAACTTGAGGTTTTCATTTAAAAATTCATGTTGCACAAATAAACTGTATCTGTGTAAGTGTGGATTTGAAAGCATTGGTTATAGCATGTGGGAGAGATGTGATTTAATGTTTTAACTTATGATCTGATCAAGATTTTATTAGTTTCTTTCTTTTAATGTAAAATGAGCTTGACAGAATTCACAAATTTGGCAGTGAGTTTAAGAAACATTTCTGACAACAGTATATATATATATATATATATATATATATATATATATATAAGATATGGTATAAAAATATATAGAGACCAAAGAAATGGACAAATAAATGAGAAGATGGAAAACTAATTAGTGACATTATTTACTTCAGAGAAATAATGATTTTATGTATAAAAAGTAGTTTCCTTCTTTTTATACACACACATACACACACACACACACACACTCATGAAAATTATGTATAATTTGTTATCAAATACCTATTCCTTGTCGCATGACATGTTTTACATTAGAGCATTTTGGGAGTGAAATATGTAAAAAAAATGATAACGTGAATGTAAATATGTATTTTTATGTTGTCATTTTCCTTTTTAGTTCTGATTTCTGCTGTTGGTCAGTGGCTATTTAAATGGTCAACAGGTTTCAGCTGCTTGGCTTAACTTTGTGCAGATATAAAGTTTTCTCTTATGGTTGTCCCGTTTCACTAAGAAAGAGAGAAAAAAAGTCATTTTATGTTTCATAACATTAAAATTTTAGTTAAATAAATAAACAAAATATCTGCTGTGTATCAGTAAAGAAGTCATCAGTTCAGTCTAATAAAAATATCAATGACAAAAAACTATTATTGTAACATTAAAAAATTTATAATTTCTAATGTGACAAATACACGTGACAAGGTCCCGAAAAGTTCTTGGACCAACCACCATATATCTAAAACATTAAGTTCAACAGGATCCTGAAAAATTCTCAGCCTACCCCATAAACAACGGTCCAGATTCTCAGCCCTTCCCATAAACAACGGTCCAGATTCTCAGCCCTTCCCATAAACAACGGTCTAGATTCTCAGCCCTTCCCATAAACAATGGTCCAGATTCTCAGCCCTTCCCATAAACAACGGTCCAGATTCTCAGCCCTTCCCATAAATGGTCCAGATTCTCAGCTCTTCCCATAAACAACGGTCCAGATTCTCAGCACTTCCCATAAACAATGGTCCTGATTTTAAATTTAAAGTAGAATACATTAAATGATTTGCTCAGTTAACAACATATAAACTCTTGCTGGGTTATTCAATGTTGAACATAAATCTTATGGGTCAAAATTCACAATGAATTAGTAGAAAGGTAAACATAAATCTGGTTTACACTAGAGTCAAAAAGGTAGACATTAGTTCGGTCTATTTTTCAGGGGCTCTAACCCCTCTGCAGCAGTTGCAGCCAACATATTTTAAGCTGCCACTGCCCTACGTTACTCGTTTTTTCATGAACAATAAATGCTGGTTACTTTTCTGACAGAGAAAGATTATTCACTAAAATCTTATGAGTTTTTTTTAGTTTTATTTTATGAGGACATGAAAGTGGATCAATATATCTGTAGCCTATTGAAGAAAAAACAAAAGGCATTTATTTTTCATAACAAATATTTATTCTATTTAATAATCTACTTCTTGGTCATTGTACTTAATTTATTCTTGTCCTTTTATACCTAAATACTTTGCCACAAATCTTGTCCTTAGCTGATAAGCAAATGAAAAACTTCTTTATTAGTTTGTTGCATTATCAAATAACAAAGGACATCACCGAAGAGCTCCTTTATGCACCAAAAATGTATTTATGAACTTACTTTGTTAAATGACCTTTGTCTCATTAGTGTCTCAACTTTGGAATTGTAAAAATCAAACACAAATTGTGCCATTTGAGCCATGTCTTCCATGACAGCAATTTTGCCATAGGCTTGGGCATTAATCTAGAAACAAAAAACAAATAACAATATTAATTTAAAAACAACAAAAAAAAACAAAACAAATATATACACAAATAGTTCACTAGATAATATTCTTTTTGTTAGGGAATGTGAATTCATGTTCTGTATAAAGAAGAACAACTCAATATACAAGTGAGTTACTTCCCTTGTCCGCTAGTGGTAACACAGCACTTCTAATTCAACATAGTTACAAGCTGACATGAATAGCCTTAAAAAAATCTCTAAATAAGCTTGTTAAAGTGAAACATGTGAGAGTAAAGAAAGACACTTTTTCCTACCTGTTATTTACTTATTCTATTCATATATATATATATATATATATATATATATATATAATATAATATATATTTTTCATTTTTAAATGAGTTATTTCGCTACCTTGGTTTCTACCACGAGTGGTGTCTTCAGGCGATTTTTAATAACAATAATTATAATAATTTTTTAATAATAGTTATTAAAAATCGCCTGAAAACACCACTCATGGCAGAAACCAAGGTAGCGAAATAACTTATTTAAAAATGAAAAATATTCAAAAGTTCTACAATATAATTGTGTAGAACACTTTTTAATACAAATGTGTACTGGTCTAACCCTGTTAGGACCAAAAACTAAGTATTAAACAATATATATGCTTATGTATCTCCCTGACAGTAATGTTCCATTGATATCAAGAATTTCTAAAAAAGTTATTAGAACTTTTAAAATGCTGCGCTTCAAAATCGAAATTTTAAAAAAGAGGAATGTCAACTCAAACATGTTTATCCACTAAATATGTCATTTAACATAAGTGTGTGTGTGTGTGTGTATGTATATATAGTTACACAACCTAAAACAAACACTTGTTAACAAAATTGATAATATTAATAATAATAATAGTGTACGTCAAAATAAACATAACTTATACTATTGCAACCAAATGCATAATAATTACAAACATGATGAAACAACACTGAAAAACACAATAGGTAGAAATGTTAAACTAATTAATAATAATAAACAAATTAAGCTCATCATATAGTAAAAAAATTTAAAACAACTGACCTCATAGTCCTCTAATAACCCTAAAAACACAACTAAATCCTCTACAAAAAAAAACTCAACAAAAAACAATGTAGTGTATCAATTTACATGCCTGTTCAGAGATTGTATCTTGGTATTAATAATAAACCCACTACATATATTTGTTTTACTACAACCACACTCTCTCATAGACTTACCTGCCACCTTTCTGATAATAGTTCCATTAATTTCTTAGAAAAAACATAGCCATGTATGCAACATTAGATAGATTTTGGTCGATAGCACAATAATACTCACACATACACAGTAAAAAGAACCTTCAGATGTTGGAGGCCATCTACATTAAATCAAAGCAACCCACACTCAATAAAATCACATTTCAATCTAGTCACAACACATTACAATTACATATGGTTCTGTTGTTAACATTTCGGTCTTTTAAGTGATGTGACGTCATAAAACCACATTATAAATTTACGACCTGCATCTGCTATTCACTGACAGTGACTGTTATCGTCACATAGCAATGTTTTATGCCAACACAAGATAATATCATCTTTGATGGTAGATATTTTAATGTTAACATCCCTGTAGCCGCTCTGAAGATGGCACATGTGAGCCGAAAGCTTAGAACCAGTATAATAAAAAAAATATCCAAATGTTGGACAATTTTTGTGTTTATTTTCACCTGAAGTTAAAGCCAAAATACGATATTTAAAATGGCTCATGATTAAACATAATAGACATTCATTGTCTGTTATATTTAAAAATATGTTTAGAAAATTATCTGCTACCTCAATACATTATATATATATATATATATATATTTTAAATAACTTTAATCCAAAAGGAAAAGCAGGAAGGTAAATCCCAAAGACCCGATCCTAATTAATATTAATATTAAAAAATGATACCGGTGGAGAGCTCAATGTAATTAAAATTACAGAGCCAATTATAAAATAAAATAAATTTTGATGTTCAAAGCTGTTGAATGATCATTTCAACATGAAATTCCTAAGAGAGATTTCACATCTCATCGGCAACTACCACATTTCAAAATGAAATAAACAAGAAATAAAAAAATTGAAGGTTAAGAAATCACACGGAAGTAAAAAATTTACGCCACAAAAAAAAAAAAAAAAAAAAAAAAAAATCGGTTAGCAATCAATGTCTATTTTCAGATTTTGGACAATTTTACTTTTAGATTTAGTTGTAAGTAAAAAAATTTGAAAATTTGGCTTTGTCTAGCTTTACAAAGGGGAAGGGGGTTAACAGATGGAAAAGGAAGTGGTGTTTGATTGAGAATTGAGTTAAACAAAACAGAAAGAGAGAGAGGGAAGGAGGGAGAAGAAGAAGGAAAAAGAAAAGAAAAGTTTCCATATTTTAGAGACGCTCGATACGTGTCAAACAAAACTAGCATTTATAAATGGGTTAAAGTATTAGAAAAAAGATTTATAGAAAAAACATATTTAGGGGGAAAAGGTGATATATATAAGTTAATCTAATTAATGATAAATTTAGATTTAAATAAAATTTAATATTTTTTTTAAAAATTTCTAAAAATTATTTTTTAAATTTTTATAAAAATTTTTAAAAAATTAATGTTGAGAAAAAGATATATATACTTGCAGAAGAAATCAGAGGTTAAATTAGTATAAGTATCCTTAATTTATAAAGGTAGATATTCAAAAGAGACAGGAAGAGGAAGGTAGAGGGGTTCAAAATTACTCTTTAAAAATTTAATTAATTAATCAATTTATCAAAAATATATTAATTTATATTTACTCTCCTAAAAACTAAATTCAGAATTTAAAATTTTAAATGTTCACAAATTTCGCTCTATGGCGGCACTTACTAATGAATTCCTTTCTAAAATTCAGGAGTAGGTGCTGGTTTGGGTACTTTAATATTAGTATTTTTCTTGCAGACACAGATCGCACCTATCACGAAAATTCCTCAGAATTCAGGCTGAACCTATAGACTAGTTATCCAGGAATTGTTTAACACACTTAATATAATCGTCATTTTTGATAATAGCTGATGTAAGCTGAAAGCTCAGAAAGGATTAAATAAAAAAAACGTATTAATATTGTGATTTTTTTTTCTTCTTTCAATGATAATGCTGTTAAGCTTATCAGATGATATGAAAAGAATTTACATAAAATAAATTAACAAAACTCCTCTACATTATTTAATGAAACATGCATCAATATATTTATTATTGGTATTATGTTTATACTTAGTTTACTGTTGACACAAAAACAGGAGGTAAGTTCTGTTGGTACAATGAGAAACAACTGTGTTGTGATATTTTCTATTAATAATATTCAGATTTTGTCAAGACTCCATTTTGATACTTTCTCACAATGCAATAATAAGTTAGGGGTGACTAACTCATGACATATGACAATCTCAATAGCACAGCACACAACATAAAAGTTGATTCAGAAACAAACCAACATTAGCTTTCACTTACCTTTCTGACTGGAGGATAAACTTCTGTGGGAATAAGATGCAGTTTCTGTGGACGACTTGTCAGCTAAAAAGATTAAAACGAATACCATTAATAATTTCATCCTTTATGAAGACTGTCAGTCAGTCAATTAAGTGCCATACGTGATACACGCTTGGGCGATCATGTCTCGAAAGAGACATGACTGACTGGGCAGAAGATTATCCCGCAGTAGGTTGCCATTGCTTTCTGCGGTAGACTGGTTGCCAACCAAGGATATAGAACCCAATCTGTCCTGTTATTTAACCCATAACTGGAAGAAATAGACGGATTAATACCTTTCCCAATGGTATTTGCGCATAAGTGAATGCAATAAATTTGGCTGGAATTCGAACTCCGCTCCCCGATTTTTTCGTTCTGAACTGATATCCACTACACCACAACGCACATAGTTGACAAAAAAAAAAAGCAGGAAGCCACAAGAAATGTGAAAGAAGAAACTATTAACATAGAACTTACAGTTACAACTAGTAATTTAAAAAGTGAAATTATGATTATGAGACCTAGTTGCCAAATTAGTCAGTCAGTTAAGTGCCATACGTGATACACACTCGGGCGATCATGTCTCGAAAGAGACTGACTGGGCAGAAGATTATCCTGCAGTAGGTTGCCATTACTTTCTGTGGTAGTCTGGTTGCTACCCAATCTGTCCTGTTATTTAACCCATAACTGGAGGGAAGGTAAGGAAAACATGATGATGAAACTCTACTAAGGATGACCAAATTTCATGATATAAAGATAAGAGTCTACTCAGACTAATTTTTAAATTCCTCCAAAGGCATAGTGAGAAGCACTGTGTCATCATCATCATCATCATCATCAATCACTTGCTCCACATGTTGCAGAGTGCGCATCAACATGAGAATGAGATATCCTTCTCCATAAAAATCGAGCAAGAACAGCTAAGTTGAGGGATAGAAAATTTGGTCCACAAGTGAATATTGTCTAGCCAGTCTTTTGGTGGTTAACCAAAAACTATTTTTGGAGTGATCTGAGATGCTAAGATTTCTTTCTATTACAAAAAAGTGACAACTTCATTATTAGTTTGTCTTCTATTGGCTATATCACTATGAATTTCAAAGATTTTTTTCTTCGATCAATTTTCTGTATCACTTTCTGTGTCTATAACAATGTGAAGTCTCTTTTTTTTTTTTTGTGCTCATACTTTATTATTATTATTTCCAATCTTCTCACTTTGTTTTTTTTTTCAATTGGAGTAGATAGATCTATCTATCGCCCGGTTCACACTCCACCCACGTCTATTGAACAGGATAAGAGGCTCATCCCTTGTTCCCTGTTTAGGATGTTGTTTCCGGCTTTCTCTTTTCCAATCTTCTCACTATTACGTAGCCCCCTGCACATCAGTGGCATTACTGCCTTGCTCGGGGTGATACAAAAAAAAAAAAAAATAAGGACCTTGAATAAGTTCTTGCTGTTTACCAACAGATGGCGTTCCCATGTGTAGTTTCAGATGGTAATGCATCTATAAAGAAGTACGAGAAGCAAGCTTGAAATTCCGTGTATATTAATTTCGCCAAAGTGTAAACAACTTTGTTTTTCATAGCATTAAACATGATGGATTTTGTGTCAAAGAAAGTGTATCTGCGGGAATTTTACAGCACTACTTTATTCAAGAGAAATCTGCAGCTGAAGCACACTAAATTCTCATTGAGGCTTACAGTAACCATGCTCTGTTGGAAACAACATACAGAGATTGATTTAGACACTACAAAAATAATGATTTTTGATGTTGAAGATAAAGACTGCTCTGGTACACTGAAAAATTTTAAAAGATGAAGAATTAGAGGTGCCAGCTGAACTTGCAGAATTATTAGGAGTTGATCGCACAACATTTTCAAAATGATTGAAAGCATCGGCAACAAAGTCAAATATCCATGGTTCAAAGCTTCTGCTCTGAACTTGGTGGGATCAGCTGAGTGTAGTCCATTATGAACTGCTCAAATCGAATGAAACCATCACAGGAGACTGCTATTGACTGCAATTGATGTGTTTGAGATGAGCATTGAAGAAAAAACAGCCTCTATATAAGCAGAGACACAACAAAGTGATTTTGCAACATGACAACACTAGGCCATATGTTGCAAAACAGATGAAAACCTACTTGGAAATGCTTTAAATGGGAAGTCCTACCCCACCTGCCGTAGTCACCAGATATTGCCCCATCCAATTATCACTTGTTCTGATCAATGGCACATGGCCTGGCTGATCAGCACTTTTATTCATATGATGTCAAAAAATGGGTCAACTCCTGGTTAGCCTCAAAAGACACGTCATTTTTTTTGACGTGGAATTCAAATACTGCCCGAAAGATGGAAAAGTGGCTAGCAATGAACAGTACTTACAGTGACATGTTTCTTACTAAATTTTGTAAATAAAACATTACTTTTCATGAAAAATCAACGAGAACTTATTCAAGGTCCTAATATTATTATTCATCATCCATGCTCCCCATCCACCTTGGCGCCCCATATGAAGGAAATGATCGGGGAGGGGGGTTAATGGGAATCCCATTCACCTCATTTTTACAGGGCTACATGACTATTATACTCAAACTGAGGGAGGTTTTCAAGCACCTGTTATATCCTGGACAATCCACCCAAGTATGGGCTTTACCCAGAGGTTGAAACAACCATGTCATATACCTTTATTCCCAGTCAGATTGACTTTACAGCCACCACTTACTAAGTCTGTTTAAGTCAACAGGATCCCATCCTGAAGCATCACAGGTTGTCACCCGCAGTAAACAGTTAACCTCCTTGGGGAACATTTACGCCCTGCAGAGATGCAGTCAGCATATTCTGAAACCTCACTGACAGAATGGTGATTATTCCCAAAGACCATGGATTTATTTGACTACTTGATGTGTAGAGAATAAGAGAATATTATACCCAAAGAAATCATCCCAATTTCATCTTGGATGAAATTTGATTACTAGAGGGGAAACAAAGTACAAACACAATGCCTTACATTTTATATTGCGGAAAGGAGAACTACCGACTTTTATTTGGAAGTTTTGAAAACATTCTGTCAGTTTGCCATTATAAACATTTGAACTTACAAAATCATAAAACACAATTGCTTGAACACATAGGATCAGATAAGAATTATTTAATGATTTGATATCTGTTTTCCCAAACACTTTCTATATTCTGTCATTTCTTTTTTTTTTTGTTGTATGTAATTATTAAAAAATATTCATTTTGTGTTTGCCATTTGTTGACACTTGCATTGTGTGTTACAATCTGAGTGAACCTAATGTTTCCTTTTCTTTTTTTTTTTTTTTTTTTTAATCGGATGTTCACATGTCTGTTGGAAATTTGGTAACGGTAGAAAATAAAAGAATAAGAAATGGAAACAAACATGCACACAATAAATTTATTGATGTGCTTTGTATTGGAAATAGATACATTGGAAAATTTAGCTAAAAACAGTATTGGATTATTAACAATATGCCTAACGAGTACACAGTTATAAAGCTTAACCTAGTCAGACCCAAGTTCACAACAGTGGAATGGCAACTATTCGTTTACTTATATTCACATTAATTCCTGATCATTGACAATTCCATTTTCATCGCAATTCCCACCTGTGAAATTCCCTTCCATTTACTTGCTTCCCCAACAGCTACAATCTCCAAGAATTTAAATGTAAAGTCAATAGTCATCTCCTATCTCACTAACCTTCATCTTCTCTCTCATGCTCCTTTTCCGTCCACTCTGCTCTCATCTGTATTCTCATCCTTCTGTTACCCACTTCCTGACACCCCCTATAACCTGTCACTCTTTCTCATAACTTTCCTCCTATGTAACCCCCTAAAAAACAGTGGCAGTAAAATAACTTGCTTGGCGGGTGATATGATTATAAAAAAAAAAGTTTATTTGTAATGCATTTCTGTTGGAAACGTTTATATAAAAGTCCTGTTCTATCAGTAACATCAGCCTTAATTCCTGACCATTGACAATCCCTTTTTTTTTTTAACTGATTTTCAATGCATGATATACAGCTTAACTGCTAAAATTGGTTTAACAAACTTTAGATCCCAAATTACAAAATTGGGTTTTTAATCATCAAACCATTTTACTTCATATTAGGAACTGTGTTTATTAATACAGCAAATGACTAAAACTGAAAAAGGAGATTTATGACATACTGATAAAGACAAGAACACAAGACAAACTGATGGAATGGAACTGTTATTCTCTAAATTGATAAAGACATTTTTTATGGCTTAACCTTTTTCAGGTTATTTAAAGCCAGAAAATATTTTTAGATTGTAAGATTTTGTTTTTGAGGTAATGATTTAGTGATACAAGTCTTATTAATTAACTAATAGCTAATGAGAAAAAGAAGTGGATTCATACCATTTCCAATAGTATTTGTGTATAAATGAATACAACAAACCAGACCAGAATTGAACCTCTGCACTCTGATCATCAACTCTGTGCAATTGTCCATTACACCATCTATACATCCAGGCTTACAACACCTGGTCTTTCCATATGGTCACCTATCTAGGTACTAACCAGGTCTGACATTGCCTACCTTCAGCGATTGTACAGGAACCTGTGTTTCAATGTGATATGACTGTAAGCAGTTATTCTTCAGAGAGTATTCCATAATTTTGTCACTGGTACAAAAAGCATTGCAAACATTTTTGGGGGAGTAGAGGTATAGAAACAATTTTAGCAATGGAAAGTAATCCATGTCTGTACAAAACAACGTACCTTATTGAAAGCTGGCGTTAACTCAAAACAGTTTCTAAATAGAGAAACCCTTGCAAATACATAGAGACCCAAACGAGCTCGGGACATTGCTACCACCAAACGACGCACATCTCTGAAGAAAGAAATAATTTTTTTTTAAATTATTATTAACAAGAGAATGTTAACATAAAAAGTATAATGTTACAGAAAGTTCAAGAAATTAACAAAATGGATTAACAACCGACATATTTGTTTGAACATTATTTTTAATAGATATTCGAGTAGATATTCTGTTTTTAATTAAACAGTATATTTTTATATATATATACATATAACTCCACTGGCCTGAATATTTTTTTGAGAAATTTCGTTAGAAAAATGTGTCATTTCGTAGAATTCAAACCTGCAACCCCTAAAACATAGGGGAAGCCATCAATTGATCTGATGCGTCTTAACTGCTTGACCACGAATGATTTCACAGTAGACAGAGCCGAATTAAGCCTTATAAGCAATTTTTGATTTCTTATGAATATTCATCTCTGCTCTGAAAGTGTATCGTAATGTAAACAGACAATATTAAAGAAAGTTCCAGTGTGACACGATAACTAGGCGTATATTAAGGTGCTTTGTAAAATATGTATTTTATTATAATAGATTAAAATAGAAAATGGTTAAGAATAGAAAATAGTTTAAAAACATTTAACAAAAGTGAAAAAGAAGAGGAAAAAATAAATAAATAAACACTTTTTTTTTATGAGGAAAATTGTGGAAGAGACAAGGGTATCAGATTACTGTTTTAAATCCTACCACACTTCCGGTAAATATTTGACTCAGTGATTTAATGTGATAAAGAGATAAAGTTCAGGAAATACAGTTCGGGAGGTGGGTTTTTGAATGACCAGGTCAAAGGCTGTCTTTGACTGTATCTTGACCACACATTAAGAATTTTCCAGCGGAAGCTTTATTAAGATAAAAAGATTAAAAAAAAAATCCTGGAAAAAATACTAAGTCCGCAAGATGTTTACACATCAAAAGAAGGAAAATTTAAGTGCCCTGAAATTTCGGACTTACAGTCGCCAATGCTTATCTTTTAGTTTTATTTTAGCCTGGGGATCTTTAGTCACTTCCGGATTGTTTTAAATAAATACAGGTGATTTTTCCGAGCTGATCAGTAGAGTAGAGTGAGAGAGTCAGTTAAGTGAGTCAGTCAGTTGAGTGAAGTGAACCTCCGTTCATCTTGTTTCGGTCGGTTTGGATTTGTTGATCTCCATTAATTAGAGTTAGAGCTGTGTGTCACATTCGCCTGCCCGAACCGAAAAGGCTAGCTCTAAACGAAATAAAGCATCCTTTCAACTCATCCAAGTTGTGGAAGTTCGTTCCTTATAGTTTAATCTTGTGCCCCCAGCTTGAGGCTCCAACGTTTTCAACAAACTCCCAGCAAACATCACAGCGTGGAGAACGGCTGCCGGAGAAAATTGTTCGGACCGTCCGTTGGGGTGTTACACCAGAGATTAACAAAATCTATTAACACTCTACATATCTATTTGTTTGAACATTATTTTTAACAGAATATCTACTCAAATATGAGTATCTATTAAAAAATTATGTTCAAACAAAGAAATTAAATAAAAAGGATACATGGAATAAAAACAGTAAGTTAGATTTGCATTGTTTCAAGATGGGCCATAGATTTTGTAAAAGAGCAGGAAAAGAAGAGAAGCTAAAAAGAAGAAAGAGATGGAGAAAAAGAATTGAATAAGAAAGGAAAAAGGGAAATTTGTAATAGAAAAGAGGAAAAGGAAGAGAAAAAGAAATAAAAGGAAGGAAGAATTTTTAATCAAACTTTACCAAAAAGAATTTTGCCCATAAATTTACCTTGTCCTTGTTTTTATTTGTAATTTCGTTTTACTATGCACCATTTTAAATAATCAACAACCCTCTTCCATTGAAAAGATGGCCCCTTAAGAGGATTTAAACCATCTCTTTTTTTTTTTTCAATAGCAATTTTCAACATCTCCACTTCTTCATGCTATACATAAGTCTTGAACCACAAAGAAATTAAATTCTTGTAAAAATATTTTCTTTTACTTGCCATGACCCTGAAAATGCAGTTTCCTTTCATTAATATTTGTAAATCATGCACTGAAATTTAAAAACAATTTTTTTTTCCCTACTGGGTTCAGTACAGTTTTGCATTCAAGAGTTGTACTTCTTCTAGACTGATAACCAACCAAGGCTAGAGAGCCTGGTATACCCTCCTATATAATCCATAGCTGGGGCAAATTAGATAACTTACCGTAAATGGCCAACAGCTTTCGTACGAACAAGTGAGAGAAGAATGTAGTCATTTTGTTGTCCTTGATAGCGATCAACAGTCGTCACCTGAAAATAATGAAAGATAAACAAAAAAATTATGAATGAAATAAAAACTGGAAAGGTCAGCTTTTTTGTTTGTAAAATTTCAATTTCTGTATTTTTCAGCATACAACATACAAACACCAAACCGAAAAAAGAGTTTTAAAGTTCTCAAAAGTTAATAAATCTGAGGTGCATAGCCCTTGCATTCTGTAAAGTCTACGGGCTAGCACAGATTTGTTTTCTTTAGAAGAAAAAAATGTGTGTGTGTGTGTGTGTGTGTGTGTGTGTGTGTGTGTGTGTATATATATATATATATATTGGCACAAAATTTGTGCCAATGTGAGTGGTGATGTGAAAATGAAACCTCTCCTCATGTATCATTCAGAGCACCCTTGGGCATTCAAGGTGCACAGTCCAGAAAAGGCAACTTCCAGTCACCTGGAAGGCTAACATTAAAGTGTGGGCCACTAGGCATTTTTTTGCAGAATGAGTCAACGACATTTTCAGCACTCAAGTCCACATGTACCTCAAGGAAAATGGTTTTCTTATGAATGCCTAACTTGTTCTCAATAATGCCCCCGGGACACCCTCCAAACCTCCATGATGAAATTTTAAAAATTTTAATTTATTAAAGTTCTTTACCTGCCACTAAACCCCACCCACATTTTGCAGCCCATGGACCAGCAAGTAGTTTTTAATTCTAAGAAATTGTATACTAAGCACTTGTTTTGTAGGTGCTTTTGTTACCAAGAATACAAACCTGACTCTTCGTGAGTTCTGGTGAATTGCCTAACGTTATTCATGTAGCCTAGCAGGATGTAAGAAAGAGAAACCAGATTCTGCATGAAGGAAACTGTGGCCTGAATGGATGTCCGACAGTGACTTTGAGGGTTTCACAGCAGATGCACCCAAAGTCAAGGAGATAGTGTTTCTAGGCAAGTCATGAGGTTGACAAGCTCATCAATGATTCCAGAGAAGAGATGATGACAGAGGAACTTCTACTATTTCAAGAGCACCAGTACACAGATTCGGTGGAGATAAATGAACCAGCAAAGAAGGAAAGTGTATATATAGCATTTATCTACATAGCACTTATATATATATATAGCATTTATCTATATAGCACTTATATATATATATAGCATTTATCTATATAGCACTTATATATATATATATAGCATTTATCTATATAGCACTTATATATATATATAGCATTTATCTATATAGCACATACATATATATATAGCATTTATCTATATAGCACATATATATATATAGCATTTATCTATATAGCACATACATATATATATAGCATTTATCTATATAGCACATATATATATATAGCATTTATCTATATAGCACTTATATATATATATATATATAGCATTTATCTATATAGCACTTATATATATATATATATATATATATAGCATTTATCTATATAGCACTTATATATATATATATATATAGCATTTATCTATATAGCACTTATATATATATATATTTATATATATAGCATTTATCTATATAGCATTTATCTATATATATTATATATATATATAGCATTTATCTATATAGCACTTATATATATATATATATATATATATATATATATATATATATATATATAGCATTTATCTATATAGCACTTATATATATATAGCATTTATCTATACAGTACTTGCGGCTCCCAAACTCCTGCATTTGTCTGAATGGGTTGAACTAGTTTCCGTCCCCCCAGATCAGTTTGGGATGTAATATTGGTACCAGATGCCATTGTTTTCTTTTACATTATAAATTAATTTTAATTATAATTCTCTTATATATATATATATATATATATATATATATATATATATATATATAAAGGAAAACTCAACATGTCATTCCAAGTGGTTGTAAACTGTAGTTCAATTCTATGAGCTAGTTGGCTCATTTCATCAGACATTACAATAGTCCTTCCATTTAGTACAAAAAATTTTGCCGGAATAAATGGAAGGAATATTGTGGGATCTGATGAAGTGAGCTAGTTGGCTCATAGAATTGAACTATAGTTTGTAGCTGCTTGGAATGACGTGTTGAGTTTTCCTTTATATATATAATTTGTTTTGGATAACATCCATTGAGCTCTCTATACAGATATAACAATTAATATTTTATATGAAGTTAATCTAGTTGGATTATCCTCACTGTTTACGGACTGGATGTGGTTTCCGGCTTTCTCTTTTCTAATCTTTTACTCTTTTTTTTGTTTTTTTCAATTGGAGTAGATAGACTAAACTATCACCCGGTTCACACTCCACCCACGTCTATTGAACGGGTGAAGAGGCTCATCCCTTGTTTCCTGTTTAGGATGTGGTTTCCGGCTTTCTCTTTTCCAATCTTTTACTCTTTTCCTCTTTTTTTTCAATTGGAGTAGATAGACTAAACTATCGCCCGGTTCACACTCCACCCACATCTATTGAACAGATGAAGAGGCTCATCCCTTGTTTCCTGTTTAGGATGTGGTTTCCGGCTTTCTCTTTACCCAATCTTTTCACTCTTACGTAGCCCCCTGCACATCAGTAGCATTACCGCCTTGCTCGGGGTGATATGATTGAAAAAAAAAAAAAAAATCTAACAACCTAAGTAATCAACCCAATTCTCAAATAACAAAAAATAACATTTCATAAACCATTTCATAACATAATATATAATAATGAAATACATGCAATTTTTGAAATCCGAATGAGTGTCCTTTACAAAAAAGATGTTACCTATGCACTATTTCCGCCATTTAAAACCTAACAGTCAATAAATTTTATGTAGGTAGCACAAAGAACACCTTTAAATCTTGATGGTATCAACATATCTTATCCTTTAATAATAAGTACAGAAATATTGCATCCCTATCTAAATATTTTCGAGATTTAAAAAAGTCAATAAACTCTTACCATAAAATGGAAAATATTTTTAAAAAAGCTACAACTAGTAAATCTTTACGAGTCCTGTTACTTTGTTTACAAGAAAAATTACCAATTATCCAGTTTCCTAACTTAATCCTGCTAAATAAACGAAACAAATCAACAGTCACTTGTCAACAGAGCCTTTCATTTACCTTAAAGTATAGTTCATATCCTTTTCTATGATAAATATAACTGCATTTCATCCTCTTGTCATAATTTGCATTTATTTCTGAGATGAATAAATTTCAATAATCTTGGAATTACTTCAAACTTTTGTTCTCATCTTGGTTGATATAGGTGTTATAATAAAAAGTCCTTCGGTACGGTGGCATAGTGGATATAGTAGCTGGTTATACATGTGTTAGTATCATCTAGTGGTCGTGATCCTTGGACTTGGTAGTGAGAGTACCAAATTCCAACATTAAAGAACAATAACTGATTTCACAAGATATTTCACAATAATCGAGATATTCCACATCTATGGACACCTGATGATGACCAGAGGGTACTTGGTTGAAACGTTGTGTCTATTATAACACTTATATCAACCAAGATGAGAACAAAAGTTTGGAAAAATTCCAAGATTATTCCATCCTCTGTTAATTACTTCAATAGTTTCATCCAAATGTAATATAACCTCACAAGGCCATTTATTTTGTTTTACACTAAGACTAAATGTTACAAAAAATTGACACCATATAACATGCTTTTCATGTCTGCTCAATTTCTCCCACCCATCTCCAATATCTAACCCCATTTCCCTATCTTTCTGACTTTGTAATGACCTCTCAAATTTTCCCATCCACCCTCTAACCCCATGCCCTAATCCATCATTAACTTTCTGTTGGTATCGCTAGCCACTCAATTGTCTGGATAAGGGATTTGATTTGATGTTTTACAGCATATCAACCTCAATGGGTTATTTAATGCCGACAATATTTTTACAATAGATTCGCATGAATAGAACATATATTCTTTGTAAGAAATAAATTTGTAGATCAGACGTATTATGACAATAATTTTTTTCCTTCAAAAACGTATTTGTTGTTGGTAATATTTTTCATTGAAAAAAAGTTTTGTTGGTTATATTTTTCATTGAAAAAAAAGTTTTGTTGGTAATATTTTTCATTGAAAAAAAAGTTTAGTTGGTAAATACTTTCATAGCATTTTGACCATGGTCTGGGGATAAACTATTTACCCATAGCTGGGACCTTAACAGGTGCTACCACTCCAGGTCAGGGTGGACCTGGGAACAACAGCAATTAAGTGGTGGTTCCATGCTCCTCACAACCTCCCAATCAGAGGCCTTGCTGCCAGATGCAGTTTACTGTCATACCCAGGACCGTCTTGATAAGGGAACATTTGGTTTAATTTCCTGTCTCTTCCAACTGCATATCACCTGATGAGGTGCTAGAAATAGCATTGAAACACAAGAACAATTGTGTAGCAAAAAAAAAAAAGAAAAGTTTTTATTATAAATTCCAATAGTAAAAATATTTATATATATATGTGTGTGTGTGTGTGTGTGTGTGTGTGTGTGTGTGTGAGAGAGAGAGAGAGAGATATGAAATATAAATATTATTTATTATATATAGATAACTAAATTCTATGTAACATGTTTCAGAGTTTAAAAGGACTTCGTCAGACTAAAGTAATCTTCCTGTTGATGGAATTATATGTATAAAATTATACATAAGGGGAGATAAATGTACATCTGGTCTATAATTCATATAATTTATAACTGACACATACGTTTATATCTACCTCTCGACAATTTGAATATGGTAAGATCTGAACTCAGGTCTCATGAGTAAAAGGCTAATACTCTAACCGTTTGACCTCACAACACACACACTGCAAAGTTTGTTAGGTTTAGTGTGGCTGATTTAACAACATATCAACCTTTGTTAGTTTGTTCAATACTGAAATCGTGAATCAAAAGGCAAACATTCACGTAGTTTATACATGAGTTTGCAAGTGTCTACCCAGAGGGTAGATGGCCCTTCGTGCGGATTGGTTTTGGGGTATCCTAAGCTTTGCTGACAGGACACAGTGATCAGGGTTATCAACTAACACTTGTTAATATTTGTGCTGAAATAAAGAATGAAGTTTTACCTTGTGTGGATGTCCAATAAAGGGATTATTTCCACATCGTTGTGCAATGACATCCCTTATCAGATGTTTCTGTCCATTGTAAGTGGTTAAAATGGAGATTTTTTCGGCACGGTAGCCAATAAGACGCATGTACATAAATACAGCCACAACATACTCAGCTTCAGCAAGATTCTGAAAGGCAACAAATTAAAAAACAATAAAAAGTCAAATTAGAAGAATAAAATATGCACATTTTTATTTCTTAATAATGAGTGTATTCCTGCTGTCAAAAATGATGGCAAAATATTTGAGAGGATTATTATATATTATGTTATGAAATGGTTTAACTCCAACATATTTTTAATTTATTCATTAAAACTGTATTTTTTAATATAAGTATCTATTAAAAAATAATGTTTAAACAAATAATATATATATAAATGCAAACTTATCACTATACTCGTTTCGAAAAATACTCTGCATATATATGCGGAAGGAAAAAATGGTTGTAAAAAAAGAGAAAGAGCTAAGCACATGAACATCAGCCAAAGCGATTTGGACCAAGCCAGTACATAGCCCAAAGAAAAAGCCTGAGACGAGTAATCAGCAACAAAAACGCGCTCAATACATAAGTAGAGCAGAATAAGTAAATTAACCTAGTGAGCCAACAAACCTACCAAGGATCTTCAGGGAAGTTTGGCCAACCTTCCCTGAAGATCCATTCAGGTGAAACCTTGGTAGGTTTTTTGGCTCACTAGGCTGATTTACTTATATATATATATATATATATATATATATACACACACACACACACAAATATATAATGGTCTTTATTATAATAGAATTTATAAATATATATATGCTTCTTCTACCAAACGCCCATAGCCCAAAGGTAGAATCGCCGACTGATGCCAATTCAGTTGGGTTTCAATCCTGGCTTTTTATAAAAGTAAATGCCACAAAGTGTGTTTTTTTTTTAATCTATCTGTTCTTTCACTTTATCCTTTATTCTATATTTTATAAATATTTTTTTCTGTTTATGTATATGATTTCATCATTTTTTAAAAATGTCAAAAGATTTAACTTGAAACACTGTAATCAATGTCTTTATCTGTCTGCAATTCACTTTCAGCGAAAATTTAAAATTTCTCTTTCGTAGCCATTTCTATTGTCTCTCCCCTTTCTTCTCTCTACATTTTCTCACTTTTTTACTCTTTATTTTCCTTTTTACTTTTTACTTCTGTAATAATGTGTTAAATAAGGATAAGTCTTCTATTCCTTTTCTCTTCAATCATTTTGAGGTTTTAACATCTGCTGATAAAGCTAATGTTTTGCTTGGAAATTCTCCTTAAACTCTAAACTCATCTGGAGCACCCTTGCCTAACTTCCCAATTAGAATTGAGTTCTTTGTTGAGTGATATGCATATAACAACTGCTATCATCTCTAATCTGGATCCCCACAAAACATATGGACCCATTGATATCTCTGTAGTCATTAAGAAGTGTCTTCCCAAATTGGCTCCTGTTCTCTCTAAACTGTATAATAAATGCCTCACTGTCTGTTGCTTTCTTGCCTATTAAAAAATTATCATGTTTTTCTGGTTTTTCAACTACTGGCCTCTTAGCTTTCTACTTCTATTTGGAAATTACCAGAGGCCCTAATTAATGTTGAATTGGTTAAGCACCACACATCACAAGGCTTTCAAACAAGAAATATGGCTTTTGTTTCTCTAGTCAACTGCTGGTGTCCTGACAACAATTACAGAAAGACTATCAAGCTCTAGATAAGAATGGGGAAGTTTGGGCTCTAGCCTTGGACATCTCGAAGTTATTACAGGGTATTGCATATAGGTCTCCTCCACAAGTTAAAAAGTTACAGTGTCTCCAGTCAAATTTTTGAATTGATCTAGTCTTATCAAATCCTGAAATGAAAGTTATCTTGAACCACCATTCATCTAGAATCTTTTTTCACTAATACAAGTGTCCTCTTGGTCTGATTTTCCCAGTGACATCAGCTCTCAAGTTGGCACCTATGCTAATGATACAACCATATACTATTGTCCCTATCGTATGTCTGATCAGTTCGATAAGGTCAAACTGGCAGCTGATCTCAAAAACTACCTTCAGGCTGTTGTTAACTGGAGCAAAGGATAGCTGGTCAATTTTAACTCCTCCAAAACGAAAATACTTTCTGTTAAGCATCTGAAAGACCTCTTTTCCCCTTCCATCGGTATGGCTGATACTAACCACCACGAGAGTGACTTGTTTAACCTTATCGGGCTAATATTTTCAGCTGACATGAATTGGAAAGACTATATTGCTAGGTCAGCTACTAAGAAAGTTGGTTCACTGTGTCATGCTAGATAATTTTTCTCCCTTAATCTATCTTGTATATTTTATATATATATATATATATATATATATATATATAAGATCCCATCCCACTTTATTTCTAGAGATCACTGATAGGCAGACCTGAAGGAGACTACCACCACCTTTAAATTTGTTGTTTTTCATTTTTCTTTACTTTTTTCAGCACAGTCTTATTGATTATTACATAAAGTTTCTGATTATCAAAAAAATTTGAATATTTAAACAATTTAGGTGGGGCTCAGATTTACTATAACGTTATATGAAAAACTGAGCTCCCTCCTGCCCCAATTGTTTAAATATTGAAATTTTTCCTAATTTTTTTTGTCAATCGAAAAGTTTAGAGTGCATTTGATAAGATTGCACTGAATAAAAGTAAAAAGGAAAATGAAAAACAACAATTTTACAGGTGGTGATAGTCTCCTTCAGGTCCGCCCATTGATAAAATCCAAAGCAGAATCAGCAATATTATTGGTCATAGGATTCAGTCACTTTCCTACTGCTGTAAGATTGCTTCCTGTGCCTTTTATATAAATACTTTCATGGTTATTGTTTGGATTAGCTCTTCATTATGGTACTAAGACATTATGAATTTAAGCACATTACTAGATTGGTAACAAAGTTCTATCAATTTACAATTGAGTCGGCTACATGTAACCCTAAGTTCTAGGCTAACAGTTCAGTTTCTTTTCTGACACTCCATACTTTCCAGTAAACTTTAATCTTCAAACATTTAAATGCTTCACTTCCTTGCTTTAACATGCTTAAAATTGAAAAAATAAAGGATAGCGGATTCCAGATTCCTACCCACCACCCAGGATTATGAATTATATAAGTTAGATTATAAATATTGGTTTCATATATATATATATATATATATATATATATATATATACACTCATTTATAACATTCATAACATAAGAATGTTATAATATGACTACAAAAGTAGCTATTTTGTTTCGACACTTCTTGTGCCTTATCAAGTGATGGTGCTGATTGCGAGATGAAGAGTTTTAGAAAATTCAAAACTAGCCAAACCTCCTCAATGAGGGAGACATTGTTACATCGTCTATAATGACCAATCGAAATACAATTTCCAATTTGAAGAATATACTTGTATTTCGATTGATCTATAATGACCAATCGAAATACATACATACAACATGTTAAAATGCTTGCATATATATATATATATATATATATATATACACACACACACACACACACAACACAGTAAAATTTCCCTTCTCTGATCCCATACATGGCTTAGTGGGTAGCGACTTTGACTGACACCAAATCAGTCGAGTTTCAATCCCGACCAGAAACAAGTGGATGTGTCTAGCCACACTGATGAGCTGTGATACACCAAAACAGGCTTGTATGTGGATGACTAATATATATATATCATTTATCAATTTAAACAATATTTATAGTGGATTGTTGGGTTTTTTTAGACCCCCCACTTATTTATTTAACAATATATGTATTTTCATCTACCAACCTGAATGTTCGAGAAATCTTATTAAAGAAATATTTATGCACTATATATATGTTTAAAAACAAGGAAAATATTTGTCTCTAAGGCCCTCTCATCCAAGATCTCATCAGAAGCAATAAATTGTACGAAAGAACAGTAGTAACAAAAGTGAAGAGCAAAAAGGTGGGGATTATACAATAGAAAATATATAATAAAGTCAGGTGAAAAATTGCCAATAAAATAAATTCAATAAATTTAACGAGGGAAAATTTAAATATCGTGTATCCCTCCTTTTTTTGCTCTCCACTTTCGTTACTACTGTTCTTTCAAATAATTTATTGCCAATAATTTACTTCTGATGAGGTGTTGGATGAAAGGGCCTTAGAGCAAAAATATTTTCTTTGTTTCTAAAACATTATATACATTTCACACCTCAAAAACATTTGCTTATATATATATTCACACACAAAAAAAAATTCTTGACTCACTCCATTTCAAAATACATATACTGATGTTTGGTCATTAAAATGTTGATTTGAGGAAGTGTAACAGGCTGAGAACTTTTCAGCCCACACACATGTACATACACACACAATCAAACAAAATGACTACAAAATAATTAACTTGTTCTTACTAAAGCTTTTAGCTATTCATGGTAAGTCTTCTTAACTGGACTCATCTACAGTGTATGCTACATTTTGATGGTGAGAGAAAAACTTGCGGACAATGAAAATGTACACTGGATTTCTCGGTTTTTGCCAGGGTTTTCAATATCAACCACCAGTATCATTAGAAAATATGCAGTTACCTCTTCTAACAATCACACCAATTGCATGTCATTTTATCCCTAAACTGAAAAGATTTGTTTTCAGTTTTGGATTAAAAGAAAATCTCATATTTGAGTCAGAGCTGCACTTGACCATTTGAACCAGTGAGATAAGAAAGACGATCAGTAAAAAGAAAAAATTTACCTGGTAGAAAAATGGGTTTGGTTCTGATTCTCCAACTCCATTGAAATCCTGTACATCGACAAGTTGGTAGTCATAGACAAAACCTGCATTGGCCATTTGGAATTCTGCTGATTCCAACACATGGGGCAGATTGCCAAGTTTACGGTAACGCCAGTTGTACAGATTGCAGATGCTAAAAAATATTATGAAAAACACAACAAAGATGAAGAAATTAATTGAAAAAAAGTAATAAGATAAATACAATTTACTTATAAAAGCAAATATCATTAATCAGGAACAACTTATCTCACCTTGCCCTTGCTCTTCCTTGGGCATCAAGGTCCACAGTGGGGACACCAAGTCGAACAAGTCGTGTGAATAAAGACTGTTCCATATTAGAGTATTTCTGGAAGGCCATGTTCTTGATCACAGGAGGTAATTGGTGGTGATCTCCAATCATGATCCAACGTTTTAAACGGTTCAGGCCATCTTCAGGATTCTACAAAAAAAACAAGGAATATATTTGTAAAACTGCAAGATCATATGAAACAGAGTGGTGACCATGCATATACTGTAGCCCAGCAAAAATTGAAAGGAAAGGATTTATGAACATAAAAACAAGTGAAATTAAACCACATGCTCAATGTACTTCTAGGGCGTCAAAATCATAATTCTGACTTGGAAAATTCTATTTTAATAAAAGGTAAACATAATTTACTCAGATCAAGATGAACTGGAGAATGATCAATGACTCACTGTCATTACTATACAAACAGGCTGTTACAATTAGTCTCTGTTTCTTACTATTAATTCAGAAACATTGTAGGATACTAAAACCATCAGAAAAAAATATGCTTACCATTACTATATATATATATATATATGTATATATAACTCTTTTTGGTTATACAAAAAATAAAAAATGTTAAACATTATGCATTGAAATGTATTTTTAATCATTTCACCCCAAGCAAGGCAATAAAGCCACTAAGATACAATGGGTTACTGAGTATGAGAGAATATGAGAAAAAAATATTATGAAAGTGAGAAAACAATAAATGAACATAAATTAAGAAGACAAAAAAAATAACGATTGTCATTGCATTTAATTTTTTGAAGATCATAATTGATTGAGAAGCAAGAAACTGGGACAGAGTAATTCAAGCAAGAATAGCAAAAATATATTTTTAAAACAAAAATAATTTATAAAATAATTAAGATAGATTTTTAAAACAAATCACTACCTTTTGCACCCAATTAATTGCTCATGTAATGTTGATTTAGTCGTATTTTTATTACAAAATCAAAAATTAATTATTTTAAAAATTTTTTCTCTACAGCCAAAGGAAAAGAGTACATAAAATAAATAATGATTATTTTTAATTACCTGCAATAGGAGAGGAATAAAGGTTTCAATTTCCAAAATTTGAGCAGCTTCTTCCATTAAGATGTTATCAAACTGAAAGACAAAAAGGTTAGTAACTTAATTTTCACCTTGACATTTAACGAATATAAATTGCTGTCATTCAAGCACATGTACAATTGAAACAACAAAGGAAGAATTTTGTACCAACCAATGATTTTTAATGTTTACTCAATGCAAATAAAACAAAAATTGATAAGTTAATCTTAACAAAAAATTTTATTTATATATATATATATATATATATATATATATGTATATATACAAACTTGCTGATTTAATTTTGTAATTGTCATGTTCTTACAGAATGAGGGCATAGATCATGCTTCTTTTTTTTTATTATCATGAATTGCCAGGATTTCTGAGAAGAAATAGAATGATTTTCAGTTGCTATCACCATTGTTTTGACTTAAATTTAGAGTTGTCCTTCTGGGATCATATGGAGAGGAGATCGGGGGGCGGGGGGGGTCACTCTCTCTGTCTTTTACCAACTAGTCAAAATAATCCCTACATTGTGTTTCACCCCTCATTAGCATAGCGTCAATGTGTACAAAGAGTGGAAAAGACTAGCAGTAGTATGTTCACTAAAACGGAAAGATGAAATTAGCATCAAGAAATGAAGTCATGAATCCCAGTTCTTAATTATTTGGTGTTTATTTTAATTATGTTTCCTTGTCAGAGATAGAATTCTCCCTGGTGGTAGGTAGACGACACAAATTCGATTCTTCTTCCTATATCCACCGAGAAACTGATATCGACGTAACTGGTTGGACGAATGGCTCCTCTCTCTAGGTATTTATCTGATATCTCCCCACAAAGGCAGAATGTGGAACAAAGTCAAATTTTACGTAGGAGTCCCGAGCGTGTACACTCAACAAAAATTTACCATAGACCCTGCACATAAGCAGGGTCGAGCTCTTGTCTGCTTTTCCCCAGACGAGACTCTGCCCTTCAGCATAGCCTCATCTGGGTTCCTTTCTGCCTTCAGGCAGAGTCCAACCAGACTGAACTCTGTCATGGCTCCTCTCTCTATCCTAAGCCCTAACTGGGACTCTACTTATATAGGGCTGTAAGTAGAGACATCTGGTTTCTGACAAAGTGCCACTTGATTCCCTTTTTCATTTATTTCTTTACCCATACCCTCCTCCTTCGTTCAAGTGGGTTGCTACTTTGAACCCTAGATTTCAAAAACTATCTTTTAGCCATTAAAAAAAAAAAAAAAAAAAAAAAGGACACTTCTGACTCTGATAACACCAGTGAGGGCCCACTTGACAATATGTGTGTTCAACCAGTCATATGGAGAACCTAGTGCAACGTTTCTTGCAGACTGGCTTTTTTAACCCATAACTTGGAGAAGAAGAGTTTGAGTTTTGTTTAATGGCATATCAACCTCTGTGGGTTATTTAATGCAAAAATGATGGGGTTTTAAGGTATTGTTTTTTTTTTATAATGTACGGTTATAGTGAAAAGGTTGATTTAGTAAGATTTTAATGAAAATTTTTTGTTTTTATTCTTTTTTATTTTAGAAAACTGAAAATGTCTTCCAGTTTTGTATTCAAAAATGTTTTGCTGAGAATAACTTTTCCTTCAAAAATGTTTTATGGCAATAATTTTTTCTTCAAAAATGTATTTTTGGTAATATTTTTCTTTCAAAAATGTATATATTTCCATAAAAGTCTATTTTTATGTATATATTTCTACAAAAGTCTATTTTTATACTTTCATAGTGTTTTGACCCCAGTGCTACCATAGTGGACCTGAGACCAACAGCAATTAAGAGGTGGCTCTGTGCTCCTCACAACCTCCCAATCAGAGGCCTTGCTGCCGGATGCAGTGGGGAAGAAGAGATAAATTCATGACAGGAAGCTCATAGGTTTTTTAAAGTATAGCTGAAAGAGTGAATAAGCAAATATTCTAAATGATGCAAAGTTTCTTACCTTAAAACCAACTTGTACTAAATCTCGTCTTTTTAAAGCAGCATGCGTACATGTCATAGCAATAATTTTTGTTTCTTTAATGAGCAAGTAATCAGCTCTGTCTGCTCCACTCCGAAGCAGCTCAAATGCACGGAATTCCTAAATGTTAAGAAAAAAAAGAGATTAAAAAAAGTAAGTAAAAAAAAACAAAACAAAACAAGTGAAATGTAGTTTTCTATGCTTAACAGGAAAAAGATCGCAAGACCTACAATCATACAAATCAGAATCACAAATGTTATTTGAATAGGTGATGAATGGTATCATCCATCTATCTTGTAGTGTTACACTAATCAGCTGAACTGGTTTTTCAATTAAAAAAAAAAGAAAAACTTTTTTTTCTTATAGCTTATACAACTGAAAAAGACTGCAGATAAGAGTAGCCAAAACATGAAGATACCATCATCAACAACACAAAGAATATTCAATATTTCTTATTTTATTAATATTTTAATAATTTTTATAATAATATTTTATAATATTAATATTATAAAATTATTAAGAAAAATAAAGAGAGTAAAAAAATAAGTAAAAAAATAAGTAAAAAAAAACAAAACAAAACAAGTGAAACTTATAGCTTATACAACTGAAAAAGACTGTGGATGAGAGTAGCCAAAACATGAAGATACCATCATCAACAACACAAAGAAAGACTATCAAAGAATCTTTCTAAGCTTGCAATGATTGGTTGGTTGTTGGGGTTTTATGGAATATCAACCACTATGGGTTTTTTAATGCCAAATCCAGTATACACATAAAAATATATAATTTGTAAACATAATTTAAGGATAACGTCCTTAATCCACAGCTCATTTAGCCTTACTCGAGTAAATGGTTTCAAATGTTTCTATCTGACACGAGTTAGTTTATTTAATATAAATAATTAATTCATTTGCATAGCCAATTGATGTAATTATTTCTCACTACCAGATTTACTTGCAGTGATTAAAGACCCAACGTAGTACGATTTAACAGTAGGTTTGTTAATTGGGTTTTTATAGCATATCAACCTTAATCGGTTGAATACTCTGGGTTATGATGAGGCATTATATTTTCGTATATAACCCTGTCTCTCTCAAGAAAGAGAGAACATCACCCATGTCAACATTCTTAAACATATTCCTCATTATCTATTTTAAAATACTGCTCTCTGGTTCTAGCTAGCACACCGCATTCCATTAGAATATGTTTAATCGTGCAAGGTGTTTGACATGCCAAACACTGTGGTGGCTATTCCTGCATGAGTATAAATGAAGGAGTGAGTTATGAGTGGCCAATACGCAATAGAGGATTTTTTTTTTCCTGTAGACGTCACAAGATCTTGCATATGCCGGATGGTCTTGTTGGCAATTTGGGCATCTTAGTCGTTTCAAGCATTCCTCCTCTTTATGATCTGGCTCTTTTTCTCCACATTTGGAACATGTCTGTCGCCCTCTGCAAGCGTCCCTGTGGTGTCCAAATTTCTGACATTTGAAGCACCTCAAGGGAGCTGGGACATACTGTTCGACTCTCTCCAAATAATAGCCTGTTTTGACCACTTTAGGAATTTGAGGTTGGTTAAAAGTCAAGATGTAGGTGTCAGTTTCGACTTTTTCACCACCCTTTCTTATAGTTACTTTTCTTATATTTGTCACTCCCTGTTTTCCCAGGGCAGCTGTTATCTTCTGTGGCTAAAGCCAACTCCCGATTTCTGATGACAACTTTGGAAATATTAAGTCTCTCACGTGGATAGATTTTACATTTAGAGTTATGAAAACTTTTCATTTTTAGGAGGTTTTCTGTTTGTCTCCTGCTATCCACCTCAACAAGCAAGTTTCCATTTCTCAATTTTTTAACATTTTTTGATGTTGCTCGTGCAGAGATAATTTTTTCAATAAAAATAGAGTAGAGAATTTAGCAAGACAGACCTCTTCCAGGGATTTAATTACAATGAATCTAGGGAAGTCTGCTGCTTCACACTCAGAGTCTGATTCAGATAAGTTTCTTTTAGTTTTTTTTTATTTAAAGACACCATGTCTGGGTTTTTATTTTCACTGACCCTGTGGTCCACCACGGTGTCTAACTTGAGATGGAATGAATCAAAGGGGTAACCCATTTGCCTTGGTTGAGACAGGGATATACGACCAGTATACTCATATTAAGAGTGAAGTCTTGAGCCACTGCAAAATTCTGGTTATAAAGTCCTTCAATTTAACAGCGGTCAAAGTGTCTTTTGCTCTTAACACAGTTGACCCTCAGCCTCCGCCTTCTAGCACATATAAGATAAAGGGTTGGGAAATGTTTCACTAAAGTAGATTCGATAATACAATCGAGAGAAAAAGAAATATATATAAGCTAGGGCATGTTGGGACCAGCCAATTGGTCAGATCGGGCCTCTCCAACAACATCGATGTATTCTGAGGTCCCGCCGACAGAGCGAAAGCTTGCAATATTAATGATTCTTTACAAAATTAGTCAATAAAATAATAAATACACCTGAAGAAAATTGGAGAATTAGTTTGATATTGTAATGTTGTCTTTGTTCAAAATAGCCGAGAATTAGGAAGGCTGTAATTGGAGAGAGTAAAAAAAGGAACAAAAGATGAGGTAGGGAAAACAAGAAAGAAGAGATTTATTAAATATTCAGACATAAAACTTTATGTTGTAATGTTGTCTTTGTTCAAAATAGCCAAGAATTAGGAAGGCCATCATTAGAGAGAGTATCGAAGGAACAAATGATGAGGTAAGGAAAACAAGAAAGTGGAGATTTATTAAATACTCATACATAGAATGGGAAAAAAAACTTGAGTAAATCAACTACTCCTCAAATCTTACTCTAATGTGGTAACTTGCCATACTTATAAGTTGGAGCAGTCCATTGTCACAGTCAAAGTAAAGGAAGTAGGCTGTACAACATAGTCCACAATTTTGATGTAACTCCATTAATAAACAAAGTCTGATTTAATAAAACTTGCAATATTAATGACGTTTTTTTTTTCTTCAACATCTGGATAATACAGACGGAATTTAATGACCAAAAACAAGACATAAACGACTTTAAGCAAATGATGTCGGTATGCCTTAAAGATCCCACTTCTTTAAAACTTGTGGACTCGCATTAGAAAATCACAAAGACCTGTGCCAAATCATTGAAACTAGATCATTTGAAGACTTCCAATAGCAGCATTAACTAAAATGGGCAACCTGAAGAGAAAATAATGACATAATCAAGATGTTAACATTCCTCAATATTTCAAACAAAAATTTAAGAAGGGAGTTCCCACCAACAGTGAAAAGAGGAATAACGGGTTGCGTACTACTCTGTCAATGAATGTCAAACATAATAATCCTTTATACTTACTTCAAGTTGTGTGAAGATCTTTTTAATATGTCGGAAACAGCCCTCTGCAATATCCAAATCTTTTTCATGAGACTCTCCGGAGAATAAAGGCTGTGGAGCGTTGCTGAAGAATTTAGTAAATGGGAATAGTTCTTTGACAATAGTTTTATTGTCTTCCTGAAAATGCAATGAGAAAGTATTAGAATAAACAAATAAAATCTCAAGTGTTTGTGTGTGTGTGTGTGTGTGTGTGTGTGTGTTACAAATATTCATAATTGCATTAATTATTAAACCAACAGCAATATATTGTATATTGTCAAATCGGTAATTATATCAGTCAGTCAGTTAAGTACCATACGTGATACTGCTTGGGTGATCATGTCTTGAAAGAGACTGACTAGGCAGAAGATTTTCCTGCAGTAGGTTGCCATTTCTGTCCTGCTATTCAACCCATAGCTAAAAGAAGAGATGGAATGATACATTTCTCAAGCGTATTTGTGCCTAAGTGAATGCAATGAATTCAACTGAAATTCGAACTCAGCTCTCCGGGTTCACATTCAGAGACAATATCCATCACACCACAATGCACATCTTAAAGAAAACGAGGATTACAACACCCAATATTCGCAAGCAAATAATGATATTATATTACTATTTTTAATGAATAAATAAGAAATAAAAAATATATAAAAAAAAAAACAGTAGTAGAGTATCGATGATATCAATAATATAAAAAAAAAATATTTTGAGGGTGGTATAAATATCTAATGGGAAATTCCAGACTTTTCTCAACAAATCAAATTTTTAAGTTTAATTTTGATCTTAAATGATATAGACGAATAGACAAGTTAAATGATGTAGACAAGTAGACATGTTAAATGATGTAGACATGTAGACATAAGAATAGATATAAGATCATATTATATGCAAATATTTATTACCCATGGATTTGTAAAATATCCAAACTTTTTTCTTGATTATATTACTCTGTTAAATTTAATAATGAATTTTAACATTGAGTTCTATTTGGAGTTTGTCTCTGTTGGAATTTACATTACAAAATACTGAGGTTTATATATATATATATATATATATATATATCCAGGTGAAGAGAACTAACATATTATATTATGATTATATATATCACTTAAGTGCCATATGTGATACACGCTTGGGCGATATTGTCTCGAAACAGACATGACTGACTGGGCAGAAGATTATCCCGCAGTAGGTTGCCATTGCTTTCCGCAGTAGACTGGTTGCCGACCAAGGCTATAGAACCCAATCTGTCCTGTTATTTAACCCATAACTGGAAGGAAGAAACGGATTAATACCTTTCCCAAGGGTATTTGCGCATAAGTGAAAGCAATGAATTCAACTGGAATTCGAACTCGGCTTTCCGATTTCTCGTTCCAAGCCGATATCCACTGCACCACAATGCACATCCTATATATATAGGTTTCATTAAAAATGACAGACAAGGTATTATAGTTAATTTTTTTATGTAATTTTATGATTTTTTTTCTTTTGAGGACATAAATTATATACAAATAGTCCAAATGTTTTATTTATCTGAGCGCTTTTGGCTATATGTTTAGTCATTATTGAAGAGAGATTTTATTTTACATGTAACAAAATGGATGTAGGGTTATGTATATTTTATATTCTGAACATAGTAAAAAAAACAAAAAAATTCATAAGATTGAATGAAAAATTACATAAAAAAAAATTACTAATATCAGGTCTCATTTTTAATGAAACCTGCATAAAAGAGAGATTGCTGCCCAAAGATACAATATATATAGAGATATATTTGAGACACTGTGTGTGTATGTGTATAGAAAACACGTTATTAATACTTCAAAACTTGATCCCTTTAAACTTCTGTTAAAAAAAAATAAAATAAAATACTCAGGGATATGCATAGATGTTAAAAAGAGTATATCCTATAGAGTATAATAATACCTTGTGTTTGGCACCCCTTATAGAGAATTTTGTAATTACCATTCTTTGTGAATGTTGGTCTTGATGTAAATGACATTCACTAAGTTCAAGATGAATAAAACATACCATGGGTAACAATACTTACAAGTGGAAACACCAAATTATACATTGTTGAACTAAAATTTGCTTTTGCATTTAATCTGTAAGATTGTACAGTGAAAATCAGAAAGACAGGGATTGTAACAGGTCAGGAATGCAAATATTACTAACAGAATACTACGATTATATTTATAACATAAATGCATTGAAAAATCAGAAAGAAATGCTTACTTACAAGTAAAAAATACTGACCTTTGATTCTGCTCCTTTAATCTTGCTGAGAAACTCTTCCCATCGTGCAAGCACCTGATATAAAAAAAAAAAATTCAGTATAATAATAAATCATGATCATAATTATTGCCAAAAATGGCTGCTGATATTGGGGGGGGGGGGGGGGTAAAAATTTCCTAGACTTCTGTTGATTAGTCATTAAAAATCTGATCTCACAAAGTCAGTTAAACCAAGAATTTTTCAGCACCTCATTATAAACAATTTTGCATTTATATAGTGTACTTGTATACCAGTGAAACAAACAACATTTGATTTACTATTCAATAATAATCCTATGATAACAGTACGTCTCTTCCTTCATTAATTAGTACAACCTTTACATGCTGTCAATTCCTCGTAAATAATAGACTATTCCACAATTTGATCAAAAGTGGGGAAAATACATTACATGGTTTAAATTTTTGCAAGAATCTCTACCAGCCAGTATATGTCGATCGGAACGGGTCAAATCTCCTACGGATCGGCTCTCTCTAGATTGCAGAGAGCCCGTTTCCACGGAAACCGGTCTTACCCCAACGTTTTACCGACAGTCACCGTCAGGTAAGTACTTGATACCCTAAAAATACAAGCTACGAAGAAAATAAAACAAAAAGGCCCAGAACAAGAAGTTCGTATGGTCTCCCTCTTCTATGTGTGTTCAATATAGCCACTTGATAAACATGCTAGGTAAAAAGTTAATTCTTTTAAAGGAGTTGCGTGCGTGTGTGCTTGCTTTGCACCCTTAGGCTTTTTGGAATCATAGCAAATGCGGTAGATGGCGGTATTGCTGATTGTGGAGACTGGTAAGGCTACCAGATATTGCCCGGTTTGAGTTAGTATCAGAAAATCGACCTTTTTATTTTAATATTCGATCTTTTAAAGATTTATTTATCGTAAATCGGTCAAGTTTTGGAACGCCTCAAACTCGTAGACCCTTAGGGTTGCCGTGTGCTCTGTCTAGTTTAGGGTCTCCAACGGTTTTAGTGGCACTTTTTAGTCGAAACAAGACTTGAAGATGACATAAAATTTGGATAAAAACTGTGTGTGTGTGAAGGTGCAATTCAAGAAGTAAGGCCCATTATAACACCATCTGGAAGTATTGTAAAGTCACGTAGGGGGTCATGCCTGGAGACATCATATTAGGTCTGTAAATGCAACCAATTTAAATTTTTTTTTCCTAATTTAAAAACATTTTTTTTTTCATTTTTAGTTCTTTTTTTTTGTTGAAGAAGTCTGTGTATCTTTTAATTGCACAAGTGTGTCTTTGTGCGTGCGTGCAGGCATTTTTGTGGGTGTGAGTGCATTTTTTTTTTTTATCTTTTCACTGTTTGGGGTTTTTGGGAAAAGTTTGTGTCACAAACCTCTTTCTTGTCAAAGGAAAAAATTGATCAATGTTAAAGCCTCCCTCTCACCCTGTTTTTTTTTCCTATATGAACAACCCCTGCAACCTCCGCCTACACATACCCCTCCTTCCTACTGCATATTTCCCCCTCTTTTGTTATACTCTGGTTTAATTCCCCCCACCTCTGTGCACCCACTCCTTGCTTTATTTGCTTATGTTTTAACCCCAATTTAGGTGGAGGGCAGTGACCCCTGCCAAACATTCAAAGCATTTAATACAGTGATTTATTTTTTTTTTTTACTTCTGTCAAACTTATTTTTGATATCTTGTAAGGTTAGGTCAACAGATTTTATGGGTGATTACGATTTGAGCATTTTCATGAAGGACAAAAAACATTATGGTAAGTCTATAAGTGGGTCTCAAAATATGTAGTGGGTTTCTACCATACATGCTATCGTGTTGAATATTTTTCTGAAATATGTACACACTTTTTTTTTTTTAAGCAAACTCTGTGTGTATAAGTATATATAGTCATCCACAGACAGATCTGTTTTGCTGCATCACAGCTCATCAGTACGGTTAGACAGCGAATTGGCGTCAGTCGGCGATTCTACCTCCGAGCTACAGGTGCTTGGTAGGAGGCAAAACTTTTTAGCGTGTATATTATCATTATACACGCCCAGTAGCTGAGAGTGTTCTTATTCATTGCTGAATGAACAATGCATAGATGCCAGAGTAGCTACTGTTTTTCAGTCTACCATTCTTCCAGAGTACTCAATCAGGGCGTGAGAACGTAATATATATGTGTGTGTGTGTGTGTGTGTGTGTGTGTGTGTGCGTGTATTTGTCTATACAACTGTTTGAGCGGGTCCTACTTAAACGTCAGGATCAACTGCATGCAAATATCAAAGCAAGTTGGCAGCACTCTGCACCTCTTAATGATAGTTTTTAACCTGACATGGTGGCTTTCTCATGTGCCATAAACAGGCCTTGATGTCCACTTGTGAAAACATGTGGCAATTGATCCTCAGTCACTCAAGTGAAATGGGTCTACCACATGTTCCCTCTGTCTAAAAGTCTAACCCTAACCTGCAGGCCTTGAGATCCACATCTAAAAGATTCTATAGATTCTTTATACGCATTATTGCCATCATACATATTTTAAAAAAAAAATTATTACCAGTAATCAGTCAGTTAAGTACCATACGTGAAACCTGCTCGGGTGATCATGTCTCACAAGAGACATGACTGACTGGGCAAAGGATTGTCCCGCAGTAGGTTGCCATTGCTTTCTATGGTAGACTGGTTGCCAACCAAGGCTATAGAACCCAATCTGTCCTGTTATTTGACTCATAGCTACAGGAGGAAGAAATGTATTATATTATTAAGTAGTAATTAGTGGGGGGGGTCAGTTTATTACTTCATAACAATAGAAAACCGATCCCCCACTTTATGACCAGTAGACATCTTAATCATGTCTCCAACTATTATATTCAGTCAGTCAGTTAAGTGCCATATGGGATACACGCTTGAGGAATCAGGTCTTGAAGGAGACATGACTGACTGGGCAGAGGATTGTCCCACAGTGGGTTGCCATTGCTTTCTGTGGTAGACTGGTTGCCGGCCAGGGCTGTAGAACCCAATCTGTCCTGTTATTTGACTTCTAGCTGAAGTGAGAAGAGATGGATTATATTACATTATCATATTAAGTATAATTAGTGGGTATTCAGTTTATTACTTCATGACAATAGAAAACCGATCCCCACTTTATGCCCACTGTAAATTGGTTGCCAGCCAAGGCTACAGAACCCAATCTGTCTTGTTATTTAACCCATAACTGGACGGAAGAGACAGATTAATACCGTTCCTAAGGGTATTTGCGTGTAAGTGAATGCAAAGAATTCAACTGGAATTCGAACTTGGCTCCCCGATTTCTCATTCCGAGCCGATATCCACTGCACCACAACGCACATAACCAGCAATATATTTTTTTAATACAAAACTAGAAGATATCTTCAATTTTTTTAAAATAAAAAATAAAAAAATTTTAAAAGTAAAGAAAAAAAAATTTCATTAAAATCTGATTAAATCAACCTTCTGGTTATAACCAAACATTAAAAAAAAATTCCTTATAACCCCACCTTTTTGGCATTGAATGGCCCAAAGAGGTTGATATGCCATTAAACCAAACTCAAACTCGAAACTTCATGAATCACATCACGGTAAAATAAAAATGAGTGTTCAAAATCCTTCTATATTTCAAATACCATCTGATTGTCTTTAAATTTAAACACTTTCCTTTCAAAGTTATGGTTGCTTATTAGAATGAACAACTAATGTGGTTCTGTACACAGTTTACAGAATAACCTGTTTTTTTTGTTTTTTTTTTTATTTTAAGCATCATTTTTATTGGATACCCTTATTTGAATAGACGCTCCATTTATGTATTACATCTCTTAATCCGAAAATTTAAGAAATATTATTAAAAATATATACCCTTCGGCAGGATTCAAACCAGTATGTCTTCATACATGCATTTAGGCCAGTGGACGAAATATAGTACAGTTTAAAATAATCAGTTAAGTGCCATATGTGATACACACTTGGGCGATCATGTCTCAAAAATGACGTGACTGACTAGGCAGAAGATTTTCTTGCAGTAGGTTGCCATTGCTTTCTGCAGTAGACTGGTTACCAGCCAAGACTATAGAGCCCAATCTGTTATGTTGTTTGACTCCTGGCTAGAGGGGGAAGAAATGTATTTTATTATTAAATAGTAATTAGTGGGGGATCAGTTTATTACTTGATAACAATAGAAAATCGATCCCCATCTTTATGCTCAGATGTTTTATTCATGTCTTCAACTATTATATTCATTCAGTCAGTTAAGTGCCATACATGATACATACTTTGGGTGATCATGCCTCAAAAGTGACATGATTGACTGGGCAGATTTTCCCTCAGTAGAACCAAAATTTGTCCTATTATTTAACCCATAACTGGAGGGAGGGGGCGAATTGATAACTTCCCAAGGGTATTTGCACATAACCATTTTTGAGTAGACTGATTATCTAATAAAAATAATTTTTAAAGTAATAAAAATATGTCTGATTTAATAAATAAAAATCCATTATTTCTTTAGGATAGACTAAAAAAAAAAAAAATGATTCCAGAAACATGTTGGAATTTCAAGTAAAAGAATATATCAACCCAAAAAACATTTTCTATGAAACCTATATGTATCGGGTGTGTTGTAAATATCGACTCACAATGAAAAATCAGAGCCAAGTTAGAATTCCAGTTGAATAGACTAAACTATCGCCCGGTTCACACTCCACCCACATCTATTGAACAGGTGAAGAGGCTCATCCCTTGTTCCCTGTTTATGATGTGGTTTCCGGCTTTCTCTTTTCCAATCTTTTCACTCTTTTCCTTTTTTATTATTTTTTTTTTTTAAATTGGAGTAGATAGACTAAACTATCGCCCGGTTCACACTCCACCCACATCTATTTAACAGGTGAAGAGGCTCATCCCTTGTTTCCTGTTTAGGATGTGGTTTCCGGCTTTCTCTTTTCCATTCTTTTTACCCTTACATAGCCCCCTGCGCATCAGTGGCGTTACCGCCTTGCTTGGGGTGATATGATTAAAAAAAAAAAAAAAAAAAAAAAGTGAGAAGAGGAAAGAAAGAAGATAGAAATGGAGAGATATCTCAGCCAAAAGGCCGAGAAGAGATTCTATTTTCTTGCTGCACCACGCTAAAAGAATGTGGCACAAAGTGAGTGTGTGTGTGTGTGTGTGTATACACACCACATGTACATAACATGCCAAAATTTCCCCTCTCTCATTCTATGCACCCTTAGGAAGTAGGGATGTGGTGATACAGAGCATAGTGACGGACTGGATGTTCGCACTCTCACGACCAAAAAGCAAATGATCAAAAGTCATCGGTGCACAGCTGGCTTTGCGCAGATGTTCCGGTTGAAAAATAAAAATTAAATTTCCAGTTGCCGAGACTACGCGAATTTTATTTGTCGGCAAATGGGAAGCTCAGAATCAAATATGGATATGAATTTCCAAATGATCACCTGCGATCCAAAAAGTCGAAATAAAAAGCCAATACAGAAAGCATCGCCAGACAGACCGATGCAGGCCAACACACACAGACTGACGAGAGAGAGAGGAGCGTAATCAGTATCCCCTTGACCTAAGTCAAGTGGCTTACTATCCTTGCCTCCCTTCCCTCTCCTGTTATTTTTCGCTGTCTCAAAACTACTTACTGACCTAAGGAGCGAATAAATCAAAGACATTCCTTACTCACAACTCTCCCACATACCTAAGTATCAATTCTCTTTTCAGCATTTTATTGCCATGGACATTTTAATGTCAGTTGGACCTATACTTCAAGTATTACTTTAATTGTAAAAAAAACTTAATTAATAAGTATATATATAAAATGTTATTTTCAACTCAATTTGCTTTTCTTAATTCATAATCATTTTATGACTTATAGTGGGCAATCTACAACAAGGCCAAATTCCGTCAATCTTCAACAATACACAACTACCCCTTACTAGGACGGACTCTCCACTATAAACCGGAAAAGAATGGATAACCCGCTATAGGGACTCCAACTGACACCAAATCGGTAGAGTTCCGATCCCAGCTGGAAGCAAGTGGACGTGTCTAACCACACTGATGAGCTGTGATATAGCGAAACAGACTTGTACATGGATGACTAATATATATAATAAATATACATATCTTCTTATTAAAAAAGCAGTAACTTAAGATTTAATTCCCATGAACATTAAATTCAAATCTATTAAACTGTCAGTTTGAAATATGCACCTGATGATTGCATAACACATGAAACTCCGAGTTGTGCCATAGACGTAGGATTATATATATATATATATATATATATATATATATATATATAGAGAGAGAGAGAGATAATACAGCTCTGTTCATACATTGAGCATTGTTTTATTAACACCTTAATAATAATGATACTTTACATATGTACATCTTCTCACGTGTATATTTATTAATTTACGTCACTAAAAATCCAGGTGAAAAGAACCAACAGTTTTACAGTTCTGAGTTCTCCAGCATTTACTTTTTTTTATAAAAGTGCTCAATACAACAAATATTGTAGAGCATAATATAATTAAATTTGTTTTTTAATTAAAATTAATATATTTTACATTGCAACACAGAAATTTCTGTTTCGAGATTTTAACCTCGTCATCAGGCAATGTTAGATCATTGTTGTGAAAATCATTTTTCAACTTATTTGCAGAAATAATCACTTCCAAATGAAAAATATTCAATATAAATGTATTGAATACTTTTAAATACAACTGTGTAATGGTCTAATATATATATATATATATATATGTAACTATATAATTATATGTGTGTGTGTGTGTGTGTGTGTGTGTGTGTGTATACAATTAATTGATTTGCCTCCTTCTACCGAGTGCCTATAGCTCAGAGGTAGAATCGTCGACCAACACCAATTCAGTCAGGTTTCAATCTTCGTAAAAGCAATCGGATGTCTAACCGTACTGATGAGCTATGATACAGTGAAACAGATCTGTCTGTGGATGACTATATATATATATCTCTGAACAAATTGTATTGAACTAAGCTGACAAGGTGAGTTTGCTGAATTTTTCTCTTGTTTTTTCTAATAAGCAATTGTATTCACTCACCCAAGCCCCATTGACTCTACTAAAGAGAATGTGGGTCACAGTTCTTAATTCACTATATGTTGCAGCTGTGGCTTCTATAGCAACTGGGTTTTTATAAGATGGAGTTGTCATGTGGAACTGGTTTTAAATTCAGAGTTGTCCTTCTCTTCTCCTAGATTGGTTGCCAACAAAAGATAAAGAGCACTCCGCCCTGCTAATCACCCATAGCTGGTAGGTGTTGAAAAAAGATAAATGCCAATTGATCTGACGTGTCTTCAACTGCTCAACCACAGAATAATTTCACAGTATAAATGAAGCCAAATCAATCAGATCAATTGATGGCTTCTCCTGTGTTGTTAGGGGTCACAAGTTCAAATCCAGCTAAACAACATTTTTCTCACAAAATTTGTCAAAAATATTCAGGCCGGTAGAGATATATACATAAATATACTGTTTAATTAAAAACAGAGCATCTACTCAAATACAAGTAACTATTAAAAATAAGGACCAAACAGGGTAATTCATTTCGTATATCTCTGAAACCTTCCATAACACTGTTTACATTTGTTTCCATTAAGGTACACTTTCAGAGCAGAGATGAATATTACAAGAAATCAGAAATTATATTTTATAAAGCTTGATTCAGCTTCATTTAGACTGCGAAATCATTCGTGGCCAAGTGGTCCAAGACGTGTCAGATCAAATGACAACAATTGAGTTGTGAGGGATCGCAGGTTTGAATCCTGCTGAATGACACATATTTTCCTAACAAAATTTCTCAAAAATATTCTGATGTAATGAATATGCATACACCTTGGTTCCCTTTCACAGTAATATGATTGGCTGGTGTCAGCAATAAATACAGACAAAGGCGGGGATGCCTAGGACTACACCTATTGGAATGCCTAAGCATACTGCATATGACTACAACGAATACCAGTCCATTATGGTTACTTGCTAGATTGTCCTACTCGGTTACATTTCCCAAAATCACTTACCTACTTCAAATAATATATATATCCCTTTCCAAAACATATATTTTTAGAATATATATTCTGTAGAAATGGCTACCCAATTTAAGAAAATTTGAATTTTTATATATATATATATATATATATGCCTAGTCCATAAATGGTGAGGTTAATCCAACAAGATAACTTAATATAAAATATTAAGTGTTATATCTATATAGAGAGCTCAATGGATGTTATCCAGAGCAAATTATATTTATAAAGGAAAACTCGACGTCATTTTAAGTGGTTATAAACTATAGTTCATTTCAATGAGCTAATTAGCTCATTTCATCAGACTTTACAATATTTTTCCATTTGGTACAAAAAATTTTGCTGGAAAAATTTTTTGTACCAAATGGAAGAAATATTGTAAGGTCTGATGAAATGAGCTAATTAGCTCATTGAAATGAACTATAGTTTATATAACCACTTGAAATGACATGTTGAGTTTTCCTTTATATATATATATATATATATATATACTAGCACTATAGCCCAGCGTTGCTTGGGTGTAATGAAAGCTTTAAAACTAATCCATGTTCCTGGAGCTCAGACACTTTGGATGTTGGCACGAAAGACTGAAAAGCAATAGTTGTTTCCAGTTAAAGTGAAACCGCAGACTGAAAGAAAAATGAATAGATGTAAGTCAAATTTTGATTTCCTGGTATTGATATCAAATTTTCTGCACTATTGTAAGAACTGCAACCTTGAAACTTCTGAATATCGTTTCTTATGTCTTTGTCTATGAATGTATCAAATTTGATTAAAATCGGACCACTCCTTCTATAACCCTATTTTTTCGATTTTCGATATTTATCCAGGGTACCTCAACACAAAACCTAGCTAAGAACACACTCAGATGCTTATAGTACAGCTATGTAAATTTTCAAGAAAATCGGTTCAGCCGTTTCGGAGTCTATAGGTAACGGACACACACAGACACACAAAGTTTCATTTATAAATAAGTTTATATATATATATATATATATATATATATATATACACATATACAATTATAAGGTGCTAGTGAGATTCAATTCTACAAACAAGTTTATAGAAGATAAGGTAATTTTTGAAAATGATATCTAAGGTCAAAAAAAAAAAAATTTTTGAGAAGAAAATTATGTCACATGTCCCACAAAATGTAATATTTTTTACCTAGTGTATTTTCTTGTATATAATACAAGAAATATTGAATGAAAAGTAAAAGCATAAAAGGGAGGGAGGGGGTCATAAAGACAAGTACACATTTTCAGAAATTTTTACTCAGCTTAAAAAAAGCTCTTATTTGAAATAACAAGATTGCAAATATACTTAGCACAGTAGATAATAAACTGTTTACAAAAGGTATTTGATATGTTGGCAATATTTGTTCTTTGGGAATTAGTGTCTCAAAGACAGGAAATTCACCGAAATTGATTTAAAAAAAAAATTGATAAAAAGGAATAAACAAGATCTGTCATGTTTTGATAATATTAATTTTACAACAAACTACCTTTCCCCCAAAAACCTGAAAATAAGCTTAGAAAGATAAATTAAGAGAAGAAACACTAAATGACTAAACGTCTGGTTCATTTATATTCTTTAATATCATGAAAAAATAAATATTTTAGTGAAATATATGTATGACATTGAGATTTAATGAATATAGTGAAACATTTTTTCTAAATTTTAAATAGGGATGGCTGTTCAACCGGGTTGTATCGTACTCAAGGATGTAATTTATTCCCCTTTTTCTAGCTTCAGAAACACAATGTCATATCACATTCAATAGTTTCAATTACATGTCCATTTTGATTTTATCGATAAACTGACGTGTATGGAATTAAACCTTTAAAATAGGGAAAATTCTTCTTTTTTAATTTTTTCTAATCATGTAGCCACAAGATAGGCATTTTACTGCCACTGTTGTGCAGGGGGTTATATAGTAGGAATGTTATGAGAAAGAGTGACAGGTTACAGAGCATGTCAGGAAGAGGGTATGAGAAGGAAGAGAATACTGATGAGAGTGGGGTGGACAGAATAAGTAGCATATGAGAGAGAGAGAGGATGCAAGTTAGTGAAATAGGAGATGACTATTGACTTTACATTTGAATTCTTGGTGATTGTAGCTGTCGGGAAAGCAAGTAAATGGAAGTGAATTCCACAGGTGGGAAGTGCAAGAAAAGAAGCTGCTGGAGTAGAATTTGCGTTTACAATTTATTGGTTTCACAGCAAAAGGGTGGGACCTAGTTGCTAATCTTGTGGCTCGAGGAAATTCATATATAGTGAGTACCAGTGAGCTATGTTCATCGGAGCAGAAGCCATGAAAGTATTTGTAGAAGAGACACGGGAAAGCCACACTGCGCCGGTGAGAAAGTGACTGTTTCTGAGCTGCCAAGTCAGGATCGATCACATTACAGATTCTTCATTGGATTTTGTCAAAGACCCCTAGGTGGATAGCAGGAGTACCCGACCAGATATGGCAGCAATATTCAATGCACGGGCAGATCGTAGATTTGTATATGTGCAGGATTGTTTCAGACAGGATAAAATTCCTGGCCCTGCATAGAGAACCAACCTCAACAGCAGATCAAATTCACACCTAATAGCAAACAATAATAATTTGTTGTAGAAGATATATCTACAAGAGAGGAGTTGAGTATCACAAAACTTAATTGATAATCAAATCACTGGAGTTGCTCTAAAGCAGGGTTTCCCAACTAGGGTAATATTACCAACACAGGCGAGTGATTTCAACCGTTGCGTGGGCAATGAGCAACTGTACAGAAAATGGTGAGCAATTCTAAAAAGATTCTGAGTATTAAAAAGGTATTTTATGCAAAGAACATGTAAAAGAAATAACAAGGGGTTAAATAGGAATAACTGGATCACATTTCTAGATAAGATATAAACAAGCAACTTATATTTTAGTGTTTTCTATCATCTTGCAAAGAGTCGTTAACATTTAAAAAGTTCTTCAGTATTAGACATAACAAAAAATATATATTGAATTCAATTAGTTGCTAGTAATGCATATTCTTTATAGTTTTATAATTAGGAACAAAAATTGTTTATTTTTTTTGTCAACACCAGCAATGCTAACCCTAACCATAAAACTAAATAATATAATCTTCAATGGTCAACTTTGCTATTGTTTATTCTTGAATACGATAATAGCAGCAGCAGCTGTCACAAAAGTCAATGTTATTTGTTACCACCCATTGGTATCTTTTACTACATCATAAAAAATCAGTTTACAAACCAGTAAGAAACTTAACAATTTTGGTATGCTTTTTGAATATTTCCTATGCAGATAAGTGACGGAAAATTTTTCCGTGTGAAAGTGAGCGGCGCCACCAAATGGGTTGGAAACCTTTGCTCTAAAGGCTCACAATATTCAAGGGCATTTCAATTTTTTTAGGCAACTTGCAGCATGCAGATATCTGTTGAAAGAAGAAAACAAAAAAGATAAGAACTTACCTGATACAGGTAAAAATATCCAGCAGTTTCACAGGTGTATGACATGTCTCCGGCGACATTCAGGCTCTCCTGTAGTCGAGCCACTTCATCAAGCAACTCTAGACGCTGTGCAAGGACATAGTTCACACGACCATACCTGGAATTTGTATTTTACTTTTAGCGTAAGTTGGACTGAACACAGTAAAAAGGTTGGAAACAACTTTAAAGGGTTTATTACACTTCAATGTTAAATACATCATATAGACACGCCCGGTTCACACTCCACCCACGTCTATTGAACAGGTGAAGAGGCTCATCCCTTGTTCCCTGTTTAGGATTTGGTTTCTGGCTTTCACTTTTCCAATCTTTTCACTCTTACGTAGCCCCCTGCACATCAGTGGTGTTACCACCTTGCTCGGGGTGATATGATTAAAAAAAAAATCTACATTTATACAAGATGAGTCAGAATATTATGATCAATAATATGTACTAAGAATGACAGCTACTGTTTCATAACAATTATGCAAGTCAAGATCAAAAATATATAATCAGGTAAGCTGGCCTCAAGTATTTGATTTTGATGTATTAAATTCTGTAGTTATAAACAAGAAATGGTTTTCTTCCTTTTAAGCCCATCACTCCCAGTGAAGCATAGGCTATCGACGACCAACAACATCAATGAGGAGATGTCAATGCTTGGCAACTTGCCTTTCGTACAGGCAGGAGTGTTGACCCTATGCTGTAGAAGTCAAATAACTTACCTGTCAACATGGCAGTCTCCTTTTGTCTCCCTGTAGGAAGGTGAACATTCAAGAGTGTGAGACTCACCTTCCTGATGTCTCCAACTAGCGTCCAGTTGGCAGACAAAAATAAACAGGGTTGTAACTGAATACATGTCCCTATGTGGCCCAAAGAAAAATGGTGGATATTGTGCTGAATATTTATGGAGCTCAATGTACACACTGAAATTATCAGCCAATCACTGCTTACAGAATAGACTTGCCTGTAACAGAATGGAATCTCCCAGGTTATTATTTAAACCACCTACCAATTTGCCCTGGTGGTTTTTTGGTCAGTCAAACCCAACTTCTATTCTAGTTGAGTACTGGCTGTTTCTTCCACAAGGTTTTTACATACGCAAACCCCTTTTATCCTCCAGGCAAAGTAACAGTCAATTAAGTGCCATACGTAATGCACACTTAGGCGACCATGCTTCTTTCAATCCATGACTGACCAGACAGAAGATTTTCCTGCTTTAGGTTGCCACTTCTATCTGTGGCAGACTGGTTGACAACCAAGGCTATAGAAATCAATCTGTTCTACTATATAACCCATAGCTGGAGCGAGAATGATTAATACCTTTCCCACACGTATTTGTGCATAAGTGAAAGCAACGAATTCAACTGGAATTCAAACCTGGCTCTTCAATTCCTCATTTCACATTAATATCCACTGCACCACAATAAACATTCCTGAAGCGACTTTAGTAAAGGTTAAATTATGGTTAGAAGATGGACCATTTCCAAAATAGCATGTCTCATAGAGTGTGAGTACAGTGATCCAAGGAGGGTAAAAATCTGTCAGATTGATAAATATAATCCATTACCTTAAAAAATTACTGTGTCTACATTTAGATATGAAAATGTTGAAGAATGTAAGGATTTTGCTTAAAGGCACATTTCAAATTTTGCTTGGTCAAAAAGGCTGCTCTGTGGCTGAGTCAATTAAGGAATGTTGAATCTAACAATGGTGATCCTCTGCCCAGAGGAATGTAGGTTCAAATCCTGCCAGAGAGTGCATATTTTTCTTTAAGATCACATAAATATTCAGGCTGGTAGATGAGAATAAATAAATGTACTGTTTAATAAATAAATGGGGTGTTTACTCAAATATGAGTATCAACTAAAAATAAAGTTTAAAATGGCAAAAAAAATTTGTGTGTGTGTGTGTGTGTGTGTTTAAAATTACTAAACTCAGTCCAGTTTTTTCATTTTTATATCAAGATAAAAAAAAAAACGTATTCGGAATTAACTCTTATTATAACAATCACTTTCAATGCCAGTATATTTAAGATCTTTAAAAAAAACCCTGTTTATATAATTAAAAATTTCCATATAGGGATCAATATGTTCATGACTTGAGATGCAATTACTGTATAATGCTCAATCGTTGTGATTAATATTCGTCACTGAATTACTTAGATTGACAAATAAAGGAGATTGTTGAGAAATAAATATTGTGTAAAATAAATGCTTAGATCATCAATTGTTTGCAGGCTTCAAATCCTGAGAGTTAAAAGTTACGTTTCTTATTTTATAAATTATGAATAAAAATAAATGCTGAACTAAGAAACTGAGAATAATATGAGATTACACATCATAATGGTAACATAATTGAGATGGGGGTGTATACACATGCCAATATGACAAGTGAGTTGGGAGAAGGGGTTGAAAACTAATTATACATAATAATAGTAATATATTTAGTAGGGAGAATATGAATGCTATTATAGTAGTCTAGACCAAGAGTTGGCAACCTACAACACACAATTTCCAATGGCACACAAATTGTGTAAAACTCAAATAAAGTATGTTGCTGATATTGAGCAACTGGCTTACACCATGCAAGGGCAAGGGTACCATTAATAATAAAAAAACTTTTAAAAACAGTTTATTTCTATTCATGTGGTTTACATATTATTGTATATATTACTATATAAAATATATTGTAGAATAGGTATATTGACCTTAAAACACAAAGTAATAAAATATGTTACTGATATTGAGCAAAGCAACTGGCTTAGACCATTTCAGGTTATATTACTATATAAAATATATTGTAGAACAGGTATATTGACCTTCACTTGTATAAAAATACATATGTTGTTGGCAAACTGAATGATTGTAAAACCCTAAATCGACACATAGTTAGCAACTCCTGGTCTAGATTAAGTTATACAAATGAATGCAAATATAGTACTTGATTATGTAATACAAGATTACAAATAAAAATAAATGCTAATAAATATAACAAACTGAGGGTAATATGGAATTACACATGAAACCAGGTGCTAACATTATAGTCGGGGCAGAGGTGTAAACTGTTTGTGCAGCTAAAACAAATACTAATGTAATGCCAATATTTTAGTCAAGGGAGGTAATAAGTCATTCAACTTTAAAACAAATACTAATGTAATGCCAATATTTTAGTCAAGGGAGGTAATAAGTCATTCAACTTTAAAACAAATACTAATGTAATGCCAATATTTTAGTCAAGGGAGGTAATAAGTCATTCAACTTTAAAACAAATACTAATGTAATGCCAATATTGTAGTCAAGGGAGGTAATAAGTCATTCAACTTTAAAACAAATACTAATGCAATGCCGATATTTTAGTCAAGGGAGGTAATAAGTCATTCAACTTTAAAACAAATACTAATGTAAAGATAATATTGTAGTCAAGGGAGGTAATAAGTCATTAAACTTTAAAATAAATCAGAGACCAGTGGTTAGTTTGTTAAGTGGCATTTTAACTCGTTATGAGTCATTTAATGGGGAAAATTAAAAATTTCATTTACAAAAATATATTGCTGGAAAACTTTGTTTCAAAATATATATTGTTGGTATTTTTACTATGAAAATCTATTTTCATACTTTGAAATTGTTTTGATTCCAGTTTGGGAGTTAAGTATTTTCCTATAGTTAGGACCCTAACTGGGTTAGAGAACAACAGCAATTAAGAGGGAGTTCAATGCTACTCAAAACCTCCCGGCTTGGGGCCTTGGATGTAGTCAATTTCATACCCAGGATGGGCAAATATAGAAGTTGTCAGGGTAAATTAAGAGTTGGGGGTGATAATATGGGATTACATATAAAAATGAATGCCTATAATTGGAGAGTAATAGATGATTTTTTGTGTTTCAAAATGAAAGCAATCTTTTACCTGCTATAATCTTTTTCCGTCTCTAAAGCTTCTTCGCCATGACCCAGACGAAGAAGATGACGTTCATCAATATCCAAAGCAATGATCTTTTCAAATAATTGATTGAGAGCCTAAAAGCACAAAGAAAGATACAAATGGATTCCATTAAAATGCTTTAAACTTTTGAAAAGACACTAAAAAGGAAAACTGAAATAGTTTTTCAAACATGGATTGTAAAGAAATAGGGGAAATCATTTTGACAGAACAAGAGTACCTGACTCAAAATTAATTTTCTTCATAAAGACATTTTGGCAAAACAAAGTCAATATTTTTCATTTGAAAATCTGAGAACCACAACTGAAAATTACCATATTAAACCAGAATATATAAATATATATAAATCTACCATCTACCCAAGTATTGAATACTGCTGCCATATTTGGTCTGGTCCTCCTGCTATCAACCTAGGTGTCCTTGACAAAATCCAATGGAGAATCTGTAATGTGATCCATCTTGACTTAGCAGCTGATACTGTCACTTTCTCACCGGCGCATTGTTGCTTCCCTGTGTCTCTTCTACAAATACTTTCATGGCTTCTGCTCCGAGGAACTTAACTCACTGGTGACCCCTATATATAAATTTACTTGAGCCACAAGATTTTCAACTAGATCCCACCCTTTCACTGTGAAGCCAATAAATTGTAAATGAAAATTCTACTCCGGCAGCTAATTTTCTCACACTTTCCGCCTGTGGAATTCCCTTCCATTTACTTGCTCCTACAAGAACTACAATCTCCAAGAATTTAAATGTAAAGTTAATAGCCATTTCTTATCTCACTATCCTGCAATCTCTCTCTCATGCTCCTTTCTCCGTCCACTCCACTCTCATCAGTATTCTCATCCTTCTCTTACCCACTTTCCGACACCCACTATAACCTGTCGCTCTTTCTCATAACTTTCCCCCTATACAACCCCCTGCAAAACAGTAGCAGTAAAATGCCTTGCTTGGGGCAATATGATTATAAAAAAAAAAGACTTCTTACATGCTCTGTTGCACTATTTCTGCTAGCAACAGATTGAACTCACAAATTTAAATCTTTTAAGAACTTCAGTCACTGTGAGTTTTGTATTTCAGTGAGGGTCCAGGCTGCTGGGGGTATAGTTGTTTTTTATGGAGACCCCATCTTTTAGATAGATTGCCAACCAAGGCTAAAGTGTTTGTATCTCCCTGTTAGATGAGGATTTGTAACTTTGAGCTAGCACACCCATTGACAACTTCTGAACAGTTTTGTTGATACAATTTTACTCAGGGAAATGCATGAGATGAAATTAGAATATAATTAATGTTTGCAACTAGTAATTTCAACTGTAAAATGATAAGACCTAGCTGCCAATCTAGTACTATGATTAAATTCATTAAGTCAAGGTATCTATAGAAAAAGCACAGGGAAGCTACATTACATTAATAGGATAGTAACTGAAGCTGAAATGCCAGGTCAGAACTGATAACATTTCGAATTCTGTTTTTGAGTTTGTCTAAAATCTCTCAATACATAACAGAAACACTAGACCAGATGTGGTGACAATATTCAATGCACAGATTAATGGCAATTAAAAAAAATATTTACTCTTGATGATCAGGTTATATATAATTTGCCAGGGGCTTAGTCATGTCATATTGAAACACCAGTTCCCATATTATCACCAAAGTTAAACAATATCAAGCTTGTTCAGTACCTCGAGGGTGACTACTTGGGATTATCAGGTGCTGTAAGCCTAGATGTGCTGGTGGTGTAATAGATAATGGCTCAGAATCGGAAATTGGGAGTGTCAAATTCTAGTTGGGTTCATTATTTTCACTTTATAGCAGTTCTTGGAAGAAAAGTGTGTCAAGAGTGTCATCTCATCACATCACAAAAAACATTTTGAAGACAGTCACAACAGGTAATAAGTTGTGGATCTATGGCTATGACTCTAAAACCAAGGCTCAGTCTGTGCAGTGGACTTCAAGACTGAAGAATGTATAAGTCGAAGCAATGTGAAGACACTGTTGGCAATTTTCTTCAACTACGAAAGGATTGTTTCTTGTTGATGGAGGAAAATTGATTTCGATAGTCTCCACACCGACACACTCTAAAACAATCCCAATCTGCCACCTCCCGAGAGTGCTCGTTTTATATTTAATTCTCGCTGGCCGAAATTTGCATATGTTACATATTCGTAACTTACAAATTATACCCACCAAGGATGCTGATGAGAGTGGAGTGGACGGAGAAAGGAGCATGAGAGAGAGGATGCAAGTTAGTGAGATTGGAGATGACTATTGACTTTACCTGACATTTTAATAGAAGGATATTCCCTTTACAGACACTAAATTTTTCCCCACTTCGCCACCTTCCTCGCGCCTAGATCATTTCCGTTTTAAGATTCAGTCAGTTAAAAGTGATAAACGCTTGGGCGATCATGTCTCGAAAGAGACATGACTGACGGGGCAGAAGATTATCCCGCAGTAGGTTGCCACTGCTTTCTGCAGTAGACTGGTTGCCAGCCAAGGCAAAAGAACCCAATCTGTCCTGTTATTTAACCCATAACTGGAAGAAATAGATGGATTAATACCTTTCCCAAGGGTATTTGCACATAGGTGAATGCAACGAATTCAACTGGAATTCAAACTCGACTCCCCGAGTTATCGTTCCAAGTGGATATCCACTGCACCACAACACACATTTTAAGATTAATAGTTTAATAAAACATATCATTTCTTGCATTCTCTTTTATTATGTTTTATTGTTGTTAATTTTTTTCTAACTGCACTTTTTCTACTTAAAAAACTTAATATACATTTTGGGTGTTTTTTTTCCTTGCATATCACACATGCCACTTGTTGCCTCTTTGAACGGGGGACTGTAGTCAGTTCAGTAGAACCCACAGACTGCTTCCTTTCAGTTCTGCTACACTGTTCATAATGAGTGTGCACCACCTGGTAAAACAGTAAACAAGAAGTACCACCGTAATGTGCTGCGGCCTTTGCAGGAAGCTGCTCATCAGAAAAGTACAGAATTACATGTGTATAGTGATTGGAACCTCCATCAAGATAACGTCCCTACCCATTTAGTGCAGCTCGTGCAGAAGTTTTTGGCCAAGCACGATATTCTCCAGATCTGACAACAATCATATTCTATTCGTACCCCTTATAACATTTTCCTCTTTCAAAAATCAAATCTCACTTGAAAGAAACAATATTTCAAGACATTGTGAAAATCCAAAAGAATGCAACGGGTTAACAACTCACTATCCCAAAAAAGAAGCTCTAGGAATGCTTCCTTCAATGGAAATAATGCAGGATAAAGCGTGTGGCTTCAGAAATGGACGACTTTGAAGGAGATTAAATATCGAACTGATATGTTTGTAATTCTCTTTTTATAGGCCCAGTTGCAATACTTTTGATCAGAACTTGCATATGTAATTAGAGTGAATGAAAATTCTGACATATTTAATAAATCCTACCAATGATATCAATGTAATAATATATTTATAAAAAGGCAAATGAATAAAACAAAAATCTACTGACCTGGTTGGAGTGGGTCACAATGAGTGTTCGTTGGTCAGGGAAATTGTGGTAGAGGTTAGAAATGATTTGTACTGCTACATCAGTCTTTCCCGTTCCTGGGGGTCCAACTACCATTGTCAGTCCAGGTTGCATTCCAGCTCGTATAGCTTCAATTTGCGTTGGAGTAAATGGCACTGTATTTCTTGAGGAGGAAAAAAAAAACAAAAAAACATGTATATGATTAACAATATTTCATATCAAGTGAATTAAAAAGATCTAATTATCTATTTATCTATCTATTTATATATATATATATATATAAAAGGCAATCTGTGAGTCTGTGTGTGACTGTTCCTATGCATGCCTACATTTTTTAAGCTACGCCATTCAAACTTTCTAGGGACATATATCTACAGGGAAGCCAGGTCAACACATACTTTTTGAGTTTAAGTTCAGCAATTTTCCCTTTTGCACTTTTTTGCCAATGGAGCCGACTGTTTACATTTGCTCTGTAAAACATCTAAGATCCAAGATGATTGTTAAATTACGTCACAGAAATCAAATCACACATGCCAAACGTGAGTAAAATATTTTTTATTAAAAAAAAAAAAAAAAAGTCTTTATATTTAATTTTTATTCAGACGTTTTAAAAATTCATTTGGTCAACCAAAAATTGTGAATATTTTGTCCCATATTTTTGAAACAAAAGAAATATTTTTAAAAAAAGTGTTTTTTCAAACAAAAACAAAATATGTAAAAAAAACAGCATCTTCTTCTACTACTAAAATGTTCTAAGTTGCATGGGCAACAGCGGGCTATGATGCGAGTATATAATATAATGATCTTATACTGCCAGTATAAATTACATTAATCTTGACAATTCATTTTCTTCTTACCTTGCAAATCATTTCTATTATAAATGTTTATATATTCATCATAGAAAAATTCTATTATCTCAGTAACATCTGTATTAATTTTTATCTACTGACAACCTTTTCTGGTCTTATTTGCAATTCATTTCGACAGTAAAAGTTCATATAGTTTACATATAATAACCCTATAATAACATGAAATCAAGTGTGTGGGTCACCTCCTGGAAATTTGAGATCCACCATAAACAAATTCACATCATCAACACTTTCTTATACTCAGATTTTCTTTCATTTTTCAACCAACTCTTGCAAAGCCAAATGGTTTTAGGGAATGGATGATGGAAGCAGGTTTTGGTGAAACTAGAAGTGTCAGGTCCTGAACATGCATATTTGGAGTGAACTTAAGCCTCAACGACATCATCATAAAGAAAGCAATCAGCAAAGAGGAAATTAAATTCTTTGATATGAGATAAAGTCAACAATGAATAACTTTCCTGCAAGTAATGTTTACATTCATTCCTGATTACCATGTATAATGTGAGTTTTTATTATCAGATTTCTCCTTTAAAAAAAAAAAAAAAAAGGGTCACACTATATACAAGTAATTTTTTTCTGGAGGGATAAAAATCTTTCATTTTCATGATTGTAATCTACCTGGCAGGCTTTTAGTCACACAGTACTTTTGGCTAACATTAATGGTAGAAATAAGTTTTTTTTTTAGCCTGCCTCCCATAGTCTAGATTCTTTCTTTCTGTTTCGACATGAACAACAAAACATTATTCACTGTGTGCACTTAAAATCTACAAATACCTTATATAAATAAAATAAATAATTTTTTTGTTCTTTTCTCCAATTTTTGTTTATCTTCATTCAAGTTTATGCCCAGTATTGCAATATTTGACTATGGTAGGTCTACTTCTATTGATCAAAAGCTGAAGTTACATTTATACATGAGCTATACAAAAAAAAACAAAAAAAAACCCAGGTTTTTTACAAAAACATTCAGGGATTAAACTACACATGAAGTAGGCTTATACACAAGTGTAATATAGTACTTTGACCAGCAAGTAATTGACTGGTACATCCAGTCAAGGCTGAGATCAACAACGGACAATGGAGATTGACAGATATATCCAGACATAGATGATGTCAAAGTGCAATGAGAAAAAAATGACAACCAGCTTGAAAAGCAATTGAATGCCATATGTGATTGACATTCGGCCATATATAAGTCAACAAAGCAACAACCGAAAACGCAAAATTTTGTGAGAGTTTTAAGACTATATAAAGTCAAGAATTTTTGGCTGAAGACAGCTGACGGCTTCTTGCGTGCCCAACTCTCCCTGATTACCATTCTGCAAACGTCACTGACGAAGAATAAAAATATAAGATTATATATGTTTGCCCAGATGCAGAATCACTCTATATTTTTTGCTCTACTTTCGTACTTTTGTATAGAGCACTTTTGGGTTTTGTTTTTTTTTCTTTCAAACGAGAACTAGACGTATTGTTCTTGTGCGCGGTTTGTTTCTTTTTTTTTTCTTCCCCAATATTTAACCTATGAGGTAGTCCTCTTTGGGTTATTTGACGATTTAATTTACTGTTAAGTTAGCATTGTTTTTTCGGATGTTTAGTCTGTAATTATTAGTGCTGCCTTATTGTAATTAAGTATATTAATATTGTTAGCTCTAGGCCCCCTATAGAGCACTTTAAAACTATTAACATGGAGCAAATTAATATAGGTTGTTCGCTTAAAGATATCAGTCAATTAAGTGCCATACATGATACACGCTTGGGCGATCATGTCTCGAAAGAGACATGACTGACTGGGCAGAAGATTATCCCGCAGTAGATTGCCATTGCTTTCTGCGGTAGACTGGTTGCTGACCAAGGCTATAGAACCCAATCTGTCCTGATATTTAACCCATAACTGGAAGGAAGAGACGGATTAATACCTTTCCCAAGGGTATTTGCGCAGAAGTGAATGCAATGAATTCAGCTGGAATTCGAACTCGGCTCCCCGATTTCTCGTTCCGAGCCGATATCCAATGCACCACAACGGACATTAAAGATATACCAATACCTAAAAAACATTATTATTAGTTACATTTATTAAGGAAAATAGAAAATTTCATAAGTAACCTTAGATGGAAGGCATTTTTCTTCCTAAACAGTTTAAATGATAATGATAATGATAACATCGAATACTACGGTTTTAAAACATATAAACACCCACCCCATTGTAAAGAGCTGGATAATTTTGAAAATGGTTTAATAGGGTTAGTTAAAAAGATAAAATATAGAAAACTTAAACCCAATAAAAGTCAACAAAATTTAAATGCCTTCCTAAAAGCATGCCGTAAAGATAAGTTCATTTACATTAAAGGTGATAAATCTACTAATATATATACAGGATGAGGAAAAGATCCCTTGGTATCAGTTTTTTTAATCCACAATCATGATATAGAAGCATTTTGTGACAGTGCCTAATGGGATTAATAAAAGTAAATTAAAAAAAACCCGAAATGTCTAGTTTTAAACCTAGATTGAAGAATGACTGCCCCATCAATGGTTACTGTCGACAGTCTTGTGTTGTATATGGAGTTAGTCTACGCTGATGAAAATGATCCTAATCCTAAAACTTATATTGGAACGACTCATGATACTTTTAAACGTAGATTTTATAACCATAAGAGCTCATTTAAATACCAAAAATATAGCCATAGTACTGAGTTAGCTACATATGTATGGAACCTTAAAAATATTATTAAAAAAGACCCCATTCTTAAATGGGAAATAATAAAAAAATGCTCAAATTATAAAGTAGGTAGCAAGTTCTGCCAACTATGTGGGGAAGAAAAATTAGCCATAGCGCTGTTTGAACCTATACAGAACTTGCTAAATTCTAAAACCGAAATCCTTAATAGATGTAAACACATAAAAAATTGCTTACTAAAATAGGTTTTTTTTTTTTTGTTGTTTTGTAATAAAGGTTGTTTTACCCTGATTTAATTTGGTTTCTTCTTTTGAGCTCTATATATTTGCCATTTTTAATCTGACTTGTTAGCCTTGCTCTGATGATCCGTTGTGTGAAACTGGTCGGAGGTGGCTCAATTTTAGATTTAGTGTACTGTATATATATATATATATATATATATATATATATATATATATATTTTGAGCACTCTGGAAGAATGGCAGACTTTGAAAAACAGTAGCTACTCTAGCATCTACGCATCGTTCAATCAGCAATGAATTAGAACACCCTCAGCTATTGGGCGTGTATAATGATAATATACATGCTAAAATGTCTGTCTCATTCTACCGAGCGCCCGTAACTCAGAGGTAGAATCGCTGACGCCAATTCAGTCAAGTTTCAATCATGGGTAAAAAGCAATCGGCTGTCTAATCGTACTGATGAGCTGTGATACAGCGAAACAGATCTGTTTGTGGATGACTATATATATATATAGTCATCGGCTTTCTCTTTTCCAATCTTTTCACTCCTTTTCCTTTTTTTTTTCTTTTCTCTCAATTGGAGTAGATAAACTAAACTATCGCCCGGTTCACACTCCACCCACATCTATTGTTCAGGTGAAGAGGCTCATAGCTTGTTCCCTGTTTATGATGTGGTTTCCGGCTTTCTCTTTTCCAATCTTTTCACTCTTACATAGCCCCCTGCACATCAGTGGCGTTATCGCCTTGCTCGGGGTGATATGATTTAAAAAAAAAAATATATATATATATATATTGTGTGTATTTTGGCAGCATTTTTTCATTAATCCAGGTTTCATTGAATAATATAGACAAGTTTTGTCTATTAATTTTTTGTAGGATCCGTTCATACCGTCTGATATACTTGATGGTGATGTCGTTGAAAGACAACAAAAAATCACAGTAATTGTTGATTTTTTTATCGGGTCTAAGCTTTCGGCTCACATAAGCCATTATCAAAGAGTAAATATTAACACACAGTAAACACAGAACATTTAAGTTATTAAAGTATATCATACGGTATGAACGGATCCTACAAAAAATTAATAGACAAAACTTGTCTATATTATTCAATGAAACCTGCATTAATATATATATATATATATATATATATATAACACCCTATCTTTTGGGGGTTTTCTATTTTATTTGCTGTGTATATTTTTCAGTACTTAATAGAGCTCTGATAAAAGAGGAATAAAAACTGGTTAAGCTTGCTTTTTTCTTTATCCCCTTTTTTTGTTTTTCAATTTACACTTTACAATAACTATACAATAAAACATTTTATTCGTTTCTGCGGTTTCATTTTAATGTGTTCATTTTTATTGTACTTCTTACATAAACTTGTAGATTCTAGTTTTAACTGAAGCAATGATTTCGACTTTAAAGCTGAATAATTTATTTGTTTCTTTAGACTTCTTACCTTTTTGGCTGACTGCAGGCGTAGGGTCCTCTGTTTGGGATGATGTGAGACTCGGCCAGAACATTTGTCTTTGTGGGCAGCTCATCATCACCAAGTTTTCGTTTCAGAGTAGATGGTTCAGCTAACATCATTAATCTGGATAATTTGAAAACAAAAAAATGTATGTTATTATGAGTAACAAAAAAGAATTTTATTCTTTAATTAACCATAAATGCAACAGAGCCAAATTCACTATCTCATTTCATTTTCCTATAAATTGTTTCATTTAACTAGAAATGACATCATGAGTTCTTTATAACCTGATGGCCTTGTAGGGAAGTTCAGCCATACCAGCAAAAATGTCCTTGAGTCAACCAAACTACCCGCATTTAATAAATTGGATGGTGTTGTAGAATAACTGAAAGAAAAAAATCTCATTTCTTTTCTGATAAGATTATTTATTAAGCACCAAATTTTGTCATTTATAAAAATTATAATTGAGATGGAACAAGCTCTCCTCATTTAAAATTATGTGACCACTTACAACAATATCAGTTGCAGTTTCTTCATCCCTTACATCAATGAGCAGGGTGCTAAAAAATATCAGTAAAGAAGAACTTCTGCTTGAATGGGAGTGGTGGTGGTTTCAAGTGTTTATTATTCTTTGGATATATCCACATATATGCCTAGCAATGCATGGTCATGTAATTTTGTAATGTATATGGCTTCCTTTAATCATATCCTATTATTAACAATAGAAAATGTACTTTGACCATGTAAACCATGACCATTTTTGGTTGTACCACAAAGCTGAATAAACTAGCTTTCTAACTATTGCTTCATAGTAAATACTTAAAGGATTTTATGTATAATCATTGAACCCAAACCAAAAATAATTTGTCTTACATGAGATGGAACAGAATTTTAATTTTAAAGATCATAAAAAGATTTTTTCAAGGCTTACAAAATGTTGAGCCATTTTCCCTTTTTTGCTGACAATACATGTGATCAGTTAAAAATTAATAATGAAAAAGACCTTTTTCTTGCTAATAAAATTGCATTGGTTGTGAAATTACCTGAAAGGTGGTTGGGGTTTACTTTCATCTTTGAAAAGAACTTGACTATCAGGAAAACTTGCATTCAGGTGATCAGCATTTAAAAAGGTGTCATTCCAATCTAAAGTTGCAATTTGATTCGGCATTCTAAAAAAACAACCAAAATAAAAATTTGGTTAAAAATTTGGTTAAAAATTAACATTTTGTGCAAATTCATATGCAGATTAATTTGGTAGTGTGTGTCCAGCTTGGGGACAAACATGTAACAAGATAGAAATTGTGATCAAAATTGCAAAAGATATCAACACGGGTTTTGCATTAAGACAATTATAACTGACATTGCTATCCATAACAAAATAAACCAATTAAAATCATAATTAACATGTTCAGTGGGATGAATATAAACTAATATTTATTTTCATTTTATCTCTTAAAGCACAAGCATTAATGCTTTCCATTTTGAAATTCAAACCTTATCTTCATTTATCACTGTACACTGCAGTGACAACAAATCCCCACTTTCCAGCAATGCTATTTATTTAGTTATTTGGAGAATTCCTGATCTTCTATGCTTGAGAGGTAGGTAGGTAGGTACGTAGGTAGGTAGGTGTGTGTGTGTGTGTGTGTGTGTATCAGTAACTCTGTTATAATCTGAAGAAAAGAACAGTATGAAAATAAATAAAGACGACAAGAAAACTATATTTTCTCTGCTACGCATTTCGCCCCATGACAGATTTTATCAAGGCAAAGAGTTGAAATGAATTTTATTTTAAATAACCTTTCTATAAAGAAATGTTATTGGCTGTTAGAAAAAAAACGAAATATTCATAAGAAAAACTAAAAATTTTAAACATTCAAAATATTTAATATTAATATGAGGAGCTCTGCCCCATGTTCCATGAAGGCAGAGCACCCCATAGGAAATCATGGGGAGCTCTGACCTCAATGAACTTGACACAAAAATAAAAGATCTATATATCTTCTTATATAAGATGTGCATTATGCATTTAAAAAAAAATGCTTCACCCAGTTACAAACATCAAAGGGGTAAAGGAGTATAAACTGACACTAGCAAAACCTGCTTGTCTTTTGTTTCTATTTCTTCCCTTTTACTTTTTTTGCTGCTTTTATTTTTTCTCTAGCTTCCTTGTCTTCTACATTTCCTCTTTCACATATTCTTTTTATCTTCTTCCTCATTTTTCTTGAAATTTTCAATTCTATTCTTGCATGGAAACATATAGAAGATAGGCAGTAGATGACCATATTGTGTATAATAATTTTTACCAAATGCACATATAACTGTACTAATCCTTAAGTAAAATAAGCCAGAAAATGAAACTTTGATCAAAGATGTTTGTTTTGTTTTGTTTTACAGCTTATCAACCCATCTTGGGTCATTTAACACCAAATCGAATTATTAAAAATCGAATAAAAAGTTAAGAACAATTTCAAGAAATTAGTATATTTAACAAATTAATATATATAACAGACTTATACATTTAACAAATTTATGTATTTAACACATTTTGAATTAATAAAATATTTTATAAAAATGTATATATTTAATTTGGCTGTTTAGATTTTATGGCATACCAACCACCACGGGTTATCTGAAGCCAAATCCAGCCTACATACATTATATGTATGTGTATTACATATACAAGATTTGAAAACGCACATTCGGTAGAACCAAGTTTTGGAAGATATAGCAAGTTGGTAGAAATACATATAACTATGTGTGTGTGAGATAGTATTCAACCAGTCATATTTTTGAGTACATTCTGATTTCTTTTAAGAATTCGAGTATCCTGCTTGGGCTCGTTTCCATAAATAGTTTTTTTTCAAACAACTTGTTTGGTAATACTTCTTTTGCACTCTTATTTAAGTTTGTAGACTTTAAAAGTATATGTTTGACACTTAATCTTTTTTGACAGCTGGTACACATATTCAGAGAAACAGTATACACATAATTGGATCCTAGGAAGAACTGCTGATATTAATTATCAGTAAAGGTTGTACAGTGGAGGGGAGAAAAAAAGAATTCCCCATTAAATTTAGATTCAAAGATATCATTGTTAGGCTGTTAATATGCAAACATAATTAATCAACTGACTGTTGGGATTTATGAATTCCATGCATTGATAGGTGGCCATTTATATTGAACTGAAACGATTGTAGTTGTTACATACTTGGAATAGTGTGCAGCATCTGGACTGCCATAGCCAAGAATCAAATCATGCAACCAATCAGGAACAACACAAACAGTATTCATCAAATCCCGAATCGTCTCAAGAACGGCTTTAAAGTTATTTTCCTTTGGTTTCCGTCTCATAATCACATTGAATGACTCGTAAACATCCTGCAGAAGGAAACAGAAAATTATTAATGACACATTTCACACACTATACACCGGAACACATACACACACAAACATGGACTCATGATACCGAGAAAAGGCATGTAGGTATATATATATATATATATATATACACTTAAATAAAAATTAATTTAATTAAAAACAGAATATCTACTTAAATACAAGTATCGGTAAAAATAATGTTAAAAATAATTCATTACAGATTGTCGGTTGCTTTTAACCAAGTTTCGTTAAAATTCGTTAATTTCCGTAACATGTTTACATTTGTTGACATTACGATACATTTCAGAGCAGATATGTTTGTTTACGATGAATCGAAAATTGTGTTATATAAGCATGATAAAAACCTCGTCTGATCAAGAGGCTATTCATGGTCGAGTGGTCTAAGACATTACCAAATCAAATGGTAGCTTCCCCTATGTAAATAGGGGTCGCAGGTTCAAATCCTGCTAGATAGCACACATTTTCGTAATAAAAATTTATCGTAAATAATCAGGCCAGTAGATATAAATATAAAATACTGTTTAATTAAAAACAGAATATCTACTTAAATACGAGTATCAGTAAAAATAATGTTCAAAATAATTCATATATATATATATATATATATATATATATATATAAAAAGAATGCAGAAGAAAAAAAAAATTACAAGTATATCCACACAAACACATGACCCACTCACACACATGAGAATGAATACAAGATGGCAAAAAAAAAAATGTAGCAATAAACACTCCCCTAATTAAAGCTGATAGACATAACATCAAGTCTTAAGAGGAGAGAAAATGCCAAATCACACGTACTTATATAAACCATAAATTAAAGCAGACAGATATCATCAGATCGCAAAACGGCGCCAACTATCAATCACACACATATATACCATAAACGAACACACACATGCTCAAACACACTTACAGGTACACACACTCACTATAATTAACAACAGCAGTAGCAGCAAAGGATGACCATTCGTTGAAAGGCACAGTCCACGAGCAGACGAATGTGAAAACAAGCTCTCCTACCATTCTGAAGATGAGATTTTGATCACAAAATATTAATGAATAATAAATAGGTAATACCCAATACCTTCTTTGCCTTCTTTATTTTACTATAAGCATAGTGATAGCCTTCAAGACCTAACCATACACCTAATGACACATGTAGAATTTTAACTACTAATGCCAATATAAGACAAGAACCATTTTTTTGTGCAAGACAAGAATAATGAAATAGGTTTAGCAATAAATAAAACAAAAACAACAAAATTATTAACTGTAAGTTCAGGGAAAAATTAATCTTCAAAGCTTCAACATGTGAGATTCTGAAAAAAAGTAGTTTCATTATTTTGTAATTTTTAAAATGTTCTAATACCTCCATCTTTTTAATGTTTTTTTTATCACAACATGGAGGTCCAGTGTGGAAAAAACAGTGTTAACCCTCTAGGGCCATTCGTATCATATTTGATACAGTATGAAAACAAGCCTTGAAAGAAATATTTTCCTGAAAAATTTTTTAAGAGAAATATTTTATAAATTTCAAATGAAAGCAGTACTGACTGCTCAGTCAATGAATACCAAATGTTTCCTTATAGGGAAATACCAAATGTTTCCTTATAGGGAAATACTGTATCAAATATGATACGAATGGCCCTAGAGGGTTAACATCATTGGAAACAATCAAATTATTCACATTTTGGTTGAAACTGTTAATGTTCACTTCAGTCCAATGCCCTTGAGAAAGGCATGAGTCTACATCTCCCTATACTATCTAAACAGCAAATATTTTAAACAAAATATCTATTTCGTAAAATTTTTGTACACACCTAACAGGAGAGCTCCTGTGGAATGATATCAAAATACTAGACAGAGAATAACACTGGAAAGAGAGGTTTGAAAAGAATCAACACACATGAGAGGCTATGACAAGCTCCTTCATAGATTTAGTATAGAAAGAAAATAGAATATATGAGCTATTAATAAAGAGAAATGATAGCAAGTTTTCAACAGCAGGAGCAAGAAAAGTGAAGCCTCTGTGAATGCAGTCAAGTGTAATAATCAGCAGCAGCCAGCAGTAGATAGAGTAGGTTTAAGGCTCCAAGCTAGACTCAGGATTGTTCCACATAAATTAAAGTGTTGATTTTTTTAATTTTGAGACCTAGTAATTGATGTGTTCAATACTTGGGTCAAGTAGTGCAGACTGAGGCTCAATGGAAATACAATAACTGAGCAGTATCTAAAAGGATCAAAACAAGATATGGACAAGAAAAACCTGCCCCTAAATTAAATAAACGGTTCAGTTTGAAATTCTCTGAAGGTTAACTGGATTGACAAGGACATGAGGAAAGTCAGAATTGTTGTGATAATAACAAAGGCGAAAATAATATTCCAAATGTAAATAAGGAAAAAATATGCAGAATAATGGTCAGTTTATGTGTAGTCATTATCTCACCTCTTCTCCTTTTAGCGTCCGTGCCATGTCTTCTTGGTACTGGTTAGGGTCTAGCCAAACACGCAATGTTCTTGTATCACCTTGTAATTCGGGTTTGGGTTCTGGGCCTACAAATATAAAGTGTGGAAGTTGATTCAAAACTTGGACAATGGAGAAAATATCTCTTAATTTCTATCCTGTGTACATTTTGTAACCAACCCCCAAAGGAAATTAATGTCTGTACAAATGATTAGTTACCTAAAATAATTAATAATTATACAAATAATTTAAACAAATGTTATTTGATTTTTTTAATAATACATTATTTCTTATTCTATTATAATTGTATTTGTTTCTTCCTTTGTCAATTCAAATGATTGCTATGCTCTGCCAATACCTCACATAAATAACGAGCCATTTCATTTTGATCACATGAAAATACAGGAAAAAAACACTACTTGTTTTCAGTGAGAAAATGAATGAATGAAAAAAAAAAAAGAAAAGGAAGATAGAAGTGTTTAGTATATGTTTTAGTGAAATGGAAAAAGTTGTTAATTTATACCCTAACTTCTTAAATAGCAACCAGCATTCATATTTATGATTATTATTGCAATATTTTGTTAAGTTTGAGTTTTGTTTAACGGCATATCAACCTCTATGGGTTATTTGATGCCAACAGGTAGGGTTTTAAAGTATTTTTTTTAATGTTCGGTTATAATGAGAAAGTTCATCTACTCAGATTGTGATAAAAAATTGTTTTTATTTTTTAAAAATTGAAGATTTTTTTCCAGTTTTGTATACAAAAATGTATTGCTGTTAATAATTTAAGAAACTGTAATACATACGAATTAATGTCATGAAAGTTATTTCATTCTGAAAGATAAATTTTGGTAATTCTTCATGTAAGAATATATTACCAGTAGTTTTGTTTTTAATTCTTTACAGAGAAAATTTGTTACACCTTCATAGGTTTAATTGGTGGCAGGGCACACTGTTTGTCCATAGCAAGGACCTAACATGTCAGATCAGGGAAGATCTGGGTTTGAGTTTTGTTTAACAGTATATAAACCTCTGTGGGTTATTTCATGCCAAAAGGTAGGGTTTTAAAGTATTTTTTAATGTTCAGTTATAGTGAGAAAGTTGATCTAGTTAGATTGTGATAAATTTTTTTTTTTTTTTAAATTGAAGATTTTTTCAAGTTTTATATTCAAAAATGTATTGCTGTTAATTTTTTTTTCCTTCAAAAATGTATTTTTCTATAAAAGTATTTTTATACTTTCATAGTGTATTGACCCCAGTTTTAGGGTTAACTATTTGCCCATAGCTGGGACCCTAACAGGTGCTACCACTCTGGGTCAGGGTGGACCTGAGAACAACAACAATTAAGAGGTGGTTCCATGCTCCTCACAACCTTCCAATCAGAGGCCTTGCTGCCAGATGTAGTTTACCGTCTTACCCAGGACCCAATATTTTGTTAAAGTTGATAAGTTCAAATATTTGATAATGCAATAAAAAAAATTTCTACAGATATTTAATTGTCATGGAACTCACCATGAGATTATTCAATCATTAACTTAAGAATTAAAATTAATCAGAATATTAGAATAAGAAAACCATGAAATTTTCACAATTTAAAACTAGTTACATGGTTGAGTAAATATCCTTGTTAGTTTTTAAAATTAAACTAATATGTACCTTTATGAGTCCACCATTCATCAGTGCATTGACTATTGCTGCCACATTTGGTCTGTGGTTTTTGCTATATACAAATTCTTGAGAAAATCCAAAGAGGAATCAGCAACATTCTCAGTTCTGACATCTCAGTGCCAGTCACTTTCCTACTGACATAATGTAGCTTTCCTAAGCCTTTTGTAAATTTTCCTTCTTTTTGGTACCTTGACTTCATAAAGAACAGTACTAGACTGGCAGTTAGGTCTCATCATTTTACTACTGAAATTGATAGATGCAACTATAAATTCTATTCTCGTAGTTGTTTCTCTTATAATTCTTGCCTATAGAACTCTTCTGACTTCTTGACTTTCAGTCAACTATAATCTTCGAAAATTTAAATGTGTCATTTTCTGTCATGTTAAATCCTGTTCTTTTATTGAACTCTTCTCAATAACATTTTCTTTCACTTTCAGTAACCTCTTGCATCTTAGTGGGCTTATTGCATTGCTTGAGGTAAAATGATTTTAAAAAAAAAAAAACATCTACCAACCTTGAAATGAAAAGTTTTACTAAAGAAAATGGCTTTATGGTAGTTTCAAGAGATTAAAGGGAATAGAGGTTTGTTTCTTGCTGACATTTAAATTATAGTGGAATCTTGTTTCAAAAATTTAATTCATTCCTGAAGGCCATTCATGACCCAAAATGACCATAAATGGGACCTATTTTCCCATATTAATCAATGTAAAATAGATCCCAAATAATAGCTAATTTAAACTTTTACAACTGAACTTTATGCACAAATTCATACACAGAACAAATAAAAATCATTAAATCTAACACAAAAAAGATAAACACAATAGAAAATAGATAAAATATAGAAGAAAATACAATTTAATTTTACCATATGTGTACAGAGGAGAGTTCAAAACAAAAGTGGAATGAGATGAGGAAGGTAAAGGGGAAAAATGTTATTGTTTGGAAGGTGAGTCCACACCTTCCATAAAAAACAACACCAAGAAACTGTCTTTCTGGGGTTTTCTTCTCTTTTCAGTCTCTTAACACCACTCGAGTCTATCTGAGTCTCATAGGGTTTCTCTCTCACTAAAAATGTGTCCTTTCTCCTCTTGTTCCCTTAGGCATATTTTTCCCCAGAATAGACCAATTTCATCAGAATTAAACACTTGCTGGGGAAGAAATCCCTCAGACTACACAGACACTAAATTCTTGCACAAATTCCTCACCAGCTTCTTGATACACACTCATAGCTTCACCTTGTGCGAAAACACTAAGTATCCCATTTATTGTTTTATTTTTCATTTTCATAGATGTTATTATGAACATGTTTCAGCCAAATACCCTCTGGCTATCTTCAGGTGTCCATTCTTTTGTCTATATGGGATATCTTATATGTTTATTATTGTGTTATTTTTATAGCAAAATCAAACAAGAACTAACATCATGGAGATAAAAATAACATTCCCTTTTGTACAGATATATATTCTCACTGATTTCAACATATTTACTTTAAATAATCATACTAGCAGTATAGCCCGGTGTTGCTCGGGTGTAATGAAAGCTTTAAAACTAATCCATGTTCCTGAAACTCAGACTCTTTGGACGCTGGCATGAAAGACTAAAAAGCAATACTTGTTTCCAGTTAAAGCAAAACCGTAGACTGAAAGAAAAATGAATGGACGTAAGTCAAATTTTGATTTCCTGGTATCGATATCAAATAAGTTTTTTAGTTGTAAACTGGATTTTGAAAGCTAAATAAGTCCTCTGAGTAAATGGTATCATGGCTGAGACTAAGAACTACAATTATACCTACTTAGAGCCAAACCCGAAGCAAAAACTAAAATAAAAAGGCTGAAAAAATACAGACATACAGGCAGATAAACAGACACACACACAAACATCTTGCCTTTTATATATATATATATATATATATATATATATATATATATATATATATATAATCGATTTTCTGCACTATGGTAAGACCTGCAACCTTGAAACTTCTGATTATCGTTTCTTATGTCTTTGTCTATGAGTGTATCATTTGATTGAAATAAGACCACTCCTTCTATAACCCAATTTTTTCGATTATCAATTTTCGATATTTATCGGGGGTACCTCGACACAAAACCTAGCTAAGAACACTCGCAGACGCTTAAGTACGACTGTGTAAATTTTCAAGAAAATCGGTTCAGCCGTTTCAGAGTCTATAGGTAAGGGACACACACACACACACACACACACACCCACAGACAAAGTTCCATTTATAAATAAGTTTAGATGTGTGTATGTGAATGCAAAATTTAGAAAAATGCATACCTTCTTCTATGACCTTTCCATTATCGTCTAACAAGCCTTCTATTTCACATCCTCTAACATATGTGAGTCCCACTTGAGGAATAAATGCCTTATCAGGATCATATGGGGTTCCAATGGTTGATGTTGGGTTCACAGTGATTAAAAATGCCACATCGTGTTTTCTTAGAGCTGAAAAAAATCAAATCAACAGAATGCAAAAGTTTAGTCTGGTTCAGAGGATTTGAGATGCAGTGTCATTTAAAGCAAGCATAACAAATAAAAATGGATAATAGATATTAAATATAAGTAAAATTATGGACTATAGCATTTGGGAATTTCAAAAGGTTGTGCCTCGAAACATCTTCCTATAAAAGAGTAATCGTCTACACAGAGAGAGACATTAAAAATCAAATTTCAAATTAAACCTGGCTGATATGAGAGTCAAAAAGCATTTCTTCTTCCTGCAATGTCTCATCACCAGTCATCATGGTTTGTTTTTTTTAACCATGAGAAAAAGAAAGCTTAACTACGACTCTGGCAATAGATGCAAAAGCTTTTATATCCATTTTCAGTAATAAAAAATAAGGACTCATAAAACATTTGTTTATAACAATTATAGCAAAAGCACAAAAACATTGGGATCTTTTATCAGAAATAGGTTAACTTTTATTTGAACAAAATAAAAAGCTTGGTTGAAACATTTAAAGTTGAAAGTGATATATACAGTAGCAGCCTATAAGGAACAGAAACAACAAAGACATAAATATGTGTATGACTTAAAAAGTAATGCATGATTAGCAATGAAATCTTTATTGAAAAAAAGATTAGGGTGTATTATACAAAGTTACAAAAATTTACAGAATAGTTTTTTTGTAAATAAAGATTAAATGGAACAAAGAAAATAAGCTAATGGACAAAAGTTTAGGAACGATCTTAATAATTTGCATAAATACTTAATTTACATTGTTAAAAAACTTGGAGTTTTTCAACAATAAGTAAAAGTTCATTTATCATTAGGACTTCAGTTTTAAGCAATATGGCAAATTCTACATGCAAAACACTCTCTTTTGAAGAAAAAAAAATCATTATCGCTATCAAGAAAAAGAGTCAATTTCAGAAATTTCTGATAGTGATCACAGGTCTAAAAGTGTCGCTCATCATGTAATTAGCAAGTATAAAACCGATAAAAAGTTAGATGCAAAATCAAAAACCGGCAGACCTCCAAAAAATTGCAAAGAGAATATCTAAGAATTGTTAAAATATCTACAAAAAAAAGTTTTGAAACTGCTGCATCAATTACCCATAAATTTAATGAAGACAAAGATAAAATCTCAAGGAAAATGGTTGCTTGCAGGTTAAAAAATGCAGGATTTCAGCTTCGAAGACACTCATTTCAAAGCGAAACCAAAGGGCACACCTGGAGTATGCGAGAGAACATGTTTGGACTGACGCACAATGGTACACAGTTCATTTCAGTGATGAGTCCAAGTTTACTATATTTGGTTCTGAGGGCAAAACTTACGTATGCCATACAACGGTTGAAAGACTGTCTTCTCAATGTGTCAAGAAAACTGTTAAGTTTGGTGGCGGCTGTGTGAGAGTGTGGGGAATGATTTCATCTGCAGGAGTTGGCCCTGTCATCCGCATACATCGCAATATCAATGCTGAGATTTACAAAAGTCTTCTTCAGCAGCATGTGATACGAAGATTACACCATAATCTTTATGAATCTACTATTTTCATGCAGGACAATGCACCTTGCCACAAGGCTCAAAAGGTTATGGCTTTATTTAAAGAAGAAAGAATTGTCCTAATGAAGTGGCCAGCCCAGAGCCCCAACCTGAATCTAATAGAAAATGTTTGGAAAATAACTGGAGAAAGGGCTCAGAAAAGAAACCCAAAAAACCAGGATCACCTATGGAAGTTATTGGAAGACAAATGGGAGGGAATTACTCCTGTTTTTTGCAAGAAATTAATTAGATCATATGGTCGATGATGCAGAGAAGTCATAGAAAATAAGGGGATGTTTACCAAATATTAAATTTTGTTAATATTTAGTTCACAATCAAGTATTAACAAGATCGTTCCTTAACTTTTGTCCAGTAGCTTATTTCTTTTGTTCCATTTAATCTTTATTTTAAAAAAGACTATGATATAAATTATTGTAACTTAATATAATATTTATGCATTACACCCTAATCTTTATTCAGTAAAAATTTCATTGTTAATCATACACTATTTTTTAAGTAATACACATATTTATGTCTTTGTTGTTTTCGTTCCTTATATTATGGCTGCTACTGTACTTATGTGCTTTTTTTTAAATTTTCACCCCAAGCAAGGTGATAAAGCCTCCATGACACAATGTGATTATTGAGTATTAAAGAATATGAGAAACAACATGAAGTAGGCCAATAAAAGAACAGGAATTAAGAAGACAGATGACAACTGATGTGACATTTAAGTTTTTGAAAAACAAAGTTGACTGAAAAGGCAAAAAAATGTTAGCATAGAATTTATGGTTACATCTAACCACTTCAACTGTAAAATGATGAGACCTAGTTGCCAATCTAGTATAGAACTTAAATTCATAAAAATCAAGGTAACAAAGCAGATAAGAACAATAAACATGAAAATATCTATAGAAAAGGCACAAGAAAGCTACATTACAGAGGTTGGAAAGTGACTGTGATGCTAGGTCAGGACCAATAACAGTGCAGATTCTTTGGATTTCATTAACATCTAAATACGCAGATCTAACCTTTTAGTTCAATCAGGAAATCCTACACAGTTGTGTCTTGTCATATCACAGATAGGATTTACTTAACAAATCTATCAAAAATTTCATTCATTTTAATGATATTATCTCCAGAGACAAAGTAAATACTAAAAGCATACATAAAGAGCAGCTATCGAAATGATCAAAGGACATTTAATGTGTGGAAAAATATGAAAATTTGTATTTACACTATGTATGCTGCAAATATCATGGATCGAGCATGTAAGCAATGATGAGGTTTTGGAAATGATGGAACGAAAAGGAAATTAATACTGAGCATCAGGAAGAGACAGCTAAAGTTCCTGAGACATGCAATGAAAAAAGAGGGCTTGGAGAACCTGATACTAACAGGCCAGATAACAGGGAAAAAGAGACAGGGGAAAGCAGCAGATAACATATTTGAAGGACCTAATCAGGTGGATAATGGAACGAGGGTTGCATGGTGTAACAGGAGAAGGCATGCTAAGAGCCACCAGGGATAGGGAGACATGGAAAGCCATGATCACCTACCTCCTGAAAGGACTGGGCACATAGAAGAAGAAAAAGATTCAGACTACTACCCTCATCTTTTGTTATTGTTATCACAATGTTTCAGACATTGTACCTTTCAGCCTTCATCAGGTGTATACAATACAAGACAATAACCTAATGCATTAAAACATTAGTTTGTGAATTTGGTGACATAGTAATTGTGAGTTCAATCCCTGGGACGTGCAGTGTTTACTAGGACTCAATGAAACAGATCAAGCAATAACTGAGCAAGACTAAAAAAATAAGAACTAAATGATATTGCTAGACATGGGTAGTGGAATGAAAACAATCTAACTCAGTAGATTAAATAAAGGGTTTGGTTTGGTTTGGAATTCCCTGTAGGTTACTTCATTTGCTATACACCTGATGAAGGCAGAAGAGCACAATGGCCGAAACATTGTTGTTCAAACAGGACTTTGATCAATAAACTGAGTGACAGCACTTCACCAAAAATGTTCACTAAGTTTACATGATTATTTGTACCAATTGTATGGATGTGTGTTGTGGTGCAGTGGATATTGGCTGAGAACAAGAAATCAGAGAGCTGAGTTCAAACTCCAGTTGAATTCATTGCATTCACTTATGCACAAATACCCTTGGAAAAGGGTATTAATCTGTCACTTCTCCCTCCAGCTATGGGTTAAACAGTGAGACAGATTGGGTTCTATAGCCTTGGCTGGCAACCAGTCTACCACAGAAAGTAATGGCAACCTACCACATGAAAATTTTCTGCCTAGTCAGTCATGTCTTTTTCAAGACATGATCACCCAAGCATGTATCACATATGGCACTTAACTGAGTAGGAATTACCAAAATTATGAAATATCTCAAAAGATATCTCATAGTTTTGCAGTAAATACATTTCACCCACTGAAAATTTATCTGTAATAATTATGTTTTATCATTACACCAACATAATTTGATAAAAGAAAATGAATATGAAATTAAAAATTACTATTAAAACTGATTTGGTTTTCCTGTATTGGTGAAAAATCCCAACTACTATGAAAAACCACCAATATCTTTACAGTTTGGGGAGGAAGTGACTTGTTTCAGAAGAACATGTTTATTGGTGCCGATTTAAAGTTATGTGGAGGTCAATATTTTTTTTTATTTTTTTTTACACTGACTTAAAAAGTTTTCATTATTTTTATGACCAGCAAAAAAACTTATGGCTTACCAAAAAAATTAAAAATGAAATGAAATTTACCAAAAATATTAAAATGAAATTAAGTAATCATAATTTAGATATTAAACAGAATCATACAGTTGTAGGAACAATAATTTTAATCATGTATATAAAAACAAAAACTAAAAAATTAATTATTTTGTACATTTATTTGATGTATCAAGACAAATGTCAACAAAAATTTGTTAACCATTAACATGTTGCATATTTTCATGTTATTTTATGTTATCGTAACATTAATACATGACAATTTATATAATGATTTTCATTATGCTACTTTTTCACATAAAAATACTTGTTGCATAACAAAAATGTAAATAAAACCAAAAATAAGGTTTATTTTTCACCGAGTTGGTCAACATTTAACCATAAATAACACAAATCCTGTTGATTTTATAATCATAGTTTTTATGTCAATATTAATCATCATTAAAAAAAAGCTTTCTAAAGTTATACAACTTGACCATATTGGGAGATATGAAAATGTTACCATATAAAGGCAAATGGAAAAATCAGCCATTTTGAATTTGGTCCAACTCGGTCAAATCCTTGTAACACAGGCCACAGTCAAACATCCACCACAAAATTTTGTACATATCTTGCCATAAGGCAGACAAATTTGCTGACAATTTTTTTTTTAAATTAAAGATATTTGACCTTTGAGCAAAAAAATAAATAGATCACCTATTAGATCTATGCAAGTACTTTAAAATGGCAAATAATTTAGTTTTGTGAGTGAAAAACAACAGAGAGATTTATATTTAAACATTTAAAATTTAAACATTTTCCAAAATACACCTTTTTGGCAAAGGTCAAAGGGTCATATCTCAGGAATCCTTTGATCTAAAGATGTAAAATAGGTAACATTCAATTCATATGATGAAGCTCTAAAAATGTACTAAATTCGAAAAAAATCTGTGTTGGTCAGACCTTTGTTGATTTGACATGCAATGACTTTTACATGAAAATACACTCCCCCCCCCCCACCCAGTTAGAACTTGTATCAATAAAAATCATTATCTCCAAAAACTTCTCACAATCTAAAAATATTTTGGGGCTTTAAATAACTGGCAAAAGATTAATAAGGCAGAAAAAAAAATCACACACTCACTACTTCATAAGTTATTTGATTATTTAGTATGCTTAAAGTACTACAAAGGATTTGTATTTATTTGATGCTTATTAAGCTTAGCTGAGTATAGCACAAATGAAAATGAAGGTGAATAAGAAGACTTTGTTATGCCTGTTTTACAAGTGGGTTGGGTTTGCCTCCAGCTTTAAACTAGGCTTGAACACTGACTTTTAGTATTGGTCGAAATGTGCAAGTGTTTCAGTTATCCGACAAAACACAAAAAATTATTCATTTGATATTTACAAGGTGAAAAAAAAAATACAAACCTTCCCATTCTGATTTGATTTCAGGACGGACACTGAGATTTACTGTAATGTCTGCTCTCACTTGGGCTGGATGTGATTCACCAATTCTGGGTTTGGCTACCTGGAAAAATATTGACATTAAATTAAAAAAAAAATATATATATATATATATAAAGATTATATAAAAGATAATATAAAAACAAACATCTAGAAATTGCTACCACAGTGACATACAAAATACAGTAGTCCTTCTTTGCTGGTGCTGGGCATGTTCCAAGAACCACTATAAATGAAGAAAACTATAGCAAGCACTGAACACCATATACAAAATGTCCACAAAGTCTTTAGACATTTTCAAAAAGTCATTGTAAAAAAAAAAAAAAAAAACTTAGTGGCAAGTAAATTTTTGTTGCATATCAATGTTGTTTTTATTAATAACCGCCTTTATGTTTCAGTCTGCATTTAATGGTGTTTTTATTAATGACTGCTTTTATTTCAGATTATTATTGTTCTTGTTTTATTAATAATTGCTTTTGTTTCAGACTTTAATTAGCAGATTTAAAGAACTGAATATCACTTAGATGTCCTTCCTGCAACAAATGAACCCCTTAAGGAAATTTAATGACTATTTCTATATAAACTATTTACTTCATGTTATGCAAATATTACAACACTATCCAGTTTCTGTTGTAATTTTAATAATTTTTTCGATTTCTTTAATGACTTCGTAGACACCCTGTATATATACTCTGTTCTTTATTTAGAAAAACATACCTAGAATGATTATAGCAACATCAACACAAATATAATTAAAAAGGACAAAAAAGGTAAAAACTATGGTAGTCAACAAAATTAGGAAAAAACAAACAAGAAAGATCATAAAAAGAATAACAAAATGTGCAAACTCTTAAGAACTTCAAGGAAATTTTAAATCATAGTTGGAATACAATCTGCACAAAGCTGACATGTCTTCTCAGAAGGATGATGCACGTTCTCAATTTTTTATAGTGTTCTACAATTGCATATACAAATTATTTGGCCAACCTTTTCAAATAAATTCCGTGGAGAAGTTGTGCAATTCTATTTTTTAGAAAGTGATTGGTCTTACCCTTGTAGCCAGCTTCACACTGACATTTAAATAAATAAATTATGGAACTATTTTTAAAGATAGGTAGGTCATCTTTATGAACAGATTTCAACATAGGCTGAGAAAAGAATATAATGCAGAATTAACCAAAAAAAATAACATTGCCTGACACTGGAGATTTTCCAAACAAATTTTTTGGCACCAGTTTCACCAATCCAAAGCAATCTATTTCTTGCTACTGTAGTTATTTTTCCTTTTTGCCTCTTTTAACTATATCGTTCTTTTGCTATAATTAAATTTTTAAACCTCTAATGAGATCTTCAAATACCAACAATAAAATTTCATTTATGAATTCATAACAATAAGAGATTAACAACAACAACAATAATAATACAGTATAAGAAAATTATGTGGTGGATAGAAAATCTGTTTTTAACACATTTTTACAATGTCAGCCATAAAATGTTTTCTTTTCTTGTTGAGGATGGTCAATTATACACTTAATGGAAACACTTTACACTTCTTTGGTATCTGATTCGCCCGCATTAATACACTTCCACTTGTAAGACTAGTGCAGAGTCAGAGTGCTCAATATAGACCCACTTCTCACCAGAGTAAAAAAAAAAAAAAAACGGTAAACAGACCCAAGTCAAAAAGGAAAACATAAGCACGCTTTGCACTAGAAGTGAATACTACCTTTTTTTGGCTATGCCCCACCTCAGCATCTCTAAATGCCCACCCCCTGTGACATATTATTCTTACTAGCAGTATAGGCCTTCGTTGCTCGGATGTAATGAAAGCTTTAAACCTAATCCATGGTCCTGGAGCTCAGACTCTTTGGACGTTGGCACGAAAGACTAAAACGCAATAGTTGTTTCCAGTTAAAGCGAAACCATAGACTGAAGGAAAAATGAATGGATGCAAGTCAAATTTTGATTTCCTGGTATTGATATCAATTAATTTTTTGTTGTCGTAAACTGAATTTTGAAGGCTAAATAAGTCCTCTGAGTAAATGGTATCATGGCTGAGACTAAGAACTACAATTATACCTACACAGAAAGAAAGAAAAATACTGGATTTTAAAATTAAATACATGTAGGCTAGGGTTAAATAGGGACTTAGGTATTTTGAATCTTTATAAATATTTCAATAATTAAACATTTTTTAGATACACTTAAAAAATGTTTTATTAAAACAACATTTAAAAGTATTATTACAGTTAGATTTACATTTAAAAATATTCAAACTGTTGCTTTCTGCATCAGGCGATGGACACTTCTAGTTTAAATTTTAAAATCATTTATTTCTGATGAAAGGCCGAGGCCAGTCTGAAATATCAAATATATATATATATATATATATATATATATATATATATATATATATATAATAGAAATAAATAAATACTGTCAAAAAAATACATTTTTAACTTACAACTTTTTAGTAGTTTTTCCTATACATATTAAGACAGTATACATGGATTATTATCATTATTATATATATATATATATATATATATACACACACACACACACACACATACATACAACCTTTTATATTTAAAACAGATATTTTTCTTTCTCATATACAATATGTTGATTTGCTGTTAACTTAAACACATTGCAATGTAATTAAAGTTGTTCTTTATTACACAGCTGGCAAAAGTATAGAAACTTACTTCAACAACGCTGAACGCAACAATGGGTTGTGCCATTCGAGCCCAGCCACCAAATATTATGCTGCCATCTTCAGCAATCCTGAAAATCAAATGTAAAAACACATCATGATTAAAGCTGAAAGTAAACCAAAATCTTGCTGAATTGAATAAAGCAAAAAATTCTCTTTATTTATTAAAATAATTGAAATGTATATTAATAATATATTATCACAATGTACTATTACATGGAATATATAAATTATGAATGTCTGTTTATTGCTACATAATCTACAATAGATACTGAAAGTACAATAATGCTATTGAAAAGAAAAATTTTATGCTAAAAACAGTTTTTTTCATATAGTTATTACTATTAGCTGTGATATATCCCGAAAAGGAATACAGTATAAAATGATCAGTTGAAGAATGGAACTCCAAACCTGGAATAAGAAATACAGATTTATTGGACTAAGGTACAATTAACAATAATACACATATAGGCAAGCCACGGGTTGGAGCGGAATCAACTATCAAATAGAGAATGCATTCACTTAAGACCTTTCCCTCGTCGTACTGCACGTTACCGTCTTTTATAACGTATAGCATTCTATTCTCGGGGATGGCAGGATGTTCCACTATAACAATCTGTTACGGATATAAGCCAACAATAATTACCCACCCACTTCTGATATCACACACAAGCTAGCAACAGATACACACCCACCTCTGATATCATACATAAGCCATATGCACATAGGCAAAAACAGCAGAAGCAACAGACAAAAGAAGCAAAGTGATTGGCTGAGGATAACCAATCAGCAAGCCAGAAATTTTAGTGCCAAGATACATAGACCGCGACGTGGACTAAAAAAATAGTCAGTAGCCGGCTGAATCTCGACAGATTAAGTCAGACTAATTGCAACTCTAAGAAATTAGACAAGGCAGAAATTAAGTCACATCGTTCCAGTTGCCGAGAATGTAAGAAAGATAGTCTATCGCAGAATATAGCCATTGCACTCAAAGATCTCAGAAGAAGAAGAAAGCCTGATACCAAAGAAATATAATTCCCAACCATCAGAGAAAAGGAAGACGAAAACCAAAGTTGTTCATTAAAGTAGCCATTGCATTCAAAGATTTCTGAAGAAGAAAGCCTGATGCCAGAAAATATGTCCCAATCGTCAGCGAAAAGGAAGACGAGAGCCGAAGATATTCATTAAAGTATAAAAAAAGAAAAGAGAGAAAAGAAGAGACTATAAGTCATTACACACACACACACACACCGCATTTTAGCATTAGCCTACAAACACAACAAAGATATTACGTGTGTGCAAGCACCTTTACAAAAGTTGAAATAGAATATAATCATATGATCTATGTGTCTTAGTTGGTTTGTTTCGTTCACCGCTCAACGTCTTATTTTGGGTTAAGACCAATATCATATTTATCCACCCCTTCCCATATTTGTTATTCACCCACTTTTCTTTGTTCATTGAATTGTTATATTTTATGCTTGGTGTTTGTTCACTCATTCATGGTCAACAGTCGGTTGAATGTGTTAATGAATGGGGATCCGGAAACATTATTTTATTTTTCTATCTTTGTCAATTCCGCCGACAAGCTTTCAATGTAAGGGAGAGAACCCTAGCACTTTAGTGAAATATTAAAGTTCAAGATTTGTCGTAGTGGAATATTCAATCCATACTAAGTGGGGATCTATGACATAGCAAAGAACTGATGTATTCCATGTGAATCGCCTGTGACTCTTCTCATACCAGTTATGTAAAGTCACTAAACATGAATCTATATACTTCAATGTTGCATCTATGATAAGGCCAAACCCTCAATATTTTGTAGATTCTATCAAATACACTTAGTGTTGCCATTTGATTAAAACTCCAAAAGAAGTAATTCCAAGAATTTTCATTTTTTTGCCTATTGACCCTGGCATATTGACAGAACTGCTAAGAGCAGAAACACTTACCAAGGTTTCATGTGTGTGATAGCATCCTCAATATCTTGTCTAATCTCATCTGTAAATAGAAAGTAAAATGTAAGAGAGTTATCAACAGAAAGGCTACTAAAAGCAGCCTGTTGCATATAGATGAAAACAATGGACAAATTTTCCAAAGTTCATGTTTTTGTTCAAATACTTTTAACCTAGATTTAACCTGGATTTAAGAGGATGTGCGTTGTGGTGCAGTGGATATCGGCTCGGAACAAGAAATCGGGGTAGCCGAGTTCGAATTCCAGCCGAATTCATTGCATTCACTTATCGCAAATACCCTTGGGAAAGGTATTAATCCGTCTATTCCTTCCAGTTATGGGTTAAATAACAGGACAGATTGGGTTCTATAGCCTTGGTCGACAACCAGTCTACCGCAGAAAGCAATGGCTGCCTACTGCGGGATAATATTCTGCCCAGTCAGTCATGTCTCTTTTGGGACATGATCGCCCAAGCGTGTTTCACGTATGGCACTTAACTGACTGACTTTTAACCTACTTGGTCAGATGTTGTCAATTGGTCGTTATCAAGAACTAAACGTCAATATCATAGACAAAAGCTTTGTTAGTTACATTATTTCCTTGTTAGAATGTTAGAATTTTAAAATTGCATAAACATGCAGCATGTTTGACATAGAAAACAGTAACCCAAGCTTGACAGCACTAGATAATTAATGTGTCATCATCATTTATCCATCACACCCAGGTGGTGCATAGGGCAGCAACTTTTTGTTGCTGTTTCTGTAACAAACTGTTTTTTTTATGGGGCAGGGTTGTTAGCCCTGCAACCAACCCCCAAACCTGGAGGACCGGTGGACCATTCTTGGTCCTTAAGTTTACAGCACCTGCTATTCCCAAATGGTCACCCATTTAAGTACTGACCAGGCTCGATGTTGCTTAACTTCGGTGACTGGACGGGAACCGGTCCATTCAACACGATATAGCCATAGACTAATTAATGTGTAGTTTATATGAATTATTATATCAGTTTATTCTTTTTACCTAACTTACATTTCCTTTCTCTATTAAAACTGTTTATAATACATTTCTATATAAAAGGTTTATCGCTTATTCATATAACAACCTATTTCTTTCTAAAACTCTTGAATTAATTCTTAATTATTGATAATTCTTTTCTTCTTGATTTTCCAATGCTTTTCTATAGTAAAATAATCATTTCTATCATTTATATTGCAATTCTACATTGAAAAAATTAGATATTATACATATAATAATAGACGTCATTATGTCAATGTCAACTGTAAACAGCGGTGAGGTTAAGTAAATCCTGTGATCACATATTTAGAGCAACAGTTGTGACATAAGAAAAAATTTGTCAACCATTGTCAACAAGTGGTAATAATCATAATAGAATCTTCAGTGTAGACTAACCATGTCTACACCCGGACCCTTACACACACACACCCTGGCCCGAGTGCACCACCCAACACATCCTAGCCCTTATCTAAAGAGAAGTGGCAGGAGGCTGACATCACAGAAACAGTGAGAATAGTCTTCATCCAATTATCCAACAGATGCTAACTAATATGCTGCTGTCCCAAAAACTGTGTTAAAACTATGACCATGTTTAATCTTTATACCCGAAAAAAAAATAAAATACTGTATCAAAAGAACAGTTACTCCGTTGACAACATTATTACTGTAAACATTTTTGACTCCCTCAGCAATGTTTATTGTGTTAAAAAGCAATGGTTAAAATTTTAATACAAGGTAACAAAAAAAGTTCTGTCCATTTTTAAAGGAAAAAAAGAAAACGCTTCACAGTATGTGTAACTTACATTTAGTCTTTGAAGTAATCGCCATCGGCATCCAGCACCTTCTGTCAACGTGTCTTCAGCTGTTCAAAACACTTGCAGTAGAACTCGGGGGGTTTTGATGCAAAGAAGTTCATGAGGGCTTTGCGCAAGTCTGCTTCATTGGTGAAGGATTTCCCATGAAGATGATTATCCAGGGAGTGGAAGAGGTGGTAATCGGATGGGGCAGGTCAGGTGAATAAGGTGAATGGCACAAAGTCTCCCACCCAAGTTGCTGTATGGTATCCTTGACCACTCACGTGACATGCAGCCTGGCATTGTCATGGAGGAAAAGCACACCTTTGCGATTCACCAGTGCTGGCTCCTTCTGGTGCAATGCCTGTTGCAGACATTTCAATTGCTGCGAGTATAGGTCTCCAGTGACCGTTTGGCCCGTTGGTAGCAGTTCATAATGAACCACTTGACAACCTGTTCACCAGACACAAAGCATAATCTTGTGGGGGTGCATAGGCGGTCTTACAGTGTGAGGGACAGCATCCTGAGGAGACAACCAATGTCTGGAATGCTTGGGAGTTTTGTACAGGACCCACTTTTCATCACTGGTAAGCACCTGATTGAATAAGTATGTGATACGGTGGCAAGAAAGCAGCGATACGCAGGCTGCCACTCGCTGTCCTTTGTGGACCTCCAACAGCATTTACAGAACCCATTTGCTCAGTTTGTACGTCTTACCTAGATGGTGCAGGTGAAGTCTAACTGTTTCATCAATCTTGCAAGTTCACCACACGTTATACTACTGTCCTCTTCAATGGCCACTTTCAGGACTCCGTTATTTAAAACCTGTGGTCGTCCACTGCGAGGCTCATCATGGAGAGACAAATTTCCCAACCTGAATTTTTGAAACCAACGCCTTGCAATACGTTCATCCACAGCACTATCCCCAAATGCTTGACATATGCGGTGACTTGATGCAGCTGCTGATAAGCCCCCTTTTGTACGTCTTACCTAGATGGTGCAGGTGAAGTCTAACTGTTTCATCAATCTTGCAAGTTCACCACACGTTATACTACTGTCCTCTTCAATGGCCACTTTCAGGACTCCGTTATTTAAAACCTGTGGTCGTCCACTGCGAGGCTCATCATGGAGAGACAAATTTCCCAACCTGAATTTTTGAAACCAACGCCTTGCAATACGTTCATCCACAGCACTATCCCCAAATGCTTGACATATGCGGTGACTTGATGCAGCTGCTGATAAGCCCCCTTTGACATCGTAAAGCAAACAGCCCCGAACGAGATCTCTAGACATTTCCATCCTTCTCGCAGCTGTCCGGCTTATAACTGATGGCAGGGCACGGTGCACATGTTTTTTATAACGTCTGATGTTCCTACTTCCAGCTGTCCAAATTTGAAAACAATTGCTGCACGTATTTCACATATATTTCAACTTCATTCAATGACTAATCAAAAAACAGACAGAACTTTTTGGTTACCTTGTAAAACCTTCACATATGAATGTAGATCTATACACATTGTTTATTCTTGAGAACTGGCAAAGACATTAAACACTATTTATTTATTAGATTGCTTCTTTACAAGAATAATTTTATATTTACAAGATTATATAAATATATGAAACAACTGTAATGAAATTATTATAATTATTTTTAAAATCAATTCACCCGAAGTAAGACACTAAGAGCTCCTGGAAGTGAAAGAGAATGAGAAGGCTTTAGGAAGAACTAGAAACCCAATCCTAAACAGCAAACAAGAGATAAACCCCTACTCCTGTTCAAGAAACGAGAGTGAACCGGACAATGGAATTTATCATTTTATAAAGAAATACATTTTTTTTTTATTCATAAATTTATCACTAACTTTACCAAATGTTGGCATTCATTCAAAGGTGATAGTAGGCATATAGTGGGATTAGAAAGGGTCATACTATTGATAGCCTTGTTGGTAAAGTATAGAATATACCGACTACATCCTCTACAGAGGTGTAATGGTAATATTAACAATTTCCTTATGAGTAAATATTTGTCATTCATTGCTGAGGGTTCAAAATTGTACAGTAATAGCAGTGTCAAGTGAATAACTGTCCTTTTGATTCACTGGGTTTTTTTTGGTTTTTTTTGTGTGTACAAAAATTAAACATTGCCAAAGCATTCTTATATCTAATCTAAACTTATTTATAAATGGAACTGTGTGTGTGTGTGTGTGTGTGTCCATTACCTATAGACTCCAAAACAGCTGAACTGATTTGCTTGAAAATTTACACAGTTGTACTATAAGTGCCTGCGAGTGTTCTTAGCTAGGTTTTGTGTCGAGGTACCCCGATAAATATCGAAAATCGATAATCGAAAAAATTGGGTTATAGAAGGAGTGGTCCGATTTTAATCAAATTTGATACACTCATAGACAAAGGCATAAAAAACGATATTCAGAAGTTTCAAGGTTGCATTTCTTACAATAGTGCAGAAAATTTGATATTCATACCAGGAAATCAAAATTTGACTAACATCCATTCATTCATTTTTCTTTCAGTCTACGGTTTCACTTTAACTGGAAACAACTATTGCTTTTTAGTCTTTCATGCCAACGTCCAAAGAGTCTGAGCTCCAAGATCATGGATTAGTTTTAAAGCTTTCATTACACCCAAGCAATGCTGGGCTATACTGCTAGTACTATAATAAAACCAAAAAGGATTTAAATTAAAACTAAATGCTCTTAATGTTATCTAGTGGCAAAAATAGAATGTTTTAAACTACTTGATGAACAGAAGAAAAAAGATTAAAGAGATCAAGAAAGGTTTTTGTTTGCCCAAGTAGATTTGTTTTTTGGTTATATATTCAAAGCTTTAAGTTCTTGTAAAAGTCCTGATGTCTAGTATGCCAAAGAGAGCTAATAAGAGTTAATGATAGAGTGGATGTGAGATTACACATCCCTGTGCACCCACTGAAAGGTATAAATGTTGGTAACAAATGAAATCTGAAAATTATACTTACAAGTAGATTCCAAACGAAACAAGTTGAAATTCTTCAGAAGGTAATCATGGAGTGTGAGAAACTGAAGATTCATTTTTGGCAATGCAAGGCAACCTGGAAAGAAAAAGAAGAAAAGGCAAATTTAATGTTCAGGAAAATGAATTAACTACAGCTTCAGACAAAATTTATAACAGATACAAAACCCATCTAAAGAAGCTTAGAGAAATTTAAGTGTTAGGGGTAGTATCATTTATCAAAGGAGGACACAAGTTTGAATCCTGCCCGAGAGCATATTTTCTTTATTAAGTATTTCCAAATAGACAAGTCAAAGATGAAATAAATCCTGTTTAAAATATGAGGCATTCTAATCCACTATTGATACCTATTAAAAATAATACTTAATAAAATATATTGGATTAAAAATAAAAATCTATCAATTCTTTAGGCATTAGTAATATTATTTTGAATTTTTCTTGATCATTTATTCTTTATTTCCGATTTAAGATATCATTCAACCACGGCAGTGGTTGAATATATTCTTAAGTCTGACATTGAGTGAATCTAGGCAGTTTTCAAGCTTCACCACTAATTCAGTTCTCAACCAAATTTTAAACAGTTCACAGAGTTAGATAGGACACCTCCTTAGCTAAATTTTGAAAACAAAATTTTGAATTTTGGTTCGGTAGAAAAATAGTTACACTAAAATATATGATGTCCAAAAAGGGAGATTAACTATGGAAGTACATGAGTGAGTGACTAATGTCTCTAATAATAAATCTTATTCTTTATAAAAAATTTTCTGTTCAATATTTTTGAATGCAGTTTTCAACATTCAAATTCTGATGATATCTTTTATCATTTTTGACAATCAAACTGAGCTTATCATCATTTTATCAAAACTGATTATCATAATTAATTATAAGTAATCAACTTTTTATTGTTTTTTTTTTAATCAATTACATATAAATTTTTTTCTTTTTAATATTTTTGAATATGATTTTCAGGATTAAATTCATCATGTTATCTTTTATCATTTTTTTGTTATAATTTATCAATTTTTATTAATAATATCAGTCATCAATTTTTATTAACATTAATAATCTCTCAACCATGGTAGTGGTTGAATATTATATTCTTAAGCCCAACATTGAGTGAATTTAGAAAGATTTTCAATTCAGTTCTTAACCAAATTTCAAACAGTTTGCAGAGTTAGATAGGACACTTCCTTAGCTACATTTTGAAAAAAGACTTTTTGAATTTTGGATCAGTAAAAAAAAGTTACTTCAAAATATGTGAAGTTCAAAAAAAGGAGACTAACTTAAGTGAGTGATTAACGCTTCTAATAATAAATCTTATTCTTTATAACTTTTTTCTTTTTAATATTTTTGAATGCGGTTTTCAACATTTAAATTCTGATGATATATTTTATCATTTTTGTCAATCAAACTTTGCTTGTGACTTATCATAACTGAATATCAGAATTAATTATAAAAAATCCATTTTTTATTGTTTTTTTTTTAATCAATTACATACAATTTTTTTTTTTAAATATTTTTGAATGCAGTTTTCAGCATTAAACTGATATTAAATTAATAGCAATACCTGGAAAAATCATAGATTAAATGGAAAAATGTGTGCATGAAAAGTATTATTTTTAAGATTATATTAAACCTAGAATAGAACAGGACAAGTTATGAAACCTGGAAAAGTAAAGGACAAGATATTCACCTTATTTATTGAATGACCCTCGTATTAAACTGATTGATACCCAAGGCTAGAGAACCCAGTCTACTCTGTTATTGAATCCATAGTTTGAATGGATGGGTTAATGCTTTTCTCAAAAATGCAAACGTGAATCCAACCAAGCAGGCTGAAAATTAAACTCCTTTTCCATGGATATGTTACCCTAGTTGGATGAGTGGGTGTTTTTCTTTTTTCTTTTTTAATCATTTCACCCCAAGCAAGGTGTTAATGCCACTGATGTGCAGGGAGCTAAGGTAGAGAGAAAGGAAAAGAACAAGATACATGGGGTGATGTAGAAAGGGCTGGAGTTAAGTGGATAAGAGATGGGAACTGACTTTGCATTTAAATTCCTAGAGGTTATAGCCGTCAGGAAAGCAAGTATATAGAAGGGAGTTCTACAGGTGGGAAGCACAAGAAAAGAAGCTGCTGGAATAGAATTATCGCCAGCATTTGATTGATCTAACTGTAAAAGAGTGAGACCTTGTTGCCAGTCTGCTTTCCCACGTAAATTCTTGTGGAAGGGGCACCAGTGACCAAAGTTCATCAGAGCACAAGCCTTGACAATATTAATAGAAGAGACAGAAGGAAGCCACATCCTGACAATGAGAAAGTGGCTGAAGTTGAGCTGCCAGGTCTGGACCGATCACATTGATTCTCCTCTGGAGCCTGTCGAAAACACTGAGATGAACAGCAGGCGCACATGACCAGATATGACAACAGTATTCCATGCACAGTCGGATGATTGATTTGTAGTGTGCAAAATGGATTCAGGCAAATAAGGAATATAGGTGTTGCATATAAATATCAAAAAAGGGTAGGGTCGGTGTAGCATTGGTCATTATGAACCCCTCTTCGCAGTGGGGCCATCCTTCCTTCCTTTCTTTCTTTCTTTCTCTTTCTTTCTTTCTTTCTCTCTCTCTTCCAATTTCAACTAACCCAAGATGGCGGATAACACCAGTAAATTCTCTGGGAAAATTAAAGAACGGAATCCTAGTTCGGTATTTCTGCTCAACTTTTTCAGTCTGTCTTACCTAACTGGTATGTTGATTTCCGCTTTTTATTTTTATTTTTTATTTTTGTCTGTTTAATTTTTGTCTTTAATTTGTCTGAATTTTTTAACAGGGGTAGTATTCTGCTATTGTAAATAATTTTTGCATTTAAATCTCATTTCGACTTATACTAAGTTAAAATTTTTTTTTTTGTTCTTATTATTGGAGTAGATAGCACCCACCATCACCTGGTTTTACACTCTACTCCCTTCAAGAGTAGAGGTGATCGCCTTCTTTCTTGTTTAGGAAGGGGATTCCGGTACATTTTCCTTCGACTTCGGTCGTAGTTTCCAATCTTCTCACTTTCTTTTTTTTTTTTTTTTTTTTCAATTGGAGTAGATAGACTGAACTATTGCCCAGTTCACACTCCACCCACGTCTATTGAACAGGTGTAGAGGCTCATCCCTTGTTCCCTGCTTAGGGCGTGGTTTCCGGCTTTCTCTTTTCCAATCTATTCACTCTTACGTAGCCCCCTGCACACCAGTGGCCTTACCGCCTTGCTTGGGATGATGCGATTAAAAAAAAAAAAAAAAAAAAAAATGATACTGATAAATAGAATTAAGTCTCTATGGTTCAATTTGATCTTTTGGAACACAATTTCTAAACCAAACAGCTGCACATAAACTTAGGCTAATGGGGCTTATCAACTAGTCTTGCCTACAGTTTATGGCTCATGTAAAGGCTGGTAATGCTGTCACAATATGATAAAATTCCCAAAGATAAACGAAGTTTGAGGTGTCACTGAGAAGTTATACTTGATTTTCAATTCAGAATCAGTGATTATTTTTATACTTTTGTTTACTCAAGACAAGGCTCAAGAGTCACTCAAAGTAGAAGACTACCAAATGATGTTGGTTGATTGGTTGGTTAGTTGGTTGGTTGTTTAGTTTTATGACATATCAACCTCGGTGGGTCATTTATTGCCAACTAAATTTTTTTTTTAATTTATTTATTGATGGTAATACCTTTTTCTTTCAACAATTTATTGTTGTTTTTTTATATAAGTTTTGTGTCTAGTAATACTTTTTTCTTTTTGAGGATCAAAATTCATTGGGATTTGTTTTTAAGGGCAGGGTCCCAAAGTCCTACCCTGTTATTTAAGCCATAACTGGAGGGAAGGGACAGATTAATACCTTTCCCAAGGATACCAGTGCTTAAGTAAATGCATGGTATTCAACTGGAATTCGAACTAGGCTCACTGATTTCTCTTTCCGAGCCAATATCCACTGCACCACAACACACATCCGTCACTAAACGCTTACAGCACCTGGTATTCCCAAGCACTACCAAATGAGGTCAGTGTAAGGGTGTAAAAAAAAAAGGAAGTAAAAAGAGCGCACTATCAGGATATGTAGGATAATAAACTGTTGACTCCAGACTAGAAGTGGTTAAGATTATAGTGATTGGGGAAGCATCTTTGCATAAGTTTCTCTCATATAGCATCTTCCCCAGAATCATTACATTCGGAACGGTACATGGAGAGAATGAATAGAATTTGATGTGTATGTGGCATGGCAGTTCCTAGCTGAGAATCTCTGAACTTGTGGAACTAATGAATATAGAAAATATGAACATTTGCAATAAAAATAACAATAGAGTAGTAATCACCTTGCACTGTTTCATCTATGGAAAAGAAGTTATAGGGTACGAACTAATTTATCACCCACAAGGCTGCGTAAATACTTTTGAACTCTGCCAAGGCTGTAAAGTGAGAATTGGGCAGCTTCCACCCAAACATAATACTTGAGTGATAATATAAATCATTACAATATAAAGTAAGTGAAGATAAAAGCAGCACTAATAAAAAATTAATTTACCTTCACCAGAAAAATATTCGGTTGGCACAATGTTTTCATCCCAAATTATGTTTTCTGTTGGATAAAGGGGCATTTCATTAACCGTCTCCAGTTGTGAGGGGCGCCTTTCATGCTTGGTAATCTAGAAAACATAAAAAAACAAAAGTTCTGAATGAATTTCCTTGATGAGGTATTCTTAATATTCAGTAACCAAATCCTCATCATTATTTTATTTATTATATTTCAGACACTTGATAGAAATCAACTGCACATGGAAATCACTCCACCAAAAGAAAAAAAAAACTCTCAAATCAACTTCTTTTTCTATGTGTCCTGTCCTTTCAGGACGTAATCAATCATGGCTTTCCATGTCTCCCTATCCCTGGTGGCTCTTAGCACGCCTTCTCCTGTTACACCATGCAACCCTCATTCCATCATCCACCTGATTATGGCCTTCAAATATGTTATCCGTTGTTTTCCCCTGTTTCTTTCTTTTTCCCCTCTATCTGGCCTGTTAGTATCAGGTTCTCCAAGCCCTCTCTCCTCATTGCACGTTTCAGGAATTTCAGCTGTCCCTTCCTGATGCTCAGTATTAATTTCCTTTTCATTTTCATCCTTTCCAAAATCTCATCATTGCTCACATGCTCAATCCATGATATTCGCAGCATCCTTCTGTAGAACCACATTTCAGTTGCTTCAAGTTTTTCCTTCATCTTTGATGATATTGTCTAGCATTCACTGCCATATTGCAAAACTGACAACACATAGCAATCCAGTACTCTCTTCTTTGTTTCTAGCTAAATTGTCCTGTTTCTTAATACTTTACTCAACTTCTGGAATGCGTCCTTTGCCATGCCAATTCGCCTTCAGATCTCTGTGTTGCACTTTCCATCTTATGTCAGAACACTTCCCAGGTATTTAAATTTTTGTGCCTGCTTGATTCTAGTATCTCCGACATGTATTTGGCATTTTGGGCTGCCCTTTTTACTGATGACCATGCATTCGGTTTTCTTGCAGTTTATTTGTAGTCCTTTCTTGTCACTCTCTTCAGCTACCTTTTGTAGGAGATCTTGTAGTTTCTTTTCTGTGTCTGCTATCAGCATTGTATCATCTGCAATAATCTGGTGGATAAAGATACCTGCTTCTGGGCGAGTTCAATTTCTGTGCTAGGTAGTGGAAGAGTACACATTGAAAGATAAGAAAATGTTAAGATTTCTATTTCTTATGAAGGATACCAGACATAAAAAAAAGCAGAGAATGAGAACTATTCGCTGAGACCCCAAACAAAATTAAGGGCTCTATTGAAGATTCCTTGATGGTTTTAAGTTATTAATTTTAAGATAAATTTTAATTAGATATTGAAGAAAAAAATTTATAATACCAGGCACCATCAGGATGTACGCAATTATGCCTCTCCACAGATCTCTTTATTTATTTTTTATCTGTGAAATGCCATGACTTCTTGTGAAATGTAGTGGAGTGGTTTCCTCTTGCTTTCTCCACAGATTTTCTTTATCATCTGTGAATTGCTATGACTTCTTGGAATACATATATTGTTTTCTTGTAGTCTTTTCAATGATTTTGAATGGAGAGTTTTTCTTCTGTTAGGCCGATTGCCACCCAAGTCTAACACACCCAGTCTACCTTGCAACTTAACTCGTAGGTTGAGAGAGAAGAGACAGATTTATGCCTTTCCCCAAGGGCATTTGTGCGAAAGTGAATGTAGCAGAATAGCATGGAATTTGAACTTGTTCCTCTCAATTACACACCAATATCTGTAACACTACCTAAAAGTAAACATCCTAACAACTGGAATTTTCAGAACTTTTTAATTTCAGGAATGAATGGCAAATCATCTGATTACTGAGGATATTTTTCTTGACTGACACAATCAAAAGTACAGATATAAATGTGTAGAACAAGACTAATAAGGGGTTACTAGATTGGTGAGTTTCATTACTTAAGCTCTGAATACTACAAATTTTCCAATAGGGTCTTTTAATCATAGTAGTCAATTTAGTTACTTAAAAAAAAAAAATACCTTGGATGAAAATCTTCTCAATCATTGGGACACCACCCCGACTGATGATGTCTTAAGGAGTCTAGACATACTCACCATGTTCAATTGCAGATCAGTGAAGCTATTTTAAACCATCAGTTAAGTGCCATACGTGAAACACGCTTGGGCGATCATGTCTCGAAAGAGACATGACTGACTGGGCAGAAGATTATCCCGCAGTAGATTGCCATTGCTTTCTGCGGTAGACTGGTTGCCGACCAAGGCTATAGAACCCAATCTGTCCTGTTATTTAACCCATAACTGGAAGGAAGAGACAGATTAATACCTTTCCCAAGGGTATTTGCACGTAAGTGAATGCAGTGAATTCAATTGGAATTCGAACTCAGCTCCCCAATTTCTTGTTCCGAGCCGATATTCACTGCGCCACAATGCACATCCATTTTAAACCATAGTTGGAGGTTTTGAATTCAAAGCCATCTTTCTCATAGACTGGTTGCTACCCAAGGCTATAATACCCAGTCTTCCCTGCTGGAGAGAGAAGAGATGTATTCATACCTTTTCCAAAGGTATTTGCACATAAGTGACTGGAATTTGAACTTGGTTCTTTGATTTCTCATTCTGAATTGCTATCCATTACTCCACCAAGCCTCCTTTACTTTAGTAATTACAGAATCTAAAATATGTGGTATTAGCGCTTGACCATTTTAATCTGAACTATATTTGGTGAAAATTTTTTATCCATATGATTTGTGTTTCTATCAATATCTTTGTTGGGTACAAGTACTGTAATCTGACTGTCTTTAATTCAACCAACATCAATGTTTTACTCCCATTTAGTACATGTGGTTCTCTCAATCTAATCTGCAGGTAGAAGTTCTGTAGTGCATTTTACTTTAAATACAGACTTAATTTAAATTTCATTGAAACATTTTATTCCCATTTATTGTAGTGGGTCGGTAATGCTTTCTTCATTTGCTACAATGCAATTTACCCCTATGACCAAATGACTCATTTGACTTGATTCTGGAATCATGGAGGTTAGATTATAGAACACAGTCTTGTATCACAACGGCTAAAATACCATTACTCACTAAAAGTTCCAGGAAGAAATCAGTCTTGTATGTCGTCTCCTCATTTTCAGGAAATGGTAATAAATTCAAATGGGCACAAATCTGATGTAAAGACAGATCACTGAAAATAGAAAAATTGAAGTGTTTAAATTGTAATGTCCAACTATAAAGGTAGTCTAAAGGCAATGAAAAAAAATGATAAATATTAATTTACAATCTCCCAAACAGTTTTGTTTTAGAAGCAAACATTCTCAAGACAGGCTATTGGTAAATTCTTAGCTAAAAATGAAAAATTCTTTTTCAGATGAAAAGAAAAAAAAAATATTTTAAAAATCCTATGACAATTAGATAACTAAATTTTTGGCAAGTGATCATTTGGCACCTCTTTTAATCTAGACAAAATTACAATTGTACTGCTTGTATGTAAGTCGAGCAGATGACCACAAAATTCTTCTAATTCTATACAACTGATCAACTAATAGAAAAGCTGAACATCTGTGAGAGAATAATGTCTACACAGTATACATACCACCAGGCAGTACATTCTTTACCCAACAACAATAGAAATTGATGTCTATAAAAATATTGCTTACATTTGAAAATGAAATGTATGTTACAAATGTTAAATTTATCAAAGAATTTCATAGAAAAAAATGTCTAATTTCACTTTTAAAGCTTTAAAAATATGAGAGGTGCATCATCAGTGGCTCAGATGTGGATTATTGAAGTATTATCATGTGACTTTTGTTGAACAAAAACATATTTAGAAAGTTTATCCACAATAATTTATTATTGAAACAATAAAAAATTAGACAAACAGACCCTGTTGATTTTATTTTAATTTATATATAATTCTACGAAAGTGCAGACACATTAATAATAACTTTGTTATATAAAACCAGAATAAAAACTATCAAATAAAAAAATTAATAACTAAACCAATTCTATAAATTTTGAGAGGTTCTTCATACCTAATAAGAAAGTTTTTAAATAGATGGTAAATTTTATAATTTCAACATAATATTAAATAACTAATAATTGTTTTTAATTAATGCAACTATATATATATGAAAAGATAATTAAAAATAAATAGATATATGAAAAATTTTTATTATCTCTATATTAATAGACTTGTCACATTGCTTAAGAGGCAAAGAGAAAAATAGCAAGACAGTGTAAAACAGAAAGAGACTAAGAGAGATTGGAGGCAGGTGTCACCTTAGATTAGGGCAGTTGTCTACAGTGAGTTGTTAAATCATATTTTGTGACCTAACAATCTGTTAAGACTATTTCAGTATTTCTATGCCACTTTTTTGTAACTATCTGGGAATGGTCATGGGTTGAGAATTACAGAGTGCAGTATTAAAAGATTTATTAGTAAATCCTTGTAATTTACACAAGTCTTGTTAGTATTGTGGTACAGTGGATATCGGCTTGGAACGAGAAGCCGGGTAGCCGAGTTCGAATTCCAGTTGAATCCATTGTATTCACTTGCGCGCAAATACCCTTGGGAAAGGTATTAATCCGTCTATTCCTTCCAGTTATGGGTTAAATAACAGGACAGATTGGGTTCTATAGCCTTAGTCGGCAACCAGTCTACCGCAGAAAGCAATGGCAACCTACTGCGGGATAATCTTCTGCCCAGTCAGTCATGTCTCTTTCGAGACATGATCACCCAAGCGTGTATCACGTATGGCACTTAACTGACTGACTTGTTAGTATAAAAGAAATAATATTACTAATACTACTACTAATAAAAAGTACACAAAAGTATAATATTATTTGAAATGTAAGTGAAAATAATGAGACAAAGCGGGGAAACTATAAAGGGATACATTTTGCTGAAAGAATGGCTGCTGCATTTGGCTTCCTTAGGTTAGAATGAAAGACAAAACTGCATGTAAGGAAAACACATAGGGATCTCTGAGGATAAGAAGGGGATCATAAATCAAATCACCTTATCATATCTAATGACCAGAAATCAGAAACTGTCTGAATGCCTGTTTGTTTATTTATATATATATATATGGTAGACTTTGAAAAACAGTAGCTACACTGGCATCTACGCATCGTTCATTCAGCAATAAATTAGAACACTCTCAGCTACTGGGCATGTATAATGTTAATATACATGCTAAAAAGTCTGCCTCCTTCTACCGAGCGCCTGTAGCTCAGAAGTAGAATCACCAACTGTCGCCAATTCGGTCAGGTTTCAATCCTGGGTAAAAAGCAATTGGCTGTCTAACCGTACTGATGAACTGTGATACAGCGAAACAGATCGGTCTGCGGATGAATATCATTACGGCTGAGCTCTCTAGAGAGGAAAATTAAAAAAAAAAATACCACTGCCACAATTTATGCATTACTCCTCAGTAATGAATTGAGTTCTTTCTGTGACTGGCATGTGTATACCCCACTTATATACAATACACTATAATTTCTCTTCTCTGATTCCATATGCCTATGGCTTAGGGGTTAGTGACCCCGACTGACACTATATTGGTTGAGTTTCGAACCCAGCCAGAAGCAAGTGGATGTCTAGCCAAAATGATGAGCTGTGATACAGTGAAACAGACTTGTATGTGGATGACAGATATACATATATAAACACACATACAGTGTATGACGCGTAAATTATCGCCATTTTATAGTGACATGTGCATTGTTCTTGATTTTGTCAACTGCACAATATAGTAGGGTCAGTTGGGCACAGTCTCTAATAATTTACTCTGCCAGAAATTTGGAAAGAGCATGCTGTACTGCTTAGCATTCACACTGAAAGCACTAATATAAACATGTTAAGAGTGTTTGGGTGTCAATCTGTGGCCAGTGTAGAAGACTCAGAAAAAATTGGATGAATCGAATGATGATTATGATGGTGGTGCTTGGAGTGTTCATTGGTGTGGGTGACATTATGCCTACACTTAAATAAGCACAATTTACTCAACAAATAAAAGTGAACTGATGACACATACAAACATAGAAATAAATATCTGCTCAAATACATTGACCCAGATTAACATATTCTTCTATGGAGACCTTTTAAGATCATTTTTATTATTAATGTCTTTAGACTAAAAACAACAAGTAATCCACCTTGACTAATAGGCTCAAAATGTATAACCTCTGACCTAAAAATATTTTACCTATTAATGTAAATTCTAATTAATTTAACTTTTAAGATTTTACTTTCTAATTTCATGTATAGTTTGACTTTGTTTAATGGCATATCAACCTCTGTGGGTTATTTAATGCCATAAAGGTGGCATTTTAAGGTATTTTTTTTTAATGTTTGGTTATAGTGAGAAGGTTGATTTAATCAGATTTTGATGAAAAAAAATTTATATTTATTTTTTTGTATTTTAGTAAACTGAAGATATCTTCTAGTTTTGTATTCAAAAACGTAACGCTGGTAATCTTTTCCTTCAAAAATGTCCATTTTTTTATAAAGTCTATTTTCATGTATATATTTCTATAAAAGTCTATTTTTATATTTTCATAGTGTTTTGACCCCAGTTTAGGGGTTAGCTATTTGCCCATAGCTGGAACCTTAACAGGTGCTACCACTCCAGGTCAGGGTGCACCTGGGAACAACAGCAATTAAGAGGTGGTTCCATGCTCTTCACAACCTCCCAATCAGAAGCTTTGCTGCCAGATGCGGTTTATCGTCATACCCAGGACCAATTTCATGTATAAGTTTTAATTCCAATTAAATTATGCAAATAAAAACACCATCCCAACATTATAATATATAACTACCATCAACAATGCAAGAACAAAAAATGATAGGAAGTTTGAACTTAAATTTATAATGGCATTTGCTTATAAATTCTTTTCTTAAAAGTTTTCTTAAGTTCAAAAGCAAATTTTGCTTAGGATATTTTAATATTTTAACTTTTTCAACTAAACATAGATTGCATCTATTGTAAAGATTAATACAGGTGCAGGCAGAACCTATTTATCTCCAACTCACTATTGGGGTCCCTCTTATTTCATTTCCCAAAATCTTCAGGAAAGAAAGCTTGAAATTTTAGATTGAGGGTTGGGAAAAGAGTGTTTATGGGAGTAGTAACATTGTTTAAATTCTCCTACCAATATTCTAATGTAAATTTGATAATTATTTTTGTTAATTTTGGGGGAGATATTGGCTTGGTAAATTATTTGAGTAGATTTACCCATCTAAATAGTCATCTGATATAAGAAAATTTGATTTTTTATATCTGTATATACATGACTAAAAAAGAGACAAGAGGGAAACTATATTTTGTTTTAGCTGGTGCATTTTGTCCAGTGATGAATTTCTTTTTTGTTGCTTTTTGCCTTGATGAAGCAAGTCAGCTGAAACAAAGTTTTCATCTTGTCTCTTTTTTTAATCATACTGTTCCTTTCCTACAGATTATATCAGAGAAATACATGTGTGTGTGTGTGTATATATATATATATGTATGTATGTGCGCAATGTGGACATGTATGAATTTCAAAGGCAGCTTCATTAATAACATAAGTGCTTTACGGGATGCGACTCTCCGATAGAAATTTTATCAACTTTTTCAGTTAACGGCACGTGGTAAGTTTGAGTTTGTTTAATTTATTCTACTGAATTTGTATTTTATTCACTTATAAATGTTATTCATTTCTTTGTTACTAAATTATACTAAATTGCTCGGTTGTTTAAAGGTTGTTCGATACAGATAGTTTGAAATTTTTGTTATTCTGATAGTGACCTCGTCCAAGGAAAGAATTCCTAAGACCATTAATCTTTGAATTTAGCCATTTTCGACTTAAAACTTAGTAATTTTATATATCCAAATGTATAAGGAACGAGGAAAATTATTAACAGCATTCAGGACATTGGTTTGAAGCAGTGCTCAATATAGAAATGGATCTGAGTATTTATGATAAATCAGTCAGCAAATACTATTTTTTAAATAGCGTTAACTGCCTGATAAAACATCGCTCCTTCAATGTAGAAACGAAAGACGACCCTCGTGTCGAGTTGAGAATCTTTTATTTGAAATATTGTTAAAGTAAGTCTTTTTTTTTTTTTCCTTCTGCCTAACTTTAAATTCTAAGCTTTTCATGTTTAATTGGTTTTCTTTAATTCTTTTCTTTTGATTTTAGCAGAAATCTCTTGACTGGACTTTCACTACCATGTTTTTTTTTTCTTTCAATTGGAGTAGATAGATCTATCTATCGCCCGGTTCACACTCCACCCACATCTATTGAACAGGTTAAGAGGCTCATCCCTTGTTCCCTCTTTAGGATGTGATTTCCGGCTTTCTCTTTTCCAATCTTTTCACTGTTACGTAGCCCCCTGCACATCAGTGGCGTTACCGCCTTGCTCGGGGGTGATATGATTTAAAAAAAAAAAAAAAAAAGTCAACATAATTACAACATAATCTAGCCATATGATATTCAGCCTGATTTAAACTGTGCAGGTTAGCTAGTGGACTAACCCAACAAAACAAATCACAGTACCATTACACTAATACAGTAAGTGGGTAGCTTGTTTGTAAAATATGTGGATTAAAATGTAGGACACTCGCTGGACTAACAAGTTACCAGAGAGATCATCACTAACAAGGGAATCAACAATAAAATCAAAGAAATAATCGCATTTGGACACGAATTGACTTTCCATTTTATATGTTTCACTGAAATACACTGACAAGTTCATTTTGTTTAGTTAGCTCTGCCTTATGACAGCAATATTGTATTCAGTCACATTTGTCTGTCTGTGGTCAAGATTTTCCAAGACCCTCTAAATGGATTTTTGGTTCAATCTGGTACGGGATAAAGTTTCTGGGTTACTTTTTAAAAAACTTATTAAAAAACTAGCTGTATCTGACCACGCGTTGCTGTGACTCAGTTTGGTTAAATGAAAAAAAAAAGAAATTTATTTACTAAACTAACAAAATAAATGGATATTGATAATAATTCATTAAAAAAAAAAAAATGAATAGAAATTTTTTTTTAAAAAAGGTAAGGGATTTCTGTTGTTTACGCCCATCAAAATAGAAATAGTAATAATAATAAAAGGCTTCGTTTTCCTTAAATGTGCAATATGTTTTCTATGAAATAACAAAGTTGTCTGTAAACACGTCCCTATTAAAATGAAAGTTTTTCGATTCGACTCTCATCGGCTCTAATAGATTTGCTAAATATATCTTTTTTTAATATTGTAATATTTTTTAATATAAGGTAAATAAAAACACACTCATATTCGATTAAAATGCTATAGTAAAATTTCAAAACAATTAGATCAGCCATTTTCTAGATTAGCGGATAGTAACAAATGAACAAGTACATTTTTATTTATATAGATTACATTTTTATGTTTCATATACCAAATAGTGAATTACTTCACTTAGACCATTTTGAATAATGAATTATCTCCCTCATTTTATTTTAAGTGTGCATTTTATTTTGAGAGTTGGTCAAATTCATTTTTTATATTTTCTCTCTTGAAAGTGGTTAAGTTCTTCTTTTATAATGTTTTTCTTGTCTACATACAAGTTTCTTCTTTCTTGAATTTAACAAATGTAAAAATTGTTCAAAAGTTGGTTCCAAGTGCTTTTGATTAAACTTCTGTGATAGAAGCCCTTATTATAAAAACACAAGAACCCTTAATAACATCAATTAGCAGAAAGTCAATCCTTGACTTAAAAGAGTTTTTGTTTTTTTTTTAAACGTAACATTTGAACCTGTGTTTACATCATTGCTATCTACATACTCTTTGTTTTTAATTTTCAAAATCTTTAAAGTTTGTTTTTATTTTAAAAACACTGATCTATACTAATTATTTATCATAAATGAAGAATAAACAAATATACACTTTTTATTGATTTATGTAAATTCGAAAGTTCATTTGCCCACCCACATTAGTATTAACTTTCCTTTAGAAATAATTGAAGAATTTATCCTTCTGGAAGAGAAGCATGTTAAAACACTTTTGGGAAAAATCTGTTCTGTAATTAAAAATGTATATGTGTTTTTCTGAAATTTTTATTTTAAAAAAATCATTTGAAAAAAAATTTTTAAATAATTATCATCATCATCATATAATTCACTCATGTATGTTAAACTTGTGCATATACATTATATATGAACATGCAAAGCCATACACAGTGTGTGTTGGACAGGCAGAGATCTTTTGTTATAATATGATTCAAACATTTGCTGCACACTCTCTTTAGAAAAACATTTTATTTAAAAATATACTCTTCAAAAACAGGACACAACAATTAGTTTTGTTCATTAATAACTTAGTAAATTTAAACTGTACTAGAAAATTAGAACTAACTTTTTTCTGCTAAGGAAATTTGTTGAAATACATTGTCTGCAATGTAATCAGTCCTGACTTGGCATCTCAACTTCATTCACCAATGTCACATGGCTTCACTCTGTCTTTTCTACAAATATTTTCATGGCAACAGCTCTGATGGGCTGTTTTCCCTGGTGCTCTGTCCATATGAATTTAAGCATGCTACTAGATTGGCTGTGGTGCAATGGATATCGGCTCGGAATGAGAAATCGGGGAGCCGAGTTCGAATTTCAGCCGAATTCATTACATTCACTTACGCGCAAATACCCTTGGGAAAGGTATTAATCTGTCTATTCCTTCCAATTATGGGTTAAATAACAGGACAGATTGGGTTCTATAGCCTTGGTCGGCAACCAGTCTACCGCAGAAAGCAATGGCAACCTACTGCGTGATAATATTCTACCCAGTCAGTCATGTCTCTTTCGAGACATGATCGCCCAAGCATGTATCACGTATGGCAATTAACTGACTGACTAGATTGGCATCTAGGTCCCACCCTTTTATCATTGAAATAGTTAAATGTAACCACCACTTCTACTTCAACAGTTTCTTTTCTCACACTTCCCACCTGTATTTACTTGCTTCATTAATAGCTTCAATCTCTAAAAAATTTAAATGCAACATCAATCGCCATCTTCTATCTTCTTGAATCTCATTCATCTTTTACCCTTTCTTCAATGCCCTCCATACCCAGTCTTTTCTCTTACTGTAATCCCCTGTGCACTAGTGGCAGTCCCATTTTATTTGGGGTTAACTGATTACAAAAAAGTCTTCTAATACTGTCATTAGTGCCAAAAGGATCAATCCTTGTTTACTGTCCTCTTCATTATCTTTTGTACTGTTTTCATGAATATTACAATTGCTTAAGATATTGCTTATGACTAAAAACCAGTGCATCCATGAAAATTTATCAATCATCATCATCATTGTTTCATGTTCGTTTCCATGCTAGCATGAGTTAGATGGGGTTTTCTTGATGGTTCTTTCCCAGGCCCCACCACTTTTGTTTAAGGCCTGGCTGTAATCACAACTTCCTTAAATCGTCATTGATAAACTAGGTCTATGTTTTACATGGTCTAACTATCTTTCTTTGGCCATCAACCTTAATAAACCTACAATTGCTGACTGGGTTTTCTATGTCCATTCTCTCAACATGCCCAAACCATCTAAGTCTTGCTTGATGCATAGCATCAGTTATATGTGCAAAACCCAGCCTGTTTCTTATCTCCTCTGATGATTTTTTATCACTAAGACCGACATTGCACAACCACCATACCATTTGCACATCTGTTCAAGTAATTCTGCTAATATCAACTTCCTTAAATAACCAGGTTTCACTACCATATAGCATAACATTTCTAACGCAATTTGTATATAGCTTTCCTTTCGTTTTATGCAAAAATACTCAATGTTAGATGAGGCAAAAGTTCCCTAAATTCAACCTGAACTTACACAGGATATTGAACTTGTTGAATTTAAAATCTCACTTTGTCTCCTTAAATAATTTCATTATTTTTGTTAATTTTGGGGGGGGAGATGTTGGCTTGATAGATTTACTTGTCTAAATGACCTTCCAATATATGAAAATTTGAATTTTTACTTGTGTGTTTTATATATATATATATATATATATTATTACGCCAGGTAACAGAATTATGTGAAATAATACAAAACAACGTAATAGTATAAAAGTAGGTGTATTGACGGGGAAGAGAAGTATTTACAAGAGATGCGGATTAGTAAAATACAGAACAAGGTAATTAGTATACAGTATCATCGTAGAGACGTGATAGATTGACTAGTAGAACACTTCCGGTGCAATACCGGAAATACCCGGCTGACTCGCTCACTCGACTTACTTCCTCGAGGTATAATCACTACTATTTTATATAGTGATTTGAATAGTCCATTTCCGTGGAAAGGTGGAGAGAGGCCCCAACAATATATATGACTAAAAAAGAAACAAGAGGAAGATTATTTTTTGTTTTGGCTGGTGCGTTTTGTCCACTAATGGGATTTTTCATTTTTGCCTTGACAAAGATAATCAGCTAAAACGAAAAGAAAGTTTTCTTCTTGTTTCCTTTTTAATCATACTGTTCCTCTTCTACAGATTATATCTGAGAAATATGTATGTGTGTGTGAATTTCAAAGGAAGCTTCATTAGTCACTTAATACAACATAATCTATCATTATGATACTCAGCCTGATTTAACTTGCAATCTATGCAAGAAAGTGTGCAGATCAACTAGCGGACTAACCCAGTATCACAAGTCACAGTACCATTAAACTAATACAGTAAATGGTAAGCTTGTCTACAATATCTGTGGATTAAAATGTAAGCCACTTGCTGGACTAATGAGTTATCAGAGAGATCATCACTAACAAGGGAATCAACAATAAAATCACAGAAATAATCATATTCAGACATGAATTGACTTTCCATTTTATAAGTTTTGTTGTTTATTGTAGAGATTAAGAGTCATAACAATAGAAGTCTCCTATTATAATTCTGCTAGTACATTACATCCTGCCAATATTTCATAACCAATCAACTATTGGTTTTGATTGTAAGAAAAGGCATATGAGGAAGATCAAAGACACTATTTAGTTTCAATCAGAAAAAGGGGAGAGAAAATAAAGGCAAGAATGCTCTCATTTGTTTCATGTCTGCACCAGTGAAATAGAAAAACTTGTCAATTTCAAATCATTTGTCTTAATGACCTATATTCATACCCATGATTGTTATTGTAATATTTTGTTAAAGTTCTTAAGCACAAATATTAAATGATGCAACAGGGAAATTTTCCCCAGGATTTCATAGTCATAGAAATTGCAAGAAGCATATTTAATCATTAACTTCAAAATTGAGAGTCATCATGGAATTAAAATTGGAAAAATGTTAAACTTTCACTGGTATCCTTAATTAGAATAAATAGACGAAAAGTGCGACACAGAAATCCGAAGGCGAATTAGCATGGTGAAGGAAACATTCCAGAAGTTGAGTAAAATATTAAGAAACAAGACAATTTTGCTAGAAACAAAGAAGGGAGTACTGAATTGCTATGTGTTGTCAGTTCTTCAATATGGCAGTGAATGTTGGACAATATCACCAAAGATAAAGGAAAAACTTGAAGCAACTGAAATGTGGTTCTACAGAAGATTGCTACGGATATCAAGGACCAAGCATGTGAGCAATGATGAGGTTTTGGAAAGGATTGAAACGAAAAGCAAATACTGAGCATCAGGAAGGGACAGCTAAAGTTCCTGGGACATGCAATGAGGAAAGAGGGCTTGAAGAACCTGATACTAACAGGTCAGATAGAGGGAAAAAGAAACAGAGAAAAGCAGTGGATAACATATTTGAAGGACCTGATCAGGTGGAGAACGGAACGAGGGTTGCGTAGTATTTTTTTTTTTTAATCATTTCACCCCGAGCAAGGCAGAAATGCCACTGATGTGCAGGGGGGTTACAGAAATGTAAAAAGATTAATTAGAAAAGAACAATAGAAAGCAGGTGTGATGACAGATACATAGGTGGAGAGAAAGGGAAGGTTATACAGGGGTGGGGAGAGAGCTAGAGTCCAGTGGTTAGTAGATGAGTATTGACTTTGCATTTAAATTTCTGGAGGTTGTAGCCGTCAGGAAAGCAAGAATACAGGAGCGAGTTCCACAGGCGGGAAGTGTGAGAGAAGAAGCTGCAGGAGTAGAATTGTCGTCTGCATTTGGCTAACCTGACTGTGAATGGGTGGGACCCAGTTGCCAGTCTGGTTGCACGAGTAAACACCTGTTGAGGAGGCATCAGTGACTTAAGCTCGTCCGAGCAGAAGCCATGAAAATATTTATAGAACAGACAAAGGGAGGCCACATTTCGACGATGGGGAAGTGGCTGCAGTCGAGTCGCCAAATCAGTACCTATCACATTACAGACTCTCCTTTGGAGCTTGTCAAGAACACTGAGAAGAACAGCAGGGGCACCTGACCATAAATGGCAGCAGTACTCCATGCACGGACGGATGGTTGACTTGTATATATGCAGGATGGATTCAGGTGGAAAAAACATCCTGGATCGACATAGTGACCCAACTTTCTTAGCAGTAGATTTTGCTATGGATTCAATATAGTGGTTCCATTTGAGGTCTGAGGACAGGGTAAGTCCGAGGAGGCGTAGTGTATTACTCTCAGGGAGAATCACTTGGTCCATGCTTATGGGAGGCAGGAGAGGTTGCCTGTAATGGTTGACAGACAACAGCTTGGTCTTAGATGAATTGAAGTTGACAAGCCACTTCTTGCCCCAGTTCACCACAGTGGGTAGATCCCGCTCAAGGTCAGCAGCGAGATTATGTCTGTCTGCCACGACAGGTTTCTTACTGGAGCGGGAGTATATTGTAGTGTCATCTGCGTAGATGCCTACTTGGAACTTGATCTCATCTGGGAGGTCGTTGATGAAAATAAGGAAGAGCGTCGGGCCCAGGATAGAGCCCTGTGGGACACCAGCATTCGTGCTGTAGGACAAAGAGGCACGCCCATTCAGAATGACCTTCATTTTGCGGTTATTTAAGAAAGATTGGATTAGGTCAAGCAGGTGACCGGTAATACCATAACCGCATAGTTTGCATAGGAGGCCAGAGTGCCAAACCCTGTCGAAAGCCTTGGAGATGTCCAGAGCAACCGCGCGAGCCTCGTCAGACTCATCAAGGGCCTGTAGCATGTACTCCGTTACGGTTGTTAGCAGGTCGGCCGTGGACCTGGCAAAGCGGAATCCATATTGCCTGTCGGAGAACAGTTTGTGAGCGGTGAGATGATGAACTATTTCAGCATTGATTATAGCCTCGAATACTTTCCCGAATATCGGTAGAAGACTGATAGTTGGATGGGTCCGAGGGTTCACCACAATTCTTAAATACAGGAACGACTGAAGAGAATTTCCGGAAAGCAGGAAGCAGAAAGGCAGTAGTTAAATAGTTTAGAGAGGACAGGGGAAAGTTAACAGGAGAAAGTGTGCTAAGAGCCACCAGGGATAGGGAGACGTAGAAAGCCATGATCACCTACGTCCTGAAAGGACAGGACACATAAAAGAAGAAGAAGTATTATGAGATCAGTGGAGGAATTCTGCTTACTCTAAAAGTGAAAAGTGTTTCTTGAGAGCAGCACGGGTGTCGATACTGGCAACATTAGCAATGGAAAAGTCTTGCAAGTCTGAGAATTGACGGAAAATGACTTTCTGGAAAAAAAAAAAGTAAAAAATGGTCGAATATAGTAAAATCTTGTAAAAAATAATACAAAACAAAAAAGGAAAGGAGAGAGAAAGAAACAAAAAAGAAAGAGAAAGAAACAAAAAAAGAAAGGAAAGAAACAAAAAAAAGGAAAGAGAGAGAAAGAAACAAAAAAAGGAAAGAGAAAGAAACAAAAAAGGAAAGAGAAAGAAACAAAAAAAGGAAAGAGAAAGAAACAAAAAGAAATGAACAAAAAAGATAGGAAAGAGAGAGAAAAAAGGAAAGAAAGAAAAAAGAAAGGAAAGAGAAAGAAACAAAGGAAAGAGAAAGAAACAAAAAAGAAAAGAGAAAGAAACAAAAAAGGAAAGGAGAGAGAAAGAAGCAAAAAAAGAAAGGAAAGAGAAAGAAACAAAAAGAAATGAACAAAAAAAGATAGGAAAGAGAGAGAAAAAAAGAAAGGGATAAAAGAAAGGAAAAAGAAACAAAAAAGGAGAGAGAAAGAAACAAAAAAGAAAGGAAAGAGAAAGAAACAAAAATGGAAAGAGAAAGAAAAAAAAGAAATGAACAAAAAAGATAGGAAAGAGAGAGAAAAAAAGAAAGGAAAGAGAAAGAAAAAAGAAAGGAAAGAGAAAGAAACAAAAAGAAATGAACAAAAAAAATAGGAAAGAGAAAAAAAGAAAGGGATAAAAGAAAGGAAAAAGAAAAAAGAAAGGAAAGAGAAAGAAACAAAAAAGGAGAGAGAAAGAAACAAAAAAGGAGAGAGAAAGAAACAAAAAAAGAAAGGAAAGAGAAAGAAACAAAAAAAGAAAGGAAAGAGAAAGAAACAAAAAAGGAGAGAGAAAGAAACAAAAAAAGAAAGGAAAGAGAAAGAAACAAAAAAGAAAGGAGAGAGAAAGAAACAAAAAAGAAAGGAAAGAGAAAGAAACAAAAATGGAAAGAGAAAGAAACAAAAATGGAAAGAGAAAGGAACAAAAATGGAAAGAGAAAGAAAAAAAAAGAAATGAACAAAAAAGATAGGAAAGAGAGAGAAAAAAAGAAAGGAAAGATAAAGAAAAAAGAAAGGAAAGGAAAAAGAAAAAAGAAAGGAAAGAGAAAGAAACAAAAAAGAAAGGAAAGAGAAAGAAACAAAAAAAGGAAAGAGAAAGAAAAAAGAAAGGAAAGAGAAAGAAAAGAAAGAGATAAAAGAAAGGAAAAAGAAAAAAGAAAGGAGAGAGAAAGAAACAAAAAAAGAAAGGAAAGAGAAAGAAACAAAAAGAAATGAACAAAAAAGATAGGAAAGAGAGAGAAAAAAGAAAGGGATAAAAGAAAGGAAAAAGAAAAAAGAAAGGAGAGAGAAAGAAACAAAAAAGGAGAGAGAAAGAAACAAAAAAGGAGAGAGAAAGAAACAAAAAAGGAGAGAGAAAGAAACAAAAAAGGAGAGAGAAAGAAACAAAAAAGGAGAGAGAAACAAAAAAGGAGAGAGAAAGAAACAAAAAAGGAGAGAGAAAGAAACAAAAAAGGAGAGAGAAAAAACAAAAAAGGAGAGAGAAAGAAACAAAAAAGGAGAGAGAAAGAAACAAAAAAGGAGAGAGAAAGAAAGGAGACAAAAAAGAAAGAAACAAAAAAGAAAGAAAAAAAGAAAGGAAAGAAACAAAGAAACAAAGAAACAAAAAAAGAAAGGAAAGACAAAGAAACAAAAAAAGAAAGGAAAGACAAAGAAACAAAAAAAGAAAGGAAAGACAAAGAAACAAAAAAAGAAAGGAAAGACAAAGAAACAAAAAAGAAAGGAAAGACAAAAAAAGAAACAAAAAAAGAAAGGAAAGACAAAGAAACAAAAAAAGAAAGGAAAGACAAAGAAACAAAAAAAGAAAGGAAAGACAAAGAAACAAAAAAAGAAAGGAAAGACAAAGAAACAAAAAAAGAAAGGAAAGACAAAGAAACAAAAAAAGAAAGGAAAGACAAAGAAACAAAAAAAGAAAGGAAAGACAAAGAAACAAAAAAAGAAAGGAAAGACAAAGAAACAAAAAAGAAAGGAAAGACAAAGAAACAAAAAAAGAAAGGAAAGAGAAAGAAACAAAAAAGAAAGGAAAGAGAAAGAAACAAAAAAAGAAAGGAAAGAGAAACAAAAAAAGAAAGGAAAGAGAAACAAAAAAAGAAAGGAAAGAGAAAGAAACAAAAAAAGAAAGGAAAGAGGAAGAAACAAAAAGAAAGGAAAGAAACAAAAAGAAATGAACAAAAAAGATAGGAAAGAGAGAGAAAAAAAGAAAGAAAAGAGAAAGAAACAAAAAAGGAAAGAGAAAGAAACAAAAAAGACAAGAGAAACAAAAAAGGAAAGAGAAAGAAACAAAAAAAGAAAAGAGAAAGAAACAAAAAAAGACAGGAAAGAGAACAAAAAAAGACAGGAAAGAGAAAGAAACAAAAAAAGACAGGAAAGAGAAAGAAACAAAAAAGACAGGAAAGAGAAAGAAACAAAAAAGACAGGAAAGAGAAAGAAACAAAAAAGACAGGAAAGAGAAAGAAACAAAAAAGACAGGAAAGAGAAAGAAACAAAAACGAAAGGAAAGAGAAAGAAACAAGAAAAAATAAAAAAGAATTGCTTGTTTATTTCCCCAAGTTGTCAGATTGGTACAGCATTCTATTTTCTCTCTCCTCCAAATTAATAAGAAAAACTTATTAAAATGATTAAAGCCAAGAAAAAGAAAAAAAAAAAAAACTTTGTATGTCAGTATAAACATCAATGTCTATGAACAATTTCACTTATGGTAAAGCAATTTAAAGGATATAAGTAAAGAAAGAGAAATATGATAGAACAACACTATTTACATTATTCAGAACATTGTCCTCATCTTTGTTGCCATTTGTACGTTTCGGATGTTGTACACTCCAGCCTTCTTCAATTGCTCGGGATTTCAAACTAAACCCTTTATTATGATCACTGGGGTATATCATTTTTATTCCTTGTTGTTGTCCTTAAGAACACATGGCCCAGTGGATATAGAGGTTGATTAGTTCCAGTGACTTGATCCAAAGAGTTGCGAGTTCAATACCAGGCTACAGCAGCGGTGAACAAGTAACTTAGAGAGTACCAAAAGAAGCTTTGCACAAGGAATGAGAATGATATACCCCAGTGATCGTAATAAAGGGTTTGGTTCTTAGCACCTGAAGAAGGCCGCAGCATACAACAGCTGAAACGTCATACAAATGGCAACAAAGATGAGGACAATAGTCCGAATAATGTAAATAGTGTAAATACTACCTCATTTCGGAAATATAGACAAATAATAAGAGAACAAGCTTGACTAATTTGTATTTTATGGCTTATCAACCTTTTGGCAGTTATTTAAAACCAGAAATTTTTTACATTGTAAAATTTTTTTTTTTTTTTTTTAGGTATAATAATGATGTATTAATACAAGTTCTACTAATTAATCCATATCTTGGGGGAGATGAGGTAGATTCATACCTTCCCAAAAGTATTTGCATATTAAATGAATATAATGAACCCAACTGGAATTTGAATTTGGCTCTCCAATTTCCAATCCCAAGCAATTATCCATTACACCACCCACACATCCAACCTCACAGTATTCCCAAATAGTCACCCATCTAGGTACTGACCAGGTTTGATGTCGCTTAATTTCGGTAGTTTTACAAGAACCAGTGTTTCAATGTAATATGGCTATAAGCCTGAGGGAACAGGGATTGGAAGTTATAATGAATAAATCAATCATTAAAGTCTTACCTGTAATGCTGTTATCTTGTTATAATGGAGATCAATTCGATCATGCAAGGTCAGAGCCTCTCCAGTTTGGTCGTTAATTTCAAATTCAATATACATTTCCAACATATCCATTAACTGTAATATAAGAAAATAACATGAGGATTCATAACATATAATATTAAAATATAAATATTTTATGTATATTATATGGCTAAAAACAAATATTTCATATAAAAGTAGATGCTTTTTATCTTATACATATTTTAAATAGATCTGGTCTGATACTTTTACTTTATTGTTATAAATTCTTGATAAAATCAAAAGAATCTGAAATGTTATTTGTCCGAGCATTGCATCTTTTCAGTCACTTTCACACCACCATAATGTAGCTTCAACCATGCCTTTTCTGTAAATATTTTCATGGTAACTGTTCTGGATGTGCGTTGTGGTACAGTGGATATCGACTCGGAACGAGAAAGCGGGGAGCCGAGTTCGAATTCCAGTTGCAATCCGTTGTATTCACTTACGCGCAAATACCCTTGGGAAAGGTATTCATCCGTCTCTTCCTTCCAGTTATGGGTTAAATAACAGGACAGATTGGGTTCTATAGCCTTGGTCGGTAACCAGTCTACCGCAGGAAGCAATGGCAACCTACTGCGGGATAATCTTCTGCCCAGTCAGTCATGACTCTTTCGAGACATGATCGCCCAAGCGTGTATCATGTATGGCACTTAACTGACTGTTCTGATAAACTTCCCTCTATCGGACAAAGACATTATAAATTTAAGCACAGATTGGTGGCAATGTCTCATCATTTTACAGTTGAAATGGCTAAATGTAACTGTAAGTTCTATGCTAATAGTTTCTTCTATTGCACTTCTCACCTGTAGAACTTTCTTCAGTCTTCTTGCTACTTCGACAATTATGATTTCAATGCACTACCAACTGTCATCTTGTCTTCCTAATTCCTGTTCTTTTGTCGTTCTCTCTTCTTAATAGTATTTTTTTCTAATATTCTCTAACACTCAGAAACCCATTGCATCTTTATTGCCTTGATTGGGGTGAAATGATTAAAAGAACAAATACATAACTAAGTATTTTATATAAAACTGAATATTTTATAGATTTAAAATATAATGAAACAAAAAATATAATCTATAATGGTATTTTTCAAATTTCAATGCACTACCAACTGTCATCTTGTCTTCCTAATTCCTGTTCTTTTGTCGTTCTCTCTTCTTAATAGTATTTTTTTCTAATATTCTCTAACACTCAGAAACCCATTGCATCTTTATTGCCTTGATTGGGGTGAAATGATTAAAAGAACAAATACATAACTAAGTATTTTATATAAAACTGAATATTTTATAGATTTAAAATATAATGAAACAAAAAATATAATCTATAATGGTATTTTTCAAATTAACTGTTTTTGACTTTCTACACTACCTGAAAAGATTAGGAATGAAACTCCCATCAAAAAAGCAATAACAGTGAACTTGAGAAGCCTCTTTTCTTGAAAAACTATTTTGATAGAAAGATATTATAAAGTTTAAATGACAGTTATGCTGTTTATCTATGAATACCAAATATATCCTTATAAAGAAATAATTAATATTAGCATTAGCATCAAGGATGAAGAGAACAGATAGCATATTTTGATCACAGATTTGGTTTGCTGATTTTGTTTGGTGGTCTATCAACCCCTCCATGGATTATTGGATGCCAAAATCTAAATATTTTGTATGTAATTTTCTTTCAACTACAGATAATTTCATACATTTTAATTAAAAAGTGTAGTACTTGTTTCCCCTCAGAGTGTACTTGGTAGATGAATTAATGACCACTTGGATCTGTTCTACCACTGCTCCATGTAGAACCCAGAATACTGCTTTACTCGGGGCTCCGTTTCCTGTGCACCATAAACAAAACACTGTCTCCCAAACACCAGTGTAGCTTTCACAAATCGCCAACACCAAACTGCCTCCAAAACAAAACTTGGCAATTTTTATGAGCTTTTGGTCTCGAGCAAGAAACCGTAATTTCTCACATGTGAAAGCCTCGCTTTCACCAATGACGCATGCACCGTGTCATTTCAAAAACTGCCTTGCATGAGCTCCCCTCGCAGTTCTATGACATCTACGAATGCATGTGCAGACAAACCGCCTTCTCTTGCTTCAGCGAGGTAAGTCTCCACCACAAAAAGATGTTTTTTGGGTATATATTTTGTAGATCATAAAATGTATTGTTGGTAATTTCAATATAGAAGGACATTTTTGTATATATTGTTTTAATGTTGCATTGGTTGTCATTTTGCTATAAAAATGTATTGTTGCTCATTTTATTGTAAAAATTACTGTTAATTATTGTTTGGGCATTCACTATTTGTCCATAGCTGGGACACTAACTGGTGCTACCACCCTCAGTCAGGGTGGACCTAAGAACAACAGCAGTTAAGAGAGGGTTCCACACTCCTCAAAACCTCCAATATCACAATCAGAAGCCTTGGCGCCAGATATAGTTTATTGCCATAACCAGGATGATTGATCACGGACTGATGGCCAAGGAGTTAAGGTAAGTGTAAATCAAGCAGTAAATCTGGCTGCTCAGTCAATGAATACCAAATGTTTCCTTGGAAGGAAAAAGCTAATGCTACCATAACCATAAGAGAATGTTTGAGTTTCATTTAATGGAATATCAACCTCTGTGGGTTATTTAATGCCAAAATGTGGGGTTTTAAGGTTGGGTTTTTTATGTTCAGTTATAGTGAGAAGGTTAATTTAGTCAGATTTTAATGAAAATTTGTTTTTTTGTTTTTTTTATTTTACAAAACAGAAAATGTTTTCTAGTTTTGTATTTAAAAATGTTTTGCTGAGAATAATTTTTTCTTCAAAAATGTATTGTTGGTAATATTTTTCCTTCAAAAACGGATATTTTTCTATAAAAGTCTATTTTAATGTATATATTTCTATAAAAGTCTATCTTTATACTTTCATCGTGTTTTGACCCCAGTTTGTGGGATTAACTATTTGCCCATAGCTGGGACCCTAACAGATGATACCACATTGGGTCAAAACGAGTCTGGGAACAACAACAGCAATTAAGAATGTAGCTCCATGCTCCTCACAACCTCCCAATCAGTGGCCTTGCTGCTGGATACAGTTTACCGTCATGCCCAGGATGCATAAGAGAATGACTAATTTTCCTATTATACCATTACCATGCTGTTTATTTAATTAGTATATTATTAGGTTTAGTTGTAAACATGTTTTGTTGGCACATCTAGAAAATTTTAAACATCTGCAAAGATTCAAGAAACAGACAAAAGATAGTTTTACAGCCTTGGGCTCAAGTGTTCGTGGAGAAATGAAACCGATACTAAAATAAAACAAATGTCATCTGACCCCTTACCTGTCCAAACAATTTCCCCTCTGGCCTTTTGATCAGGTTCGACAACTTGCTGACCACAAGAAAGTGGGTATTATCAATGACGGCATTGAAGAAGCGTCTTGTTGGTAACTGTGCTTCCAAATCTATCATCAGTTCAAGGAAACGTTCACAGTAATGAACAGACTCCATTGGAACAGGATCTGCAAAAGTCAAACACAAAATAAGGAAATGTCTACCTTCTCTTGGAATTCTTGATAGTATTTTAAAAATTGTGGCAATTGATGGTTGCTGAGAATTTCACAAGATTTTTATTTTGTTTAGTCCATGGTATTCTCAGCATCCTTCTGTAGAACTACATTTTTGTTGTTACAAGTTTCTTCTTTATTTGTGAAGAGATTGTTTAGCATTTATAGTCATATAAGAGGACTAATATTTCATAAGAGTTAAGTACTTATTTCCTTGTTTCTAATGAAATTTTTTGGATTTTTATTACTTTGCTTCAATTTTTGAAGGCCTAGACATTTAAATTTCCTGTTTAATTTTATCTACAATTTGTAATTTGTAATTTGGAATTCCTGTAGTTTCCTTTCTGTGTCTGCTATGACTGGGTCATCTGCATATCTTAAGTTGTTAAGATTGTGGCTGCCAGTAGTGAATCCTGGTAGGACTTCTAATTTTCTCAGGATTGATTTACTATCAGTCAGTTAAGTGCCATATGTGACAGACGCTTCAGCGATCATGTCTCAAAAGAGACATGACTGACTGGGCAGGTTATCCCGCAGTAGGTTGCCATTGCTTTCTGCTGTAGACTGGTTGCAAGACAAGGCTATAGAACACAATCTGTCCTGTTATTTAACCCATAACTGGAGGGAAGAGACAGATTAATACCTTTCCCAAGGGTATTTGCATGTAAGTGAATGCAAGGAATTCAACTGGAATTCGAACTCAGCTCCCCAGTTTGTAGCTCCAAGCTGATATCCATTGTACCACAACACACATCCACTAAACAATCAGTTGAGTGCCATAAGCGATACACATTTTGGGTGATCTTGTCTCGAGAAACACATGACTGACTGGGCAGATTATCCCACAGTAGGTTGCCATTGCTTTCTGCAGTAGACTGGTTGCCAGCCAAGGCTATAGAACACAATCTGTCCTATTATTTAATCAATAACTAGAGGGAAGAGACAGATTAATACCTTTCTGTTATGGGGAAACACACCTATTCCTCAGATAATTGACTCTTCCTCCTATATTAATAAGAGTTAACAGGAAGTTAACGGGAGAAGTTCTTAGGAGTTTTAGGAAAGTTCATAGGAGTTCTTTAAAGTTCTATTGGAGTTCAGTAGAACTACTAGGCAGTTGACAGTTAGCCGAATACTAAGGAGTCAGCTTACAGTGAAAGATTATCAAGTTCTTAACACTTGGGTGCGTTAAGTCGATTAGCAACTGAAATAGCACGATTATAACCTTCAGTGCAAAACGACTCCACAACACTTTGCCAAGGGTATTTGTGCATAAGTTAATGCAAGGAATTCAACTGGAATATGAACTTGACTCGCCGATTTGTCATTCCGAGTCGATATCCACTGCACCACAATGCACATCCTTCTATTTACTATAAAGGTTGAATAAATCTGATGAGACACACACTCTCGTCTTAAAAGCCTTTTCTATTTTTGTGTATTTACTGAATTCATTTTCTATATGTATTCAGATGCTTTTCTCCCAGTTAAGTTCTTCATTTTTCTAATAACCTCCCAAAATAAATCAAGATTACCTAGTAGTTCAAACAGTTCTTTGTAATTTTTGCATAATCTATAAAATATAAGTATACATCCTTTTGTTTTTGTATTGTTCTAAGCAGAAATATTGCATTCCTTGTTCCAGTGTCTTTAACAAAACTGCACTGTTCTTTAACTACAAGAGTCATTCAATAAATAAGGTGAATTTTTCGGTATAAGGACTTCTACGAGGGTCATTCAATAAATAAGGTGAATTTTTCGGTATAAGGACTTCTACGAGGGTCATTCAATAAATAAGGTGAATTTTTCGGTATAAGGACTTCTACGAGGGTCATTCAATAAATAAGGTGAATTTTTCGATATAAAGACTTCTAATACAGATAGAAGTTTACTTTCTTTTTTTTTAATTTTTTTCCTTTACTTCTTTTTCAAAGGGATTTAATTTTTTTAGCAGACTGAAAAAAACTTTGAAAGTTTAGATTAACAAAGATGGTCAACCAAGAAGCATGCTCTATTATTGAACAGAGGTAAGTTATCAAGTTTTTGGTTGCTGAAGGGTGCAAACCAGTTGAAATTCATAGGAGAATGTCAACTGTGTATGGTACCGCATGTTTCAGCCAAAAAAATATCAACATCTGGGCTAACTTGTTTAAAGAAGGACAGAGCAGTGTTGAGGTTGAAGACAGGCCTGGGAGGCCTACAGAAATGAGGTCTCCTGAGGTGATCAAATCAGTCAATGACCTCATTCAGTCTGACAGAAGGATGACAGTGGATGACATTGCAAGGACTTTGAGCCTATCTGTTGGGACAGCAGACAATTGTCCATGATGACCTTGCCTACTCGAAGGTCAGCTGTTGGTGGGTGCCAAAAATGCCAAACGGTGCAGACCATCAACGAGCTGGGCTGGGAACTGCTCCCTAATCCCTCTTACAGCCCAGACCTCGCCGCTTCAGAATTTCACCTGTTTGGTCCCTTGAAAGCGTTCACAAGAGGCACGAAGTTTGAAAGTGATGATGAAGTCAAAAGTGCAGTGAGCGATTGAGTCCAAAGATTTTTTATGCCGAGTGAAAATGGAAGCTTGTGCACAGATGGGAAAGGTGTGTGACACTGCTGGGAGACTATGTTGAAAGATAAAAAAAGTAAGCTTCTATCTGTATTAGAAGTCCTTATATCGAAAAATTCACATTTATTGAACGACCCTCGTAGAAGTCCTTATACCGAAAAATTCACCTTATTTATTGAATGACCCTCGTATTACAAGTCCACACCCATGTCCTGAAGGGACACAGCATATAGAAGTAGAAAATATATTTCTGATCAACTCCATACTCTATGAAATTAAATATCAATTGTATGAAATGCCAACAAGGACTTGACACAAGTTCATTCTTTGCTCTACACACTTTTCGTGTAGTTGTTTTACAGAAAAAGATCATATTCATGGTGACCTGGCTTGATCAAAATCCATGCATAGATTTATAAGCAACATGTTAGAGTAGTTCTCTAGTATTATCCCTCCAACTACAAATACCGACCAACCGACTTGGCAGCTCAACTCCAGCCACTTTCTCACTGGCGGGATGTGGCTTCCCTCTGTCTATTCTACAAATATTTTCATAGCTTCTGCTCCAACGAACTGGTCACTGGTGCCCCCACCACTAGAATTTAATCTTGCAAACAGACTGGCAACAAGGTCTCACCCACTTACAGTTAAATCAACTAAATGCAGCCATCAATTCTACTCCAGCAGCTTCTTTTCCCACACTTCCCACCTATGGAACTCTCTTCTGTATTCTTGCTTTCCTGACAGCTACAATCTCCAGGTATTTAAATGTAAGGTCAATACCCATCTCTTATCCATTTGACTCCAGTTCTTTCTACATCACACTGAGTATCTTGTTCTATCTTCTTTTTCTTTCTCTCTACCTTAGCAACTGTCTCCACACCTGTGTTTCTGTCCTTCTCTTGCCCTTTCTCTGACACCAACTGTAGCTGGACCATCTTTCTCTTCCCTCTCCTCTTGCTTAAACTTTTGCTCTTATATAGCCCCCTGCACATCAGTGGCGGTATCGCCCTTGCTTAGGATGAAATGATTAAAAAAAAAAAACTATATAAACCATGTGTATGTGTGTATATGATTAAGAAACAAATAAAAAAATATTTATATATTTAATGTTTCACTTTTAGTGAGAGTTACCCGAGCAATGAAAACAAATATCAATAAATTCAAAATACTCAACATTCTCCACATACCTTAATTTCCCCAAAATTTCTAAATTTTTTTTTTAATAATATCACCCCAAGCAAGGCGGTAACGCCACTGGTATGCAGGGGGCTACATAAGAGTAAAAAGATTATATAGGTGGAGAATGAAGAGAAAGATGAACCAGTTAGAAAGGAGCAAGAGAAGGATGGGAATACAGGTGTGATGACAGTTGCAAAGGTGGAGAGAAAGGAAAGGATATACAGGGTGGTGTGGAAAGAACTAGAATCAAGTGGTTAAGAGATGAGTATTGACATTGCATTTAGATTCCTGGAGGTTGTAGCAATCAGGAAAGAAAGAATATGGAAGCAAGTTCCACAGGCAGGAAGTGCAAGAAAAGAAGCTGCAGGAGTAGAATTGTCATCTGCATTTGGTTGATCTAACTGTGAATGGGTGACACCCAGTTGCCAGTCTGTTTGCACGAGTAAACACCTGTTGCAAGAGTACCTGTGAATTCAAAAATAAAAGCAAAATGTTTTCTGATTCTTTAAATATTTAATCAGTCAGATTTTATCTATTTTTTATTTTTCAATCCACATGTGTGTGTGAATTATTTTCAGATAGTGCGTATCCATAGGTGAGAGAAAATGAATAAGAGATGAGAAAAAACTATTCTTAGCCAACACATTTCGGCCTCTGAGGAACTTTAACAAGGCAAATGTAAGACTGATTTTGTTGCATGTGTTTAGATGTAGTTTTGCTTTTGTATCTTCATCACCAAGTTGTTGCGGACTGTTAGGGCCATGAAGAAAAACACGGAAACAAGAAGGTAGGTCCAAACAGTGTATCAGAATAACAGAACAGATATACAAGTAAGAGTGTTAGTACTCAGCTAATAGAAGTGTAAATCCGAACTGTCAAGTTACACTGCATCTCAACTGCAATACAACTGTCTCTAGACTGCATTCCAACTGTCTCTCCGGAAGTCACACAGGTTAGTATTTATTGTAGGAGGAACAATCCCTGCCCACTGTAGAATAGGGCACCATAACAGTATCTAAACACATGCAACAAAATAAAACTTACATTGCAAGGATAAAGTTCCTCAGGGAACCAAAACACATTAGCTAAGCAGTTTTTTCCCTGGTCTCTCTCTCTCTCTCTCTCTCTCTCTCTCTGTATGTGTGTGTGTGTATATATATATATATAAATCTAAACTTATTTATAAATGGATTTTTGTCTGTGTCTGTGTGTATCCATTACCTATAGACTCCGAAACGGCTGAACCGATTTTCTTGAAAATTTACAGTTGTACTATAAGCGTCTGCGAGTGTTCTTAGCTAGGTTTTGTGTTGAGGTACCCCCGATAAATATCGAAAATCGATAATCGAAAAAATCGGGTTATAAAAGGAGTGGTCCGATTTTAATCAAATTTCATACACTCATAGACAAAGGCATAAGAAACGATACTCAGAAGTTTCAAGGTTGCAGTTCTTACAATAGTGCAGAAAATCGATAATACATATATATATATATATATATAAAAAGGCAAGATGTTTGTGTGTGTGTGTGTTTATTTGCCTGTGTGTCTGTATTTTTTCAGCCCTTTTATTTTAGTTTTTGCTTCAGGTTTGGCTATAAGTAGGTGTAATTGTAGTTCTTAGTCTCAGCCATGATACCATTTACTCAGAGGACTTATTTAGCTTTCAAAATTCAGTTTACGACAACAAAAAATTATTTGATATTGATACCAGGAAATCAAAATTTGACTTACATCAAAAGCAAGCGGATAAAAGCAAGCGGATATCTAACCGTATTGATAAGCTGTGATACAGTTTCAATCCCGGCCAGAAGCAAGTGGATGTGTCTAGCCACACTGATGAACTGTGATACAGCAAAACAGGCTTGTATGTGGATTACATTATATATATATATATATATATATATATATATATATATATATGGATATTCACCAAAATTCTGCTGAGAATTGTGTCGCAAAAAATTCATGAAACCAAGTAATCATTCATTTAAGTGGACTTTTTATTATTAAAATATATACACACAAGGCTAAAAATTAACATTGTATATCTGACTCCCTCTCTTAATAACAAAATGTTTTCCTTCTTCTCCTTTCTCTGACTATTCCTTCCGTCTTGATAAATCTAACCCATTCTTTTTTGTAAATAACTTTGGTCTAATGAATTGAATTTTTTTTTAAATATTCATGAAATAAATTATCACCAATGGATTTATAAATTTGTCCAATTTATTTTCATGATATAAATATTTTAGGACCTTGAACAACTTCTCAGTGATTTTTCGTGAAAAGTAATGTTTTATTTACAAAGATTAGTGAGAAACACATCACTAAAGTATTATTCATTGCTGACCACAACTTTTTCCCATCTTTCTGGCAGCATGTGAATTCCATGTCAGAAAAACGACATATCTTTTGAGGTTAACCACATTTTTTGGTAACTTCATAAGAATAAAAGTGCTGCTCAGTCAGTGACTGAAACAAGTGATAATCAAATGGGGGCAATGTCTGGTGAATACAGCAGATGGAGTAAGAATTCTCCATTTAAGCATTTCCAAGTAGATTTTTACCCAATATATGGCCTAGTGTTGTCATGCTGCAATATCACTTTGTCTTGTCTCTGCTCGTATAGCAGCTATTTTATGTTTAATCCTCAGCTCAAACGCATCAGTTGTAGTCAATAGCAATCTCCTGTGATGGATTTGGTCAGTGTGAACAGTTCATAATCAACTCCACCCAGCTGATCTGACCAAATGCAGAGCAGAAGATTCAGCTTTGCTGCAGATGTCGATGCATGGCTGGGCTTACCCCACAACCTTCTACACTTAGGGTTATCAGAGTGCATTCAATTTTCATTGCTGGTCATGATACAATGCAAAAAACCTTTCCTTTTCTGCCACTGAAGCAGCTGTTCACATGTGAGAAGACGCCATTCGAGGTCTCTCAGCTTCAACTCATACGGCACCCAATATCTTTGCTTTTGAATCATTCCTAATGCTTTCAAACGTTTCAAATTTGTTTTTTGATAAACTCCTAATGATTCTGCAAGTTCAGCTCACACCTGACATGAGTATTCATGAAGTAATGCTTCCAATTGTTCGTTTTCAAGCTTTTTTGGCACACCAGAGCATTCTTTATCTTCAACATCAAAATCATTATTTTTGAAGCGTCTAAACCAATCTATGCATGTTGTCTAAGTCTCTACAAAAATTCTGTGTGCTTCAGCTGCAGATTTCTTTTGAATAAAATATTGCAGTAAAACTCCCCACGAATACACTTTTTTGGCATGAAATCCAAGATGTTTAACATTATGAAAAACAAAGTTGTTTACACTTTGGCAAAATGACATACACTGAATTTTGAACTTGTTTATAGATGTGTTATCATCAAAAACTACACGCACACAGTTCTGGGAATGACATCTGTTGGAAAACAGAGAACTTATTCAAAGTCCTAATATATATAAATGTAGTTTTATGGTATGCTATATATATATATATATATATACATACATACACACACACACACCTGGATACATATTTTATTTTGTATATATGATTTTTGTTCGTGTGCATCACTTTTAAAGAAGTGTAAAGGTACAATGGATAGAACATGATACTGATCGTAGGTAGATGTGCTGAAGTGTGACATTTTAATCCTTGACAGAGTGCATAGATACTGCAAATTGCTCCTTAGGGAGAAGTGTTGATCTATGCATTATTAATCTAGTCATTTTTTACAGATATTAGGCTGATGCATGTTTCAGTTTATGCTCATTAATGCAGTAACAAGAAAGACTCACCTGGCCACAGCATGCAATAAAAGTTACTTACCTGTTTCAGGTATTTTTTCAAGGACAGTAAAATATTTCTTGATAAGCTGAGCTAAAAATGTGCTCTCAAATTCTGCCTTTTGCTTTTCCTCTTCTGTCAACTTAGCATGGTTTTTTCGAAGCAGGTTGAAGAATTTCTTGTATTTTGGGTAAATTTGGAATAGTTCTTCTCGACGACCCTGAAGTAATAATACAAAACATATAAGAGAGAAGAAAGTCAAGGGTTTCTGTCTGTTTTTTTTGTTTTTTTTTAATCATTTCACCCCAAGCAAGGCATTCCACTGCCACTATTGCGCAGGGGGGGTTACATAAGGGAAGGTGGTGAGAAAGAGTGGTTAGATGCAGGAAATGTCAGAAAGAGGGTGACAGACGGGTAAGGATGTAGATGGGAAGAGTGTCTGAGAGAATAGATGCGAGTTAGTGTGTTAGGCGGTGTCTATTGACCTTACATTTAAACTCCTGGAGATTGTAGCTGTCGGGGAAGCAAGTATGTGGAAGGGAATTCCACAGGTGGGAAGTCTGAGAAAAGAAGCTGTTGGAGTAGAAATTGCAGTTACATTTTATCGGTTTAACTGTAAAAGGGTGGGACCTAGTTGCTAATCTAGTATCTCATGCAAATTCATACCTAGGGGGCACCAGTGATCTAAGTACATCGGAGCAGAAGCTGTAAAAGTATTCATAGAAGAGGCATAGGGAAGCAACGTCACGCTAGTGAGAGAGCGACTGCAAGTGGTCTGCCTTAGAATGTTTTACATTAAATTTGAAAGAAAGCAAAAGGATGTTAATGCTTTAGTGCTCCCATACATTTAATATTAAGAAGATTTTTTTCACTTTATTACAATAAATGTGGGATAAATGTAGGGTGTGCGTTGTGGAGCAGTGGATATCGACCCAAAACGAGAAATCGGGGTGCCAGGTTCGAATTTCAGTTGAATTCTTTGCATTCACATATGCACAAATACCCTTGGGAAAGATATTAATCCATCTCTTCCCTCCAGTTATGGGTTAAATATCAAGACCGATTGGGTTCTATAGCCATGGCTGGCAACCAGTCTACCGCAGAAAGCAATGGCAACCTACTGCAGGATAATCTTCTGCCCAGTCAGTCATGTCTCTTTCGAGACATGATCGCCCAAGCATGTATCAAGTATGGCACTTAACTGACTGACAATAAATATATGCCTAAATTTCTGGGATGAAGAGTTATCATTATTTATACTATTTACATTCGAATTCAGTGTTGTCTAAGCCGACTTCAAATACTCTCCTTCACCTTGGAACTTCATACTCTAATCCCAACGTCCCTTACAATTTTAAACATTGCCAAACTATCTTTTGAGAATGACCTCAGCTGCTTTTGTTGAGTTCTTAATCTCATCCATAGCATTTGAATGGTGGTTTTGAAAAAAAAAAAAAACAGATGTCACAGTGAGATAAATTTGAACTTAAGTGATGGTGGGGAGAAAAAATGTCATTGCACAATATATAAATCTAGCTGCTTTCTTATTGTGAATGCGATGTCCCAAAAAACACATTCAATGGTGCTTACACATTGCTGATGGTGTAATTCCATGAGACAGTGTGCAATAAGGTTCCCACTCTTTGATTGTTTGCCAAGTAATATCAAGGCTGTTCAGCCAGTTCTCAAGATATTTAAAAATAGTTGGATATATTCTGAACAGAAATTGCATGCTGAAAAATTTCCAGCCTAACCAAAAGATTATTAGAAAAAAATTAATTTAAAAAACAAGAAATATGTTATTTAATCATTTGCTAGTTGGTTGTTTTCATTTAGCAGTATATCAACACCTCATTTAAGGCAAAATCTAAATATTTTGTATGTAATTTTATTTTTTTGTGTCTTGATTTTTTTTTAGATAATAATGGTTTTAGTAAAAGTCCTACTCATTAACTCATAGCTGGTGGGGAGAAGAGGTGGAACCATACTTTTCCTAAGGGAATTTGCACATAAGTGAATATAACAAACCCAACAGGAATTGGAACTTAGCTAACTGATTAACAATTCCAAGTTATTATGCATTACACTACTTGCACTGAGCTTAGAACATCTGGTATTCCCAAGTGGTCACCCATCTCAGTACTAACCAGGCTCAGTGTTGCTTATCTTCAGTAATATTATAGAAACTAGTGTTTTAATGTGAAGCTATTTGATCATTTGTGAAGTGAGTCAAGTTTAGAACTTTCAGCACCCCTCATGTATATATTAGAAACACAAAAAAACATATCTACAAATTGAAAAAAAAACAAAAAAAAACGATCATATGCCAACTTACTGGTAGAATGTTTTTCCAAATGGAAAGAGAAACTAATTTCTGGACCTGTTCTCGGATCAAATCAACTTCCTAAGAAGGAAAAAACAGATAATTAAAAATCATGAAAACCTATTGAAATTCATTATTTTGGGTTTATATATACAAACATAGATATATCAAATGAGTCTGTAGCCTGATGATAAAAAGCTATTATTATACACAACAAAATATTTTCAATATTAATATCCTCTGCTGTCAATGCAGTTGATTCAGTGGTGAATATTAATTACATCGATTAAGCATTATTCAAATTCAGATAAAAAAGGTTTCTTGTCAGACTGAATTTACCGATTTATCCATGAGAAGTAATTAAAAAGCATGTAAAATATCAAGCACTGTTCATATTTTGGGAAATATGTTAGGCCCAAAACCTTTCAGCAGCCCATACTTTATTTCTATAAATTAAATATGGTTTTTATCAATATTTATACAAGGGATTGCTGAAAATATTTTTTTCCAACCAAGAGGGAAAAAAAAAGTTAATATTTGATTATTCAGTTAAATTTTGGGAAGTCAGGCCAAGAATTTTTCAGCCTTCTGCCCAACTACATTCCTAATGTTGATTAATTTGTTTTTTTTTTCTTTTTACAGCTTATCAACCTTTTGTGGGTTATTTAAAGATAAACATATTTTAGGAGGTTGCTTTTTGAACCTAGTATTCCCAAGCGGTCTCCTACCTACCTATGTACTAACCAGGCTTGACATTGCTTAACTTTGGCATCAAACAAGAGCTGGTGTTTTCAGCATGATTTGACTGTAACCTATGCTCCTCAGAATATATTTAGTCACAGACACTATTAATGATGTAAAAGATTTTTTTAACCAAGGGAAATAATTAAATTCTAGAACATTTCTCTAGTACTTTCAGTTGTACCTTGAATAGCTATGGCTCATTAAACTGAACAAATTTTAAAACCTGACACAAGGTTGGTTGACACGAGTCTCACATTTTGGATGAGCAAAATGAAATTGGAGTCTACATTCGAATATTATTAAAATGATTTAATTTGTTGAATCTAAAAATAACCTATTCTTGATAAAAGTTTTAGTTAAATACAAGCAATATATAAATTAGATGCATGGATTAACAGCATAGAAAAAGGAAATGACATGTAGACTTAAAATTCCAGCAGGAACAGTGTTCACATCTTGAAAATGACTTGTATTGATCTCTTTTTATCACAGATATAGGTCAAATAACAGGGTAGACTGGGTTCTCCAGCCTTAATTAGCAACCAGGAGAATTTCAAATTCAGAACCAGGGTATTGGGCATGGGTATAGTAGCTAAACTATATAAAAACCTACTTCCTACTGAAACTTCAGCAACATGGGTGGCTGTGGTCCTCGCCCAACTCCACAAGGAATCTACAAAAACTTTTCTTTAAATCATTTCACTCCAAGCAAGATGATAATGCCACTGAGATGTGGAGGTGAGGCAAAGAGAGTGAAAGAGAATGAGAGGACTTCACTGAAAAGAAGTGAGAAAGAAGAAAAATAAAGAAACTGTGTTTTTGTTTTTTTTTTAGATATATTGAAGGAAAGTGAAATAGAGAGAAACAGCAAGTAATCTACCTAACGAGTTTATGTAAATGAATGGTTGAAAGAGCACTGAGAGGGATACTCAAGAGACAAACTTTACTTAGAATAAAGAATGATAGAAAGTTGTGGAGAGTAATGATTGCCCCACATACTGAATGAACGTGATACATAAATAGAAAAGATAGCTGGAGGGTTGAAAAGTTAGGTTAAGTATTTTTGCTGATCATGCTATTGTAGACTTTTGTCAAATTGGTACTTACCAAACTATTGAAGCAATGTATGAGGAAAACTAAAAGCATTGCTTGTTCTTGTAAAGAAAAACCTCCTGTTTTGAGACTGGCTTTAAGAACTTCTTGGAAGAAGGCTGGAAAGTTTTCAGACTTAGACTGAAATGCCTTTGAAAAGAAAAACGGAAAACAATTATTAGAGCATACAAAAGTGGAGGGTAACATCTATTAAAGCTTTAAGATGTTTGTCTTTTGCATTATAAACATGAAAATTGATGAACAAAATTTAAATACAATGTATCTACAAAAACGTATACACTCATAATCCAAAGATTAATTGTGCTAGATAATTTTCAGGTATTTAATGAAGTGGAGTAGTTTTATTTTTAACAAGATTAAACACCTACCCACTTTCATTTACATAGAAATCTTTTTAAAACATTTTCAGATAAATAGACTAGGCAAAATGAATTTTTAACGTATTTCATATGAATTTTTAACATATTTCGCATGAATTTTTAACGTATTTCATACCAAGTGATTTCTTCTTATGAGGAAAAATTAAAGACCAAATTAAAAGATGAACTAATATTGTACAATTACAGACTGTAATTGAAAGGAAATGTTGCATGATTCCAAGTTGATATTTACAACACCGGTTTTGAAGATTTGAAAGGTGCCTTGTATTGGAAGACATAAACAATCAATACATTTCTTTCTAAAATCTTTTGTAACATTTATTCTTCATTGTCAAAATGTCATAGTTCATTGAGAAATTAAAGAGAGAGGAGGAATGGTAAAGGCCAAGAAAGAGGTGGAGAAAGACAGAGAGAAAGACAGAGAGAGACCAACAGAGTGAGGAGTAAGATGCCCCCTTTACATAAGTAAATGTTATGGCATTAACTTATAGACAAACACATAAAGAGAAAAGAAATTATGATTTTGCTACTATGAGCATTTTCTTTTTAAGAAGATATTTTTATTCTCGAAAGTTAACTGTATCACAGAAATAACAACAGAAATATGAAAAATCAGACATACTGCAAACCTATAAAAAAAAACTGAAGACTAAGCAAAATTGAGATAAAGGTATAAAATTTTTGTGGAATAAATAAGACTCACCCAGGAAAACAAATGAAGTAAAAAGTGAAATAGAAATTTAAATATATTATTCAATGTATTATGCAAACTAACAGTTATCTGGGAAGAAATAAAAATTAAAAGCAAAACAAGACATGTTTATTTTGAAAATAAAAAAAATTTTAAAAAAATAAAAAAACATCTTTAGATGATTTTTAGAACAAAATCCAGACTTGAATGCTTACTAGTTATGTGACAGTGTACTAATGTTTGCACAAAGAGTAGTAATGCCTTTTTCATATTACAAAAGCAGATATTAAATGAATTTCATCCAAGAATTTCAAGGATGAAATCTCTTACAAGATGTATACTGGATCAAAATGGATCAAAAATTAGTAAAAGCCTGCAGTGGTTGTGCTCTGGCTGCAAAATCACTTCCCACAAAATTATAACATTAGCCAGAGACAGATACTCTGTGGTCAAGACTGCACATTGATTTGGTAGGTCCAGTAAACAGATCACATTATCTTACAACTACACCAAGTGGCCTGAAAGTTTTAAGTGCTAAAAAACAACATCCATGGTTTCAATGAATTTTTACATGAACAGTTTGCAAGATATAGTATTCCAGATGTCATAGTCTCAGATAATGGTACACAATTCACTGCTTACACATTTGAAAAATTTTGAAAAATGCTCTTGATTGAACATATTACTACTCTGCCATATCACCTAAGATCAAACAGACAAGCTGAACAATTTGTGGGTACTTTTAAGAGAACTTTTAATAAAAAGCAAGTAATGAAAAAGTGAGTGAAAAAGCACTACAAAAATTCTTGAAAGTATACCAGATATCAACAAATTCCAATACACTGGCAGGCATATCACCAGGAGAAATGATGTTTGCAAGAAAAATTAAATCAGTGTTCGACAAGTTGTTACCAGGTGAAAAAGAACAAGAACAGATAACAAAAAAGACACAGAAATTTTATAATTGGTGAAAAACTGTTTTGGGGACATATAAAAATGGAAAACAAAAGTGAGAAGACAGTGTAATATGGTCACGAATTGGAAAAATGATTTATATTTCTACAAATACTTTCATGGCTTCTGCTCCGATAACTTAGCTCACTGGTGCCTCTATATATAAATTTACTTGAGCCCCAAGATTAGCAACTAGGTCCCACTCTTATTCTGTGAAACCAATAAAATGTAAATGCAAATTCAACTCCAGCAGCTTCTTTTCTTGCGCTTCCCACCTGTGGAATTCCCTTCCATTTACTTGCTTACCCGACACCTACAATCTCCAAGAATTTGAATGTAAAGTCAATAGTCATCTCCTATCTCACTAATCTGCATCCTCTCTCTCATGCTCCTTTCTCTGTCCACTCCACTCTCATCAGTATTCTCATCCTTCTCTTACCCACTTCCTGACACTCCTTGTAACCTGTCACGCTTTCTCATAACTTTTTTCCTATGTAACCCACTGCACAACAGTGGCAGTAAAATACCTTGCTTGGGACGATATGATTAGATATAAAAAAAAAAAAGTGAAAAAATAGGAACACGAAAGGCATTTGAATCAGTCAAAGTTTTACTGAAGAAAAGACTGCAAGAAAGGAAGAACCTATGCAAGTTCTGTATGATAACATTGACATACAAACACCCCAGGAATTCATTGAATGTAAAAGGATGAGGACCAGAAAAAGGAAACACAGAAAAACTAGTGGTTGACCCAAAACAGAAGAAATTTGTACGTTTTGAATTTGCCAGAAAGAGGAGAGGGGTGAATACAAAGAAATAAAACGAAATATTCAAGAAAATAAAACATCTCAAAAGTAGGAGTGTTATGGAGTAAATATGGGACCCCCGCCCCGTTAACACAAATGATCTAGGCAAGATGCCTTAAATAAAGAACTCTAAGACAGAGTTTCAAGAGAATTCTGATAGAGTGTTCATTAGAGTACTGTTGGAGTCAGTCAAGATATAGCCGCTAATAGCAAGTTATAACAAAAATACATTCTTACCTCCCAAGCAGGAACTCTTTCTCGGAATTTCTCATTAACCATAATCACAATTGACATTAAGTGGCTTTTGGTGGTCTAAAAAAATAAAAACAAATAAAGTAAAAGTCTTTGAATTTCTTTGAGAAAGCATTATTGCTAAGAGTTTAGAAATGAGGCCACAATTCGCACGTGCAAAATGACTAGTTAAAAATTTATACATTGTTTATTGTTTTTAATATATTTTCAAATACATTTGTAATATATATATTCAGATTTACGAGATCTGTCTGAAAAATAATGGGACTGATCATGTTCTTCAATATGAGAAACATCATTCACAGTGAGTTCTTGCCACAGAGCCAGACAATCAGCAATTCTATAAAGAAATACTGCAGCATTCACTTCAAGAGAAGTGACGAGTTGTGACAGAACAAATCATGGCTGCTTCACCATGACAATGGACCAGCTCACGTCCTGAGCATCCGACAGTTCCTGGCCAAGAAGAACATCACTGTATTGGAACAACCTCCCTCTTCACTTGATCTTGCTCCACATGACTTTCTTTCCTTTTCCCAAGCTCAAGGGGGTCATCAAGGGGACCCATTTTGAAGGTGTGGAGAGGCCATCAAAAAGGCTGTAACAACAAATCTAAGTGACATCCAAGAGGAATCCTTCCAGCAGTGCATAGAAAAGTGCATTAAACTCAAGGGGGATTACTTTGAAGGGGAAACCATGTAGTTTGCTGTTTGGAATTAAAATAAATTGTTTGTGACACTAATCCATTACTTTTCAGACAAACCCTGTATATTCCCATTCGTGCAGATGCTTGTTGGACCCTTTTTCTCAAGAAAAAACTTTAGATGAAGCCAGCCATTTTCTTTTGTTTGATAATGGGCTGAAAATATTTTTTTTTTCTCCAGCTAGTTTTAGGACATCTCCAAATACATCCATGTGAACATCTTTTGGATACCAAGATTACATTTTATCAACAATCTTCTCAAATTCTTTGTTTTGACATTAACTTACTTGTTTTTTTTCAAAAAGTTCTTGTTCTTAAAAGCTTCCAGCTAACTTTCTACTTTCATTTTTGTGCATGCAAATTATGGCCCAGATTCCAGACTTTTACCACATTACCGTTTATTAACAAAATGGCTGCATGGAAATTCCAAGGCAGCAAGAAAAATGGCTCAACTAATATTGTGTTAACAACAAACAATAACCTCAATTGTCTGAACAACAATTGGAATATATCCAATATTATTTGAACTTTCAACTTTCTTTTTTGTTTTTGCCATAGTTGTAAATACTATATTTTGGCATATTCATTCTTCAAGCCCTCATTAGATGTAAACAGTAGAGAAGAAAAAAAAAGCAAAAAGAAGGAAACTTTTTTTCTACAAGAAATAATAATACAGGATGGAATGCTAACTTTTCTCAGAATTAAAACACCAGTTCCTATACAATCACTGAAGTTAAGCAATGTTGAGCCTGGTCAGTACTTAGATGGGTGATATACCAGTTGTTGCAAGCTTGGATGTGCAGTTAGTGTAATGATAATAACTCATAACGGGAAACTGGGAAAATTTAAATATTCTATTTTACTTCTTAGTATTCACCCTATCCTCTTTCTGGTGAATTTGAAACATACTGAACAATGTATTTCTTTTGAGCCAACCACTAGTTTTTCTGTATGTTTCTGATAATTTTTAAATTATGGGATGTAACTTGAAATTAAGATTATTTTAGTTTTAAATTATTGTTTGAATGTCATTTACATTTTGACTTAGAGTCCTAGCTTTGATGTCATTATCACATTTTAAGCTGCTATACCCACCAGCCTTCTTCTGATGTCTGTCAATCTATGTAACCTTCAGAAAAATTTGAACTGAACCTTTTATTTAATCTATGGGAGTAGATTGTTCTCATTCCATTATCCATGTCTACGGATATCTCATCTTGTTCCTTTTTTTTTTTAAAGTATTGTTTAATTACTACTTGCTGTTTCCAGGGAATCTGAGTCTGTACTGGCCAAACCATTGATTAAACTCAATGACTATGTCACCAAATTCAAAAACCAATGATTTAATTCATTAGGCTATTGTCCAGCTTATCAGTTTTAAATAACTAAAAAATTATAATTAAACCATTAGTTTTTAAATAACTAAAGATGTCAATCATTTTGAAAGGAAAATTACTAAACATTTTTTTTCATTTATGTAGCTTCCTATTCCAATTGATATTTAATTGAAAGAAACTATGTATTAAGACTGATTGATCCATTTTCTACAGCTTATCAACACTTTGCAGGTTATTTAAAACCAGAAAAAAGTTTTAGATTGTAAAAAAAAAAGATTTGTGGGAAGGAGATAATAATGATTTCGTGGTACAAGTTTTACTAATTAAACCCATATCTGGGAGTATATAGGTTTTATTTGCTGCACAAAAGGATTACCCTGCCACTGAAGGTGACTCTGATCCCTGGTCAGTCAGTCAGTTAAGTTTCATACAAGATACACACTTGGGCAATCATGTCCCTTTCAGTCCATGACGGACTAGGCAGAAGATTTTCCAACAGTAGGTGGCCATTTCTTTCTGCAGTACACTGGTTGCTAACGAAGTCTTTAGAACTCAATCTGCCCTGCTTTTCAACCAATAGCTGAATGAGAAATCAGGGAGCTGAGTTCAATTTCCAGTTGAATTCATTGCATTCACTTACGTGTAAATACCTTTGGGAAAGGTATTAATCCATCTCTTCCTTCCAGTTATGGGTTAAATAACAGGACAGATTGGGTTCTATAGCCTTGGCTGGCAACCAGTCTACCACAGAAAGCAATGGCAACCTACTGTGGGATAATCTTCTGCCCAGTCAGTCATGTCTCTTTCGAGACATGATCGCCCAAGCATGTATCACATATGACACTTAACTGATAGTAAAAAAAAAAAGAAAAAAAATTGAGATAGAAGCAAAGACTTAGTTATTTTTTTTGGTGGGGGAGGGGTTTACAGTGTACCGTCTTATAGCAGATTATTTAGTATCAGCACATAAAATAATAACAAACCAGATTTGTACTGGAACCTAGCTCTCCAATTTCTAATTATGAGTCATTATCATTACACCAACTGCACATCCAAGCTGGCAATACCTGATATTCCCAAGTAGTCACTCATCTAAATACTGGCCAGGCTCAACCTTGCATAACTTCAGTGATTTTATAAAAACTGCTGATTCAGCATGATGTGGCCGTAAGATTATTTTTTAAACTCTTGTATCAATGAATCTGATACTCACAGGACAGATAGAGGGAAGAAGAGACAGGAAAGCAATGCTCGATGGATTTGAGTAAACATATGGCAGAGCAGGGTTTGGGAAGAGTAACAAGATGTATGTTGTGGTGCAGTGGATATCGACTTAGAACAAGAGAATAGGGTGCCAAGTTCGAATTCCAATTGAATTCCTTGCATTCACTTACGCACAAATACCCTTGGGAAAGGTATTAATCCATCCCTTCCCTCCAGTTATGGGTTAAATAATAGGAAAGATTAGGTTCTTTACCCATGGATGGCAACCAGTCTACCACAGAAAGCAATGTCAACCTACTGCGGGATAATCTTCTACCCAGTCAGTCATGTCTCTTTCGACACATGATCGCCAAAAGCATGTATCACGTATAGCAGTTAACTGACTGACTGAACAAGAGAAGGTGTTAAAAGCTACAAAGGATAGAGAGATGTGGAGGGTCATGATCACCTATGTCCTAAAGAGACATGGCACATAGAAGAAGATGAATAAATCTAAGATAAAAAAAGTAGCAGTTGAAAATAAACAAAAAGAAGCAAGATTTTATAAAGGCAAATTGTACTTACTTTTTCAGGATGGTAGTTGGGCCATAGATAACATTCAAGGTACTGACTGAAAATAAGAGGAAATAATTGGTAAAACACTCAAAAAACATAAGATGATTGCATTGTGAAAAAAGAAAATGAATAGCATGTCAAGAAGAAAATAGAACCTGGTTGGATTCTTCGTTTCACTTTTTTCTTTTAGGAAAATTGTAGACTAACTGGCCATGATGGAATGCCATTGGCAGAACTGCCCAACAAACAGAACTGACAAAGTTTACAATAAACAAGAAATAAATAAAAAGCAATAAAAAAATAATATTAAACAGCAATCAAAATATGCAAGGCAACATTAATAAGGCAAAAAGTTCACAAACTAAGAAGGTGTTTAACACACGTAAGGGGATACAGACAAGCAATCACAGTGTTTTAGCTTCAAGACAAGAAAAACCAGAATTAAGTCTGATTAAACTGAGAAGTGGCCTATCTTACTGGCTAGGAAGAAATCCTGGCATATATTTGTGTGGTTTGTCTATAAATTGGGGAGGAGGAAGTATTTTGCAGTCGTTCTTTATTAGACTGGAATGAACAAAAATAATCTGGATTGAACACAGATTTCATACATAAGGTAATGTTATTTCAAATACTGTGAAATTTATAATGATAAAATAAAAATTAAAAATAATTATATATAATATGAATAGAAGGGGTTTATATGAAAAGCTGAAGTGTTTCATAGACCAATGCTTAGAGAGATGGCATAGAATACTAATTAACCTGGCATGGTTGAGGATGCAACTTCATGTGATGTATTTAGAGAAGGAGTTGTCTGGCAGGAACCATCTCTACCCACACATGACGATATCGGAATTCTTCCATCTCACTAACTTGCATTTGTTATGAACTTCTGTAGGTAGTCTCTACCATTTCCACCCTGGCTGGCGTCTCCATCATGCAAGTCATACACCCAGCGATGTCATGTTAATATTACCATATAGAAGTTTATAGTGATAACCCAGTACAATTTGAGTATGGCAATATGCCTGACTGCTTAACTGGAGTTATAAAGGCACATGTACTGCAGCCATGGCAAATAACCTAATGGATCCCATCCCTCTTTAAACTGATTTTGAATACTAGACTGGTTGATACCTCAAAGGCAAGAGAGCCAAGTTTGCTCTTCTATTTAATCCATAGTTGGAGGAAGACAGATTCATGCCATTTCCAAAGGCATTAGTGCGAAAAGAATAAAACCAGTGACAAGTTTTTTTTTTAATTGTTTCACCCTCAACAGACCACTAAAATGCAAGGGTGAAAATGAATGAAGAGATTCTAGTGAGTATGCTCGGAATCCTTCTGGAGAACCACATTCCCTTTACTTCAAGTCTCTTATTCATCTTTGAGGAGATTGTCCAGTAATTTTTACCATATGGAAAGACTGATATTGTGTAACAGTTCAGGTCTCCTTGTTTCTAACCAAATTTTTCTGTTTCTTAATTATTTGTATGATGTTGATTAACAGCATATCAACAGCTTATGGGTCATTTGATGCCAAAACTATATTTTCTTGGGAGCTTTGAAATAATAATGATAGATATTATTCTGCTTTCACAGTTGAATATATGGCAGATGATACTCAGCTTTTATGCAGATACATGTTTGTGTGGACATGATATGCACATTTTATGTTGCAGTTTTGGTGAAGTTACATTTTGGAATGCAGTTTAATTTCTTTAAAAAATTGAAGGTTATTATACGGATTAATGCTATGAAAGACTTCTTTCATGTTGATTGATGTATTGTTGGTAATTTTGTTATGAGGGTCATTCAATAAATAAGGTGAATTTTTCGGTATAAAGACTTCTAATACAGATAGAAGCTTACTTTTTTTTTTAATTTTTCAATATAGTCTCCCACCAGTGTCACACACTTTTCCCATCTGTGCACAAGCTTCCGTATTCCCTCAGCATAAAAATCTTTTGACTGATGTCTCAGCCAATCACTCACAGCACTTTTAACTTCTTCATCACTTTCAAACTCCGTGCTTCTTGTGAACACTTTCAAGGGACCAAACAGGTAAAAGTCTGAAGGGTCAAGATCTGGGCTGTAAGGGGGATGAGGGAGCAGTTCCTAGCCCAGCTTGTTGATGGTCTGCACCATTTGAACTGCTGTGTGAAGCCTTGTGTTGTCTTGATGCAAGACGACTACATGTGACTGATTACCTTAGCATTTGTTCTTTATGTCTTTCAAAGTCATTACAATGATTCAATCACCTCAGGAGACCTCACTTCTGTAGGCCTCCCAGGCCTGTCTTCATCCTCAACACTGCTCTGTCCTTCTTTAAACAATTTAGCCCACTTGTAGACATTTTTTTGGCTGAAACATGTGGCACTATACACAGCTGACATTCTCCTGGTTTGAATTTCAACTGGTTTGCACTCTTCAGCAACCAAAAACTTGATAACTGACTTCTGTTCAATCCTGGAGGATGCTTCTTGGTCAGCCATCTTTGATAATCTCCATAACTCTCAAAGGTTTTTTTTTAATCTGCAAAAAAAAATTATTTTCCTTTACTTCTTTTTCAAAGAAGTAAAGGAAAATAATTTTAAAAAAAAAGCTTCTATCTGTATTAGAAGTCCTTATACCAAAAAGTTCACCTTATTTATTGAATGACCCTCATATAAGTATTGTTGGTAATTTTTTAAAATAAAAATATATTGCTGATATTTTTACACTTTCACAGTGTTTTGTTTGGAGATTCACAACTTGCTCATAGCTGGGAGCCTAATAGGTGTTACACCCGGAGTCAGATGGACCTGGAAACATCAGCAACAGTTCCACACTACACAAAAACCTCCAATCTCCCAATCAGCCTTTCTGCCAGATGCTTAATTCTTTGCTTAGCTTTTGGAAGGCATCTTTTGTTATTGCAAAGTACCTTCAGATTACAGTGTTGTCCTCTGTCAAAACATTTCCCAGATTTTTTAAGAGCATTTCTAATATAGGTCTCTTGTAAAAGCAAAGTGGTGCAAAGTGAGATTTCAAAAAGCAAGCAATACATGTACATCAATAGAAATTTAAAGACTTAAAATTCAAGCTTTATATTACATGCAACTCAGCTGTTTTTGCCATACATAGAAATTATGAACCTTACCTGAATTCCAGTACAACAATCCTTCGAATAGAAAACCTAAAAGAAAAAGAATTTTTAGATATGAGTTTCCAGATGTGATTTTATTTAATTTGAAATAACAAGACAGAAAAGAAAAGTGAATGTGTTTAATTTATCAATGTTTCTTTGAACAGTAAGCAATGTTTAGTATTTTAGACAAGTTTTAAATATTTAATGACCACAGGGATTTCTTTTTATGGATTATCAACCCTTTGTGGCTTATTTAAAGCTGCAATATATTTTGGGTTGTAAGAATAGTTCTTTTTTTGCAAGTGAATAATACATTAATAAGTTTTAACAATAATAAATTTTTTTTAGATATAAATCCTACTTAGGAAAGGAGATGAATCACCACATTGAAAAATAAATCTTTAACAAATGTGTATTAAGAACTGTCTGGCATTTTCATTAAAAAAAAAAAAAAAAAAAAAGGATTTCTTCTCAAAAATGTAACTAGCTGAATACATGACACATTGGAACAGTCAGTTTTCATTACAACACCAGAAATCAAGTCTTAGGAACAAGCACACACAAACATATATAAATAAAACTTCTGTCTTAATTTGTCTTTCAGTAGCCATTATGTGGTGTTTGTCTGATTATTGAAATATCAATAGAACTTAAATATTATTAAATTATGTACAAGAATCAAACAACTACAAATGCCACAAATTATACACGACATCAACACAACCAATGAAAACAAAAGACAATCTAAAAATTGAAACATCATTCCACTTAAAAAAATCCCAATGAAGCTAAATAAATATTGAAATATGTTAAATTCAAAGATTAACCTACTTTTTTCTTTATTTAATCATTATTATATTTAATTCATATTTTCAAACATGTATGTATGTATGTATACATAAAAGTGAACATAGCCAACAGCAACAGTCTGTTTCATGTTTAAATGAAATCTTCAGGCCATGTGTTTTGTCTTGGCTCAACTATATATATATAATTATGCTCTCATTACGATTGAGCTCTCTAGAGAAGAAAATTTTAAAAACAGTTTCCACTTCTGCGATATATGCGTGACTCTTCAGAAATGAATTGAGCTTTTTCAGTGACTGGCATGTGTATACACTGCTTATATACAACACATTAAAATTTCCCTTCTCTGAGTCCATGCACCTATAGCTTAGAGGGTAGCAACTCCGACTGACACCAAATCGGTCGCATTTCAATCCCAGCCAGAAGTAAGTGGATGTGTCTAGCCACACTGATGAGCTGTGATACAGCGAAACAGGCTTCTATATGGATGACTAATATAGATATACTTTTTTCATTTGTAAATGAGTTATTACACGATCTAGGTTTCTACCATGAAACATTCACAAAGGAATAGAACACAGACTATCAAATAATTCGTCAAACAAAACAATATTTGATGAGAAGAAAAATATCTAGGAAGATGCACTAAGAAAATCTGGCCATAAAAACATTTTACAATATAATTCTCAATCAGACAAACAATAAAGGATAGTAGAAAACAAAACGTTATATGGTTCAACCCGCCATTTCGTTTAGAGGTAAAAAAATAGGACCATTTTTCTTTAAACTGATAGATAGACACTTTCCAAAAGGATCAGAACTAAACAAATTTTTTACAGAAACACAATCAAGCTAAGTTATAGTTGCACTAGTAATTTAGATAGTTTCATAAAAAAAAAAAAAACACGAGAAACTTAGATAGCATTGTAAAAAAACAAGACCACAGATAAAAAAATGCAACTGCAGGGACAAAAATAAATGTCCACTTCAAGGACTTTGCAACACAAAAGAAGTCATTTACAAGGCAAACATACATGACTTAAATGGCCAAAATAAAATATATTTGGGTTCAACCAAAGACACTTTCAAGACCAGGTGGTTCAATCACAAGTCTACATTCAAAATAGAAAACTTAAAAAACTGTACAAAATTGGCTAGCCATGTGTGGAAATTAAAATCAAAATATAGAAAAGACCCAGACATAATGTAGAGTATAGTAAAAACAGGCAAGCCTTACAATGGTGGCAAAATATGTAGACTGTGCCAGGAAGAAAAGTTAGAGATTATGCTATTACCAAACAAAAATGAACTATTGAATGAAAGAATGGAAATTATGACTAAGTGTAACCATGCAAAAAAAAAAAAAATACCTCTTAGATTCATGCAACCAAATGAAAATGTCATAATTCCTTGTAATTTTAAAAATTGCATGTTCAAAAATTCCCTGTCATGTGAGCATTAAAAAAATAAAAACACCGTTATGTGAACATTCTAAAAAAAATAAAAATAAAAAAAAATAAAAAAATGGTAAAATCAGTTATTGAAAATCACCTGAAGACACCACTCATGGTAGAAGCCTAGGTCGCATAATAACTTGTTTACAAATGAAAAATATTCAAAAGTTCTACAATATAATTGTATTGAACACTTTTTAATACAAATGTGCACTGGTCTAATCTTATTATGACCAGAAACTAAGTAATTAAAATATATATATACACACACACTAGCCAGTGGTGCATTATGGATAGGTCTACTGTATTTTTTTTTGACCTCCGAGAGTGAAAACAACGTTGCTGCATGCCTGTCGTCTTGCCATCTGAGACTGCTTGCAGTCGTTAAGGGATGTGCAACATGGTGCAGTGGATATCCACTCGGAACGAGAAATCGGGAAGCCAAGTTCAAATTCCAGTCATATTTCTTGCATTCACTTACGAGCAAATACCCTTGGGAAAGGTATTAATCCATCTCTTCCTTCCAGTTATGGGTTAAATAACAGGACAGATTGGGTTCTGTAGCCTTGGTCGGCAACCAGTCTACCGCAGAAAGCAATGGTAACCTACTGTGGAATAATCTTCTGCCCAGTCATCATGTCTCTTTCGAGACATGATCGCCCAAGCATGTATCACATATGGCACTTAACTGACTGACTATTGTATTATTCTAACAGTCATTAGGAATGTTATAATATTTATGTCTCAAATTAATCTAGGGGCCATTGGGCAGTAATAATTGTCGATCCGAATGCAGTTTTGTGGTTATTTTATATAGTTGTTTGTTAACTATTCTGCTCATTATTTATTATTGATTAATCTGTTGTTTTAGTTTGTAATTATTATGTTTGTGTTTATACACTCATTCTTAGTTTGTTAATTATTTTTTGATTTTCTCCGTGTTTTTATGTTTTGGTTTTTAAGTAACATAGTTAGAAAATGACTGTTAGAATAATACATTAGACTTAGCCATAATGCACCACTGACCAGCATATATATATATATATATATTAGCCAGGAATAAGCATAGTTTAAATGGCATTTTTACTAAAAACTAAAAAAACAACTGGTTTTATCCCAGCCTTATAAAGTTTATTTATAAGAATAAAAGATGTAAAATAAAAGATGATTAATGGAAGCGAGAAAAAAAAATGCAAGGAAAACTAGAGTCCAATAAAATTCAAATCCTACTAGCCTTCCCTCTGTAAACAGAGGGACTGCTTGCTGGGTTTGAATGTTATTGGACTCTAGTTTTCCTTGCATTTTTTTTTCTTGCCCCTATTAATATCATCTTTTATTCAACATGTGTCCTATTCCCAGTAATAAACTTGATAAGGCTGAGATGAAACCGGTTGTTTTTTAGTTTTTAGTAAAAATGCCATTTAAACTACGCTTATTCCTGGCTATTATAAAATTTTATATGACAAAAAATTTGTTTATATATATATATATATATATATATTTGGCTCTGTAAATAGATAATACGATTTACATCAAGCCTTCCACCGAGATTATTTTTAATATTAATAAAATATTAATAGGATCTGGTTTTGGAATTTTATCTAGAAGCTATTTCATTTTTGGATTTAAAATATATGTTGCTCCTATCTTGTGATGTAGAACTCTCTCTCTTTTTGATCCTGGATAAAACCATGAAAACCCAAAATTCATTATGGAAAGGTTCACCCCGGAATATTCCTTGAAGAATATACCATACTCAAACCTTCAAACTTTCCTCATCTCCTTCACAGAAAAAAATTGAAAATTTTTTGAGGAGATTACAATGGAAAGCCTACTTCTATCTTCAATCAACCGAATTTTCTAATCATTCTGCAGAGTGTTACAATCTCAAGACCCAATGGACACCACCTTTGTAAATTCCTGGACTCCTTCAAGAAGGACCTCTTCAATTTAATTTCCAAAACTAAATAATGGAAATCCTCTAACCAATTCCAAAAATTACTCAAAAATAATATCAGAACTTTAAGAAACTAAGAATTTTTGGATTAAGTCAAATAAATCAAACAACATCTATAAGTGCAAACCTTTACTCTACATTAATCTATTTAAGAACAATATTACTAGCCATTATAAAATAGACAGAGAAAATAACACGTCTGATATAGATAGTGATATGGCCAAATTTGCTTATGAGTTAAACATTGCAGATATAATAGGTAAGATTTTCACTAAAGAAGCATACATTTTATTTAAGGATCATAAACCCAATTTTCAAAATAAATTACAAACAAGATTAATTAATCCTACTAAAAGTGATTTAGGGTTAGTCAGTCTCTAGAGAAATTTTAAAAAGAATAATTGAGAATTTAAAATCAACATTACACCCTAATCTCTGAAAGAATTCTACTGGTACCATTAATCGGTTCAATAATATTATAGATAAGTCTAAATCCACCTTCCTTAAATTTGACATCGTAGAGTTTTATTCTTCAATACCTACAAACCTTCTAGATAATTGTATTAACTTTGCTAAAAATCATGGAGAAAACAAAAATAGAGAAATTAAAATTAATTTAGCTGCTAGGAAATCCATTATTACCTTCAGCCATTCTATATGGACAAAAGGGCCCTATGGTAACTGATGTACCTATGGGATCATATGATTCACCCCAGACTGCTGATCTTGTAGATATTAGATATAAGTAGATTTTTAGACCATAAACAAAATGGGTTATATCAGGATGATGGCCTTATGTTTATCCCCAATAGTAATGGACATATAACGAATAGAAGCCATACAAAAATCATTAGAGCCCTTAATTTTCTTGGCTATAAAGTTGAAGTCTCCTCGAACCTAAAAATAGTTAACTACTTAGACATTACCCGCAACCTAAATGATGGCTCCCACCAGCTTTATCTCAAGGAAAATAATACCCCCAGTTATATTAATATTTATTCTAACCACCCAAAAACTATTATAAAGCAAATACCCAACATCATAAACACAAGAACTGTTATTCATCCAAAGTCAAAATTTTCAATGAAAATAAAGAAATATACAAGGCCCTTCAGAAGAGTGGTTACAGGAATAAATTGATGTATGAAAAACCTATTATTAACCCTGAATCATGTAATACTATAAAATAAATGTAGAAAAAGGAGAGTAATATGGTTTAACTCCCCATTCTGTAGACTATCTAATATTAATATAGGAAAATACTTTCTTAAACTAATAAATAAGCATTTCAACAGTCATAATCCACAACACAAAACCTTCAATAAAAAAACTGTAAAAATTAGATACTCCTGCACTCATAATATGGACAATTCACATAACTATCAAATTTTATAGTTTAGATAATACCAACACAAAAACAGGAATTTTAAATTCTTGTAATTGTAGATTCGTAAATATCTGCCCAGTAGAAGGCAAATGCAGATCTACCCAGGTAATCTACCAAGCCCAAATCTCCACAACTAACAACAAGAAAAATTACCAAACTTGTATGGGTATTTCCACAGGGGAATTTAAACAATGTTAATATACTCATAAGCACTCTTTTTGTAACCCCAATCTAAGATTTCAAACATTCCTTTCCCAAAGATTTTGGGAAATGAAGGAAGGGCTAAACCCTATAGTTAATTAAAAACTGATACGCTCAGCCCACACACCACAAAACATTTACGATAGATGTAATCTATGTTTAGTTGAAAAAAATTAAAATAATTAAATATCCTAAACAAAACCTACTTTTAAATTTACGTAATGTGCGTTGTGGTGCATTGGATATCGGTTCAGAATGAGAAATCGGGGAGCCGAGTTCAAATTCTAGCTGAATTCATTGCATTCACTTACGCACAAATACCCTTGGGAAAGGTATTAATCCATCTCTCCCTTCCAGTTATGGGTTAAATAATAGGACAGTTTGGGTTCTGTAGCCTTGGTCGGCAACCAGTCTACCGCAGAAAGCAATGGCAACCTACTGCGGGATAACCTTCTACCCAGTCAGTCATGTCTCTTTCGAGACATGATTGCCCAAGCGTGTATCACGTATGGCACTTAACTGACTGAAGGAATTCATGAGCAAATGCTGCCACAAATCTAAATTTTTAAATTTTAAATCTAAATAACCCTCCTAACAGTAATCCCAAACTAACCTCCGTGTTATAGAAGCCTTTTTTTCCTCTTTCCAAAACTACAGTATTACTTAAAACGACCATATAAACCAATTATTTAACCCTTAAATTTTTCGAGCTCATTAATTTTAGATTGCGACAAATCTTAAATTCTACATTTACTTTTCTAATCCTCAAATACTTCCCCTGCCTAAATTTATATTTAAATTATTTTCATATCAGTATAACATATATATATATATATATATATATATATATGTATGTATGTATGTATATCATTTGTTAAAATATTGTCCTAACACTTTTGCACACTACCGGTAGTGTGCAGAAGTATTAGGACAGGGGTGATTTTCCTAAAAACCTCACTGAAATTCAAAAGCCAATTAAATTACTAATAAATATTGATTATTTAAAACTTGGTGTAAAAGAAATGTATTAAAAAGAAGTTATATTTAATTGTTTCTATTTTCTATTGAACAAGTTATTTTGAAACTACTCTATTGAACATCTATGGGATACTATGGATAAAAAAATTGATAAATCTAATATTACTTTGCAAGACACACTTTGAGAACAAATACAAGCTGCTTGGCAGGAAATACCATTAGATACATTGAAGAAGCTTGTGATGTCAATGCCTGACAGAATGAAAGCTGTGATCAAAGCAAAAGGCTATTATACTAAATATTAAATTTATTTTGTAACAAGTATTTTTTTTCTTGTTAAAGCATTTGTTTAGTAAATCAAATAAAATTACTTTAATTAAATTGTTTATTTTCTGTCAATCTGCCTAATACAAGATAATATATATATATATGTGTGAACTCCTGTGTGTGAATAGAAAACAGTACCCACGTTAAGAACTATAAATACATCTTTGTCAGCAATAAACATATTCTAATAAATAAAAACCGTTTTGCGTCTTTGAGTTGAATTTCTAACTGAAGCAAAAGCTAAGGTTAGACGCTTTTGCTTCAGTTAGAAATTCAACTCAAAGACGCAAAACGGTTTTTATTTATTAGAATATGTTTATTGCCGACAAAGATGTATTTATAGTTCTTAAACGTGGGTTCTGTTTTCTATTCACACGCAGGTGTTCAAAATGTCGAATGAAATTTTAATTGTCGTGTTGTTAACAATATATATATATATATGCACAGTTTCATTACAAATGACAGACAGACAAGGTGTTATGTTAAAGTTTTTATATAATTTTTTATGTGACCTTTTCCTTTTCAGGATATAATTTATGTAAAAAATGTAATTTTTAATGAAACTTGCATAAAAGTGAGATTGCTACCTAAATACACTATATATATATATATATATATATATATATATATATATATATATATATATAGGATTAATACAAATAAAACTTGTCACTTAGCTGATTGATATGGATTTTTACTTATGCATAAAATCTAGGGATTTAGAATGTTAATCAGAAATATTCTTTTTACAAAGTGAAAAGAACATTGAAATAAATCTTTTAAAACAACCTAACAAATACAAGAGTAATTATTCTAGCGAAATCTCTATTCTAAGGATTTTTGATTTGAAAAATAATTTCTACTAACTTTAGTACAAAAACAAAAAAGGTCCAACTTACTTGGTAGCCAGAATTTCTTTCCCATAAATCTCTTCAATTACCTACAAAAAAAAAATTTAAATCATTAGAACAGCATCAATTATTTATATTAAGAGAAAAAAAACAACCACATTAAGTTGGGAGGGGAGGGTTCATTTCATGTCATTTATTTTTCTTTTGAAAATGCTTTAAAATTCAAGGAAAATTTGATATTCAACCTGTTCACTAACAAGTAAGTATTTCTTTTATTTTCTTCATTGGCTGTTTAAAATGGTTTTATTTTCATACCAATCAACTAATATGTACTACAGCATATCTAATGAGTTAAAATATTTTAATAATTTAAATTACTATGCAATGTCTTAAAATATGGATTTTTAAGAAATAGCTTAAGCATTCACAAGTTGCCAAAAAAGAAATATAACAATTTTCTACTGTCATCTTACAAATGAATCAGGGTTCCTCAACCTTGAGATGAAATTGGCAATGCGCCAAGATGAATTTATCTCATCTCTGACAGTAAATGGGTTAAAATTTCAAAAATTTTTTTTCTGCAAAATCATGAGAAAATAGCAATGAGGATGCTCAAATCCCAAAATCAAAAATAAAAACAAGCTCATAATTTTAACGATTGTAAATCAGTCTTGCAAATCCAAAGTCAAAAATACTGGGGCATAAATCAAAAGGGGTTAAAAATACGTACTCAAAACTCGCAATGCACAACTAATGATTTCAACAACAAAGAACCAAATCCAAAGTCATGTTCTTTTTATTGTGGTCAAGACTGCTAGGAAAGCGCAAACAATTATTTGATTTCAAAGCTTACTAAAATCAACCCGATGTTGATTTTCTTTTTCAACAGATAGCATAAATTCTTTATTAACATAAGACTTACTTTTCTCCTTTGTTGCCACAGAGGAATGATTTTGATTTTAAAATGTTTCAGTTTTGTTATTTTTATTTATAGTCCAACTAATATCTTCATCTTTATTGTTACTATCACAATATTTCAGTTGTTGTGATCTCTAACCTTCTTCAGGTGTCAGTTGAGATGGGTAAACTTCAGAGAATTTCAAATTGAATTCTTTATTATTTAATCAACATGTCTAGAAATACCTTACTTTGAGATTTTTTTTTCTCAGTACTGTTCGGATGTGGAACGAGAAATCAGGAAGTCAAGTTCGAATTCCAACTGAATTCATTGCATTCACTTACGCACAAATACCCTTGGGAAAGGTATTAATCCATCTCATCCCTCCAGTTATGGGTTAAATAACAGGACAGATTGGGTTCTATAGCCTTGGTCGGCAACCAGTCTACTGCAGAAAGCAATGGCAACCTACTGTGGGATAATATTCTGCCCAGTCAGTCATGTCTCTTTCGAGACATGATCGCCCAAGCATGTATTATGTATGGCACTTAACTGACTGACTGACTGTTCAGATAGTGTTAGTCCTGTTTCTGATTCTAAAGTTGTAATATCCTGGCTCAGGGATTGAACTCACAATTAATATGTAACCAAATTCCTGAAACAATGCTCTTGGTTATATTCCCATGGGACAATCCTGAAGCTAAAACTTGGCTGTACTATCTGGCTCAGGGATTGAACTCACAATATGCAATCAAATTCGTGAACCAATGCTCTTAGCTATATTCCTGTGGGACAATTCTGAAGCTAAAACTTGAAGTTTTAAACTCAATATTCTTATTGCTTCCACCACTGCAGCCTTGCTGCCAATCTTGGTTATCTCTGCCCCCATTTCGTTTTCTTTCCAACTGCTAATTTTGACAGTTCATTCTCAAGCATTTAAGGTAAGAAAAAAATGTTTAGCCTTTGATTTGGATGCTAAGTTTTCTATCTAAAAAGATAAATTATTATTTTACATAAAAATTTATATTTTAAAAACTTTTTCTAAAGATGATTGAAAAAAAAAAAATTACAAAATCATCCATGAAAAGAAAAAATATTTGATTGTTAATCTAAAAAGAGAGAGAGAGAAATTTGACTCCTGTTCACAAGATAAATAAAAAATTGTTTTCATTTTTCTTACAAATGATCCACTTTTCAAAAGTAAGACTGTAGTGTGAAATATTTTAAAGTACAAACAACTTGAAATAAAAGTTAGTGATGAAGAATAGTTTTTACGAAAACATAAAAGGCAGAATCTTTTTTTTTCTTTAAATCATATAACTGTATTTATCCACAAAACTTGTTCAGCTGATTTAATTTTCACAAATGAATAAGTAAACTTACCTTTGGTTTAAATATTTTTGTCTCTGGGGTGTAAGGAGACCAGTACTGATTTGCCAACTGTTAAAAGAAAAATAATTATATAAGTTTAGTTAATAAAAAAACATGAATCAGGGGTGGTAGAGAGGTCTGTCTGTGTGTCTACTACAAGCTTCAGCCTACAATGATTGTTTAAAGTGGAGATCAGTTCACACATGCAGAGAGACGTCAGTTCTCAATTCAGTATCTATACCAATGGCATAACCATTTATTCTTGTGTTAATAGTAAGCCTGAGTGGTTTGATAAGATCAAATTGGCAGCCAATCTAAAAGAAAATAATGATCTACATTCTGTTGTTAACTGGAGCAAGGAATGGCTTGTTAATTTTTTACTGCCTGTTTTTTTAACTGCTCTCTTCTGTCTGAGAGAAGCTTTTCAATTAGCATGGCCAATGCTAACCTCCAGGAGAGTGACTCACTGTACCTCGGACTAACATTTTTTGCTGATGCGAAGTGGAAAAATTATATTGAATCGATTGCTAGATTTGCTAAGAATGTTGGTTCCTTGTGTCATTCATACTTCTTTTGAATGTTCCTGCCACATCTGCTCTGATATATATTTACAGGTTCTTGAAAAAAATTCAACAAAGAATCTGCAATGTTACTGGACGTGATCTGGCATCTCAGCTTCAGTCATTTTCCCACCACCATAATGTTGCTTTTTCTATAATTTTTTTTTTCATGATAATTGTTCTGATGAACTTTCCGCTAGAGTATGAAGAATTCTCTTTTCCAGCTCTTTGCTTCCCAGTCAACTTTGATCTTCAAAAGTGTAAATACAATGTCAATCATTATCTACCGTCTTCTTGGGCACCTCGAGATGGTGTTATGCTTAGCAAGCTTGTCTCGCTAAGATCGTTACAATTGAGCAATGAGTTCGATCTTCACCGAGTGTCCATTACTTTCGGCCTAATGCCATATATAAGCTATGCTTAGAAAATCACCATTATCTACTGCCTTAATTCTTATCTTTAGCAGAGTTCGAATTCCAGTAGAATTTGCTGCATTCACTTAGGCACAAATACTTTTGGGAAAGGTATTAATCTGTCTCTTCCCTCCAGTTATGGGTTAAAAAAATAGGACAGATTGGGTTCTATAGCCTTGGCTGGCAACCAGTTTACCGGAGAAAGCAATAGCAACCTACTGCAGGATAAGCTTCTGCCCAGTCAGTCATGTCTCTTTTGAGACATGATCACCCAAGGCGTGTATCATGCATGGTACTTAACTGACTGACTGATTGTTCTCTCTCCTTAATAATGTTTTTTTCCTCATATTCTGTAATAAGCAGTAAACCCTTGTATTTTAGTGCTTTTATTGGCTTGCTTCAGGTGAAATGAAAAAAAAAAAAAGTTCACTCTTTCAGCTTGGGGTCCATCCAACCAGAGATTGCTGTTTCATACTGTCAGTGGAAATTTCCTCATTGACTGAGAAACGTCTTTCCACTGAGGCAATATTTCCAGCATACTCCTTCTCAAACTCTTTGTACTGACTGATGATGTCATCAGAATCAGACTAGCTGACCTCTTTTCTGTCCATTATGTGTTAAAGACATCTTTTTAAACTGTCTTCTGTGGCAGATTTTCTTTCACAAAAGGGTCCCGGGTTCAGTCATGCAAGTGACTTTACAAGAGGGTATCTAAGGGGAGACTTTGCTAGAAGTTTCTTAAGTGTGACAAACATTGTAGCAATTCTGTATACAAACAGATCTTTTGTTGACAAATTTTTTTTTTTTTGGATAAATTTTCCATAGAAATCCATATTTGATCTTTGCAGAATTTTTATGCATGTTAGGGTTGGACAATTTGTTAAAAATTCATTCAGTTTGGAAAATGTAATGATGTTTTTTAGTGTGCTCTTCCTTTACAAATCTTCTTAAAAATTTCATAATCATTCTAAAAAGATCATCTGCAAGAAAAGGAAGAAACGATTTATTGCTCTGATATTTCATCAAAAACAGTTCAATGTCTTTCAAAATACATAAAAATCTGCAGTTTAACTGGAAATAAAATGTCATTGACATTTGACAGCACTGCAAAGGACTTGGTCTGGGAACATTTTTCTGATTTTTTAATTAAGTTAAAAAAATTTATGATATCTGGCCAAATGTCTAGGAATTGTTCACATGTTTATATATTTTCTAGCCATCTATAGAAGAAATACAAAAGTAAAGGGTTGCCAGATTGAACTTTTAAAATAGGTTCCTCCACTTTTTCACTAAAAAACAGCATTGCATGATGGAAAAAGGCACAAACTTACATAAAAATAAAGTGTTATTGTCAAAATGTTTGCTATTATTAAGAAGAAATTTTTAACTATTAATTTTTTTTTAATCCTTTATAGCACATTCAAAATTTTGGTTAAAATTTTTTTCAGCATCAGCAGGGAACCAGAACTGACTATAGGAATTTTAGTGCCCTTGTTTCTAGTGAAGAAAAAAAAATTAACATTGAAATTCTTGCAAAAATCAAATTGTCAGATTTTAATGAAACTTTCAGGATTTAACAAATGAATGAATGTATTTATGAAGCTATTATTTTTATAAAATCTTAGTAAAAATATTTTTTTTTCTTTAAATCTGTTACCCCACCACAACTTAATTTCATGAGATTTTCTGTCCATAAAGTTTGTTTAACTAGTCAAATGCATGACACCTTGGAAAATTTAAATCTTCTATTCTTTTTTTTCAAACAATTACTCTTTTTCCAAAAATCTGCTCTGAATAATAGTAAATAAAAAATGGAATAAAAATGGAATAAAACTATGACATTGTTTAATTTGATAAGCTTTTAATTGCTATTATCTAATCTAAACTTACTTATAAACGGAACTTTGTCTGTGTGTGTGTGTGTGTCCGATAAATATCAAAACTCAAAAAATCTGGTTATAGAAGGAGTGGTCAGATTTTAATCAAATTTGATACACTCATAGACAAAGACATAAGAAACGATATTCAGAAGTTTCAAGGTTGCAGTTCTTACAATAGTGCAGAAAATCATTAACATATATATAAAAGGCAAAATGTTTGTGTGTGTGTGTGTGTGTGTTTATCTACCTGTATGTCCTTTATACAAATCCACAATTTTTATCCGATTCTCACCAAACTTCACACAAATATTCTTTAGGCTGAGTCTGATCTTCAGGACTATGGATTAGTTTTAAAGCTTTCATTACACCCGAGCAACGCCGGGCTATACAACTAGTAAATAATATATATTAAGGACATTATTGTCTGAAAAAAAATTTTTGTGAAAAATAATGAATTTTTACAAGAATTGTTTTCATTTATGGACAACTATACACAACATTATCAGAAAATGTGACCGATGACTTATAGTAAATACAAAGGCAACATTCCGACAATTAGATTACAGGGACTATTTCCAACATTGGTAAGATTACTAATTAAGAATTATATAGAAAAAGCATTCACCTAACATTTTCTTAAATTATGTTTTAACAGTCTCTGTAAACAACAATAAAAATGTAAATAGTTTATCAGTGCTTGACAACTGCTTGCGGGGTGTTGAAAGTTATATAAATCACAACTTCTGTTCATTTTTAAATCAATTTTTCTGCCTTTTTTTAGCATAAGGTATATGTGCGTTGTGGTGCAGTGGATATTGGCTCGGAACAAGAAATCGGGGAGCCGAGTTTGAATTCCAGTTGAATTCATTGCATTCACTTACGCGCAAATACCCTTGGGAAAGGTATTAATCCATCTCTTCCTTCCAGTTATGGGTTAAATAACAGAACAGATTGGGTTCTATAGCCTTAGCTGGCAACCAGTCTACCGCAGAAAGCAATGGAAACCTACTGCGGGATAATCTTCTGCCCAGTCAGTCATGTCTCTTTCGAGACATGATCGCCCAAGCGTGTTTCACGTATGGCACTTAACTGACTGATATAATACTTGTTTCAAATTAGATTAATTATACTTTAAATCAGCTAATATTCCTCAAATAAAGTTTCAGAAAAGTATATTTTATTTTTGGAAGATTTTTTAATAAAAAAGAAAACATTATATTGCAATAAAAGACAACTAAAAAGTGTGCTAATCAGCTATTTTTTTTTAAATTTTAAAATTTAAAAAAAATCAAATATCAATCAATATCATTTCTACTTGAAATGCACACTAGAGTATTTTGCTTACAGAGGAATAGTAAATTTAATCTTTTAGCTGTCAATTAAATCTAAAATGAAAAGTTTTTTCATTTATCAAAATTCATTTTAAAGCTTAGGTATCACAGATAATTGTGAAAAAGTAAAGACACCTAAAAAATGTATTTTATTACTGTAAAATAGTTTATTATTTTTCTTTCAAATACAAATTCAATGACTGAATTAATTAATCTTTGATGGAGACGTTTGTCTCTGACGCCTTTTATTGTCGCTTTTTCTCTTTTCTTGTTGAGTGAGGGCAGCAGCTAGAAGACATGTCATATTCTTTCTCCCTTTCTTTCTCATCACTTAGATGAGAAAATACAGAAGTAACTACAAGGTCATGAACTCCTTCTAATCAAGGTCAAGGAAACAAACCATTATTCATAATAATTGCCAAATATTACTGATGACTAAAAAATCATTTTTCTTAAGGGACAATTTTAGCTTGTAAAAGCCAGATTTCATATTTTGACTTTCATGATTTGAGAAAAGGGATGTGTGGGTAGACTAAAAGGAGCTTTTGGGTTATTATGGTTCTGTCAATTTTCCAGGACCTGTACGAAACCTGCTTTTAACATCAAACAATAAACAAATGTTCTCATCAAAATATTTCTGAACAAAACACTGAACTTACGATTTATTAGATTATTAAATAGTTGGTTTGATGAAGTGACACTAAATTATATTGAGAAGTAAGGAATTCAGATGAAATATTAATATTTGAAGCAATCTAAATTGTACACACTAGGAGAATATCAGGATTTTGAACAAGTGATACAGAATGATCTTATTTAAATGGCAAACAAAAGAACATCCCAAACATGTTTTGCAATTTCTTTGCATGATTATGTTGATAGTGATGTTGATGTTGATAGTGTTGCTTGATTCTTATTCAGAAATAAATGTCTAATTGTCAACCATGAAAAAAATTATTTCCTTTTTACAGCAACTAAAAAATTGTGTGGTTGGCACAAGGCTACAATACCTGAGTAATGACATCTTCCTGAATCTGCTCAACTGTAGGAGCAGGGCCTTTGCTCCCACTAGCACTCATCCTGGAAAACAAAATGTCAATATAGTCAATTTTAATAAAAAGAAAAGAAAAAACAGAAATGACAACATATTAATTTTCTAAAAGTACTAATACATTAAATTATTTAAATATTTTGTTCATTTTTAGCAAAAACTTAAAAAACTTTGAAGATTACAAGAAAGTAAAAAACTCCAAATCATTTTTATATCCAGAATTAATTTCATGAAATGCAATTATAGTTAAATTCATTTTTATCAGCAGATTAAACATTCAAGATTATGAAACTGAAAGTTGATTTTTCGTAAAGATAGCTAATTTCTAAATAATAAAAAAAAACAGAAGATTCTGAGAAAAATGTCAAAAGTTTTGACCATGAAAAAAAAAAAATGAAAGTTACTTTTGCACACTTAAAAGTAATTTCTTTAGACTGTTCTAATATTAATTTTTATCATGAAAATTAACTTCAATTATGTCACGACTGAAGCCTGTTGACAGAAAAAATTTCAAACTTATTACCCAGCATTTCATTTTAAATAGCGTAAATTAATAAACCAAAACGTATCATAGAAATAAAGGACTCAGAAAAATTTAGTTCATTTAATGAATGCCTAACTGGATTCAGAACAAAATATGTTACATTTATAATGAAAAATACATTTACTTTTGAGCAATAACCTGTCAACTCAGGATACAGTGTTAATTCCTAAAGTAGAAAAATGAAGATTAAACATAATTCGTTGATGATGAAATGTTAACGCATAAAGGGAAATAACTCATTTGTTTCGGGAGCACATTTTAACTTTAAATCGAAAAGATTCATTATAATTTTGATTTTGCACTTAAACAAATTTAACACAATATTTGCATAATTTCAAAAATCACTTTTTGTTAAATTTCAAAACGTACAGATTATTTGAAATATAGATATTTAAAAATATTCCAATAAAGTTCCTTTGACAAACAAAATGTGTGCCGTTCGTGCATTGTCAAATTATGACAAAAATTGAGTTATAAATTCAAAATTAATTATTAAATACTTCTCTACTGTCTTTAAAGAACTTTGTGTTCTTTGATTAAATTAAATTGATTAAATTTAACTAAATGCATAGCTAAATGTATATGTATAAAAGTAATTTTTAAAGATTAAAAAATCTTTCTTGAAGCCTTTGTCTTTTCTGTATTTCAAACTGAATTTAAATTGGCTGGATTTTTTTTTTAATAAATTATATATAATTTTTTATATATAATTACATAAAATCATCCATATTGACAAATCTGTCAACACAATTCTCTTTTAAAAATCTATCAAAAATAAAATAAGTTTTCTGAAACTTTATTTAAGAACTATTAGCAGATTTGAGTTGAATCAATCTAATTTGAAACAAATATTACTTTTAGTTTAAAATATCACAGAAAAGCATTTTTAACATTAAAGTCAAAGTGGTTCTTTTTATGAGGTGTGGACTACTTTATCAATAGAAAATGGTTAGAAATTTTTTCAAAGTGGGGATGTAACTGTAACAATTACCTATAACGTTAATTCTTTTAAGTTTTGTATTTTTCAGTAGAATAAAAAAAATTTAATATTCCAAGCAACCTAATTTTATGAATTTTAGGTACTTTAGCTTTGTAGTCTTACTTATGAAGAAGTTTATTGTGGAAATGTTAGAAAATTACCAATAAATTTTAACTTTACTATAGTTACCACATTTATTTTCTAATAATGTCATGTGTAGACATCCCTATTGACAAAATTCAAAGTTCATTATAGAATATGGGGAGGGGGGTTCATTGAATGAGCTTTATCATTTATGATTAGTAATGCATTGTGGTACAGGATGTGCGTTGTGGTACAGTGGATATTGGCTCGGAACAAGAAACCGGGGAGCCGAGTTCGAATTCCAGCTGAATCCATTGTATTCACTTACACGCAAATACCCTTGGGAAAGATATTAATCTGTCTCTTCCTTCCAGTTATGGGTTAAATAGCAGGACAGATTGGGTTCTATAGCCTTGGTCGGTAACCAGTCTACTGAAGAAAGCAATGGCAACCTACTGCGGGATAATCTTCTGCCCAGTCAGTCATGTCTCTTTTGAGACATGATCGCCCAAGACTGAATGAAATCATTTGACTGAATAAAACTATGACATTATTTAATTAGTTTAATACCTCCAATAATTTGATAAAAAAAAGCAGAGTATGAAGAAAAAAACCAATCTTAATAAAAATGAACTTTTTCCATCAAAATGTTTATGTTATTAAGAGAAAGGATCAAAAAATACTTTAATTACTTTAAAAAATGTTTAATTCTTTCTAACACATTCAAAATTTTGTTAAAAAATCTTGCTTTGATTTTAGTTAGCGAGTAGTCAAATCGTTACAATAGTTTACAATGGAAAATGTTTGCGTAACTCAGTTTTTTCCAGTGAAAAACATTAACTTGGAACTTCTTGCAAAAATCAAATAATTGTCAGATTTTAATGAAACTTTTAAGACTTATTCAAAAAGGAATAAAATTATTTTTGAAATTGTTATTTTTTTAAAAATCCTGGTAAAAATATTTATTTTTTACATCTGTTACCCTCCCTCCACATAAATTCATGAAATTTGAAGAAATTCAATTTTGTAGGCAAAATTGGTTTCATTAGTTAAACATAGGATTCACTGGGGAATGTAAATCATCCATTTTTTTCAACCATTTGGCCATTTTCTGAAAATCTGCTGCCAATAGTAAAATAAAAAATGCAATAAAACTATGACATTATTTCATTAGATAAGCTTTTAATTGCTTTAATAAATATATATTAGGAACATTATAGTCTGAATAAATTTTTTTTTCAATTAATAATGAAATTTTAAAAAGAATTGTTTCCATTTTTTTCAATTATAATAATTTATAAAGTTTCAAAAATATTTTAAAATATTTCAAAGACCTATAGGCATTAGGTTAATAAGTTATTAAGTGAAGACTATATTTACGAATTGAAAATTGAAAAGTTTAATACAAATCAATGAGCCATCGTATTTTTAAAATAATTTCTTTTTTTGTGTATTTGAAGTTTTTTTTTGTATGGTATTTTCTATGTGTACATTAAAAGATCATGTGTTTCATGGTTTCTTCCCCTCGCATGAAAAAAAGTTGGACAATTTTGTCAATTCTGATGGCCATACACTTGTCACGTCTTGCTCCAGTGGAGGAGTCTTCTAATTAAAAAAATTTATACACTTATCTTATCTGCCATCACATGTTAAATACTGGGAAAGGTCAGAAAGATCAACACTGTGTTTAAGAAATAGTTTTATTCTAAATTTCATGCTATAAATAAGTAATACTTGTGTAAATCAGATTAATTTAACATTGACTTTGCTAATTTTCCAAAAGATAACATCAGCTATAATATGTGTATTTTATTTTTGCAAAACTTTTAAAACTGAGAATTAAGTTTTGTTTACAAATGTTTCGATCACTCAAAAATGGCTGAAAAATTGAAAAACTTTTTATTAAAATCTCAAAATTTTAGGTTTCAATCAATATAATTTCTGTTTGAAATACACCAGAGTATTTTGTTTACTGGAAATAGTAAATTTAATCATTCATTTAAAAATATTAAAAGTTTCAAAAAAAACTTTTTTATTTTTAAAAATTCTATTCAAAAATTAGTTATTGAAAATGAGTGCAGGTACCTACAAAAGCAATTAAAAGCTTTTCTAATTGAATGATATAACATCTTGGTTTTAACTGCATTTTACAATTCTGAGCAGATTTTCTGTAATTGGGAGTCCTATTTGACAAAATAAAAAAAACTTTCATGAAATTCTCCTAGAATTTACCTTTACAAAAAGAATTTCTCGAAATTTCATAAAATTAAATAAGTGGCCAATAACAGATGTTAAATATTTTTACAAAGATTTTCTAAATAGAAAACATTTCAAAAGAATTCATTTGTGAATAATCCTGGAAAGTTTCATTAAAATCCAAAACTATTTAATTTTTACAAGAATTTCCCTACCAAATCAATGTTTTGAAATGTATTGTAAAATGATGCTAAAATTTATAATATGGTCAACCACTGACACAAGAAAAACAATTTTTAACCAAAATTTCAAAGGTTCTAAAAGGGATTAAAATAATAAATAAATTAACAATAAATAATGCTTTGGTCTTTTTTCTTAAATAATAACAAAAATTTTAACGATAAAACTTTGTTTTTTGATTAAGTTTGGGCCATTTTTTTCAATATGAATGCTCATTGCTTACCATACCTTTTAGTTTTGTTTGAGGTACCTACTTTTTGTGGTGCAGTGGATATCAGCTCGAAACAAGGAATTAAAGAGCTGAGTTTGAACTCCAGTTGAATTTGTGGCATTTACATGCTAATATCCTTAAGGAAGGTATCTGTCTCTTCATCCACCAGCTATAGGCTAAATTATAAATAGCAGGATAGATTGGGTTCTATAGCCTTGGTTGGCAACCACTTTACCACAAAAAGTAATGGCAACCAACTGTGGGAAAATCTTCTGCTCCAGTCAGTTATGTCTCTTTTTTGTGACATGATCACTCAAGCGTTTATCACGTATGGCACTTTAACTGACTGACTTTTTTTTAAAGAAATCAGTGGCAGTTTGAGTCGTTTTAATGAAGATTGGGCAACAAGAAATGCTAATCACGTGCTCATTCTTCGCTCGTTCACTTACAATCTATAAATTTGTTTGATTTTCAGATTGCAGGAATGACCAGCATCAATCACTTTGCAGTCAACGCTCAGTTGACAACCTTAGCACTGTCAGCTCTTTGCTTTGAGCGGAATGTATTCCAGTCGTGGCTCACGACTGGGGAACATTAGACGACTATATGGTCCGGAGGACCCACATTAAAAAGGCCTTGTGCCACGTTTTGCCTTAAGTGGGAAGGCGACTGAATACTGCAGCATCAACCACTTGTTAACCAAACCAAATAGTTATGGTTTCAAAACAATCTTCACTGATTTTCGTAACTTAGGACATCGTTTCACACTCTTCGAATAAGACTAAAAAAAAAGAGCACGTTTAGCTAGTTAAAAAGATACATAACATAACCAAACTTTCGCTTACATTCCTCGTTATATTCTAGCTTCATGGTTGGAGTCCTTAGAGATTTCTTTGCTTAGATGTGCCAAAAAGCCGAAAGCATGGAGCTCTCAGTGAGGATCACAGTTTTATACTCCCCGAATTACGACAAAATAATAATCAAATTAACTGAATAAAAATAAAATTTCAATTCAATTATTAAGGTCTGCAAGTAAATACTGAGATATACATTATTTTATCACCACAATGAAAACTTCATAAAAATTAATCTCAATTTAAAAAAAAAACATTCAAATCCAGCTCATAGAAGCAGGAAGAAGTCCTACCTTGCTTTTATGAGGGGGGGGGATTTTCCCTCCCTAAAAATATGAATAAAAATTCTTAGCTTTATGTGGCAAAACTAAAAGTTAAAGTATTTTTCTTTTATTTTGCGTTATGATTTCAAACAAACTATTTCTGAATAATGCCTTAAAGACTCAATGACTCAAAATATGAAACTAGTTACTTAGTGTTTAAAATTATGATGGGAATGTATGGGAAGTAAGTAAGTATATTTGGTATGAAGAAATCACTAGGAACGCTCTCTAACAAAACTAAAAATCATTAGGTTTCTTTTAAAACTACCAAACAAAGCGAAAGGACTTTCTTTTCTTTTTTCAAGCACGTGTGTTTGAGTTCTTATGTTCATACCGGTACCTAATTGATAAATATATAATAGTTTCTTTCTTTTAGTAAAAACAATTCAAATTAGCTATAGTCAACAAACATCATCAACCATGCACCTGGGTGGGGGGTTAAACCAATGAGCACTTACCTTAAATTCAATCAAAGGAGCAACGATAATTTAAAAAAAAATTAGGTAAATAAACGTAAATACGCATGTGTGGCTTTGAATTAACCGGTGTAAGTACTTCCTTTGTATCTGCATAAAAAAAGACGCGTACGTTATTTAGTGTCATACAAGGAAGTAAAATAAAAATATGTTTTAATTCATGAATAATTTTCTATGACTACTTTTGTTCATTAGGTGATATGTGGAAAATACAATTATTCACAATACATTTTTAATAGTTTAATACATTATGCGCGTATAAAAGCTCTATCAGTATTGCTTGCTTGATTGCATTTCCACCTCTCAATTTCGTTCTTCTTTAAATGAATTTCTATAAAATTGTAGGGAGCTCGAATATGTTCATCAAATTGGCCTTGTGCCAAACATAACAGAACTCCCCACAATTTAAAATCATCAGAAGGTTGAAAAGATAAAAACTGTCTTGTTTGTATAAGTGAAAATTTATTTATCGAGCAGAATAACATTCAATTTGTAATGTATGTATGAAAATAAACTGTGAAAATGTTCTAAGAGAAAGTTATAGTAGTAAGGAATTTAAAGAATTCACTGTTCGTTTAAGTGAAATGTGATTTGTGTAGAAAAAGTTAAGTCTCTGTTTCGCGGTGTATATCAACCAGTAGTAGTAACGTCTTTGTTCTTCCTTTTCTTTTTGTGAACAAAAAGTAGAGGAAGAAGAAGAAGATAAAAAGAAAGCAGCACAAGAAAGAAAGTGAGAGGGTTTAATGCGAATTGCCGAGACAGTTGTGACCAATTGGCAGCTGAGAATTTCCTGCTACATTGTGGCTGGTGATTTTCCTGTTCTCTACTTCATTGTCTCTGTTTGGTTTAATTTTATTTATTTATATCAAAAAGAAATTTTACATCAGTTCGTTACGTTTTCTCAGTTTGTAAGTCGCTTCTTTATTCTATTGGTCTGAATACAATTCCACATAGGCTCGAGAAACTTTGCTTTGGTCTTTTTTCAGCACAGAGCCAATATTTTTGTTTCTATTGGTCAAAAATAAATACATTTCACGCTGGCTTGCAATTTGAAAACAGAGGAGAAATAAGTCATTTTTATTCCCCATTCATCACAATATAATTTACAACGATTTCCCACATTAAACCTCAACATACTGTCACATTCTGTAACAAACACAGGCATGCTGATAATTATTTACAATGAACATTGTGGTAATACCAAGCAAAGCGAGGGACAGGATGTTTGCACTCTCACCACCAGAAAGGAAATGACCAAAACTCGTCGGTGCGCACCCTGGCCCCACACAGATGTTCCGGTTGAAAACTAAAAATTAATTAAATATCAAATTCCAGTTCGCGAGCCTACACTAACTTTATTTATCGGCCAATGGGAAGCCCAGAATCAAATGCGGATGTGAATTCCTAAATGATCTGCTGCGATCCAAAAAAAAACGAAATAAAAAGCCAATACAGAAAGCATCGCCAGACAGACCAACACAGACAGACTCAAGAGAGACGAGTGTAATTAGTATCTCCCTTGACCAAAGTCAAGCGAATTACTATGCTCGCCTCCCTTCCCTCTCATCTTATTCTTCACTGTCTCAAACTACTTACTGACCAAAGGAGCAGATACATCAAAGACATTCCTTACTTACAATGCTCCCAAATACCTAAGCATTAACTCTCTTTTCAGCATTTATTGCCATGAACATTTTAACGTCTGTTGGACCCACCATAACATTAATAGCAAAATTTTACGTATAATAGCTCTATTTTCTCTCTAATAAATATTCTATCAATTATTGATCAGTGAAAGTCCCCTTTTCACACACTAAATTCATGTTTTTCTAGAGTAAATCATTACATTACAATGTATAGTTTTAGTTTTAATATATCTGTTATATTTACATTATTGAAAGTTATGGATGCATAACACTGACAATTTCTTCTCACATTTGCAATAGATTCTTTTATCATAAAATGATTTGCAAACAATATTATAACTTACGTAGAGAAGGAAAATTCTTTAGAGCGCTGCTATCGAATTTTATCAAAATATAAATCTGCGCCCTGGATGATTCTTTTTTTTTTCAATATCTCCATTCTTAAAAGAAATATTACTTTCCCAAGCCAATATACATGATTATAAAATATATTTTAAGGATTAAAAGATAAAGGTTACATTCATAACCTCATGTTATTTAAAATATATAACACATAAAATAATCCAAAACTAAAATAATTTAATTACTAATTTGCATTAAAAATGTTAAGAACAGAACTTACTTTCATTTATTAGACATTAAATTTTGTCACTTTGCGTCCTTCATAGTCTGCCTGAAATTTCAACCAACCTGATGAAAATTTATGAACATTCGTAAATTTTAAAAATAATTGTAAAACCAATAACATTTTTGCTCTTATATATAAATACTTGTTACAAAGCAAAATCCTTGCACTCAGAGGTCGAAGCGCATTAACTAAGATAGGTTTTCCTTTTTCTTTATTCAAATAACTCTGTAACAAAATAATTTATAACGCATCTCTATAGAAAATTGTTGGGTATGTATTTTTATATGGTAATTCCAGACAACTAAAGAAATCCCTTTTCCAATACTTTAACGCCCCATTGTGATCATTGGACCAATATCTGAAGGTCTAAAAACATATTGTTTTAATCAATATGCACTATCAATTTCTATGTCCACATTGTCTTTATTTACAAACATTGTATCTCCACTACTGAATACTCTTTTTTTATAAATCTTTCAAATTTTGAGCAACACACATAGATAGATAGATAGATAGATAGATAGATAGATAGATAGATAGATAGATAGATAGATAGAAGCCGAGAACATTCATGTCTCAATCATGAAACCCCTTGTTTAATTCTCACCATAGTCAATTGGTCAAGGAGATAAGTTTTATGACCCTAGCCTTGGTGAGTAAAACTGGATAAATGGAACTGTTCTGGGGGCATTGATGATTGCATTAACACAAATTCACAAGTCATTATGACCAAATGTTTACGTATATTTACCAAATTTTAAAAAAAAATGTTCATCATGCCAGATTGTGTCCACTTTCCCAGAAACTGTGTTCAAGGTCTATTCAACTTAGTTGCAGTGTAAACCAATATGGGTGTTAAAGAAAGATAAATATGTCTGACTAGGTGTTTGCAACAGGAATTAGCTAGCCATCCTAGTACATGGGTGTAAGTGACAAAATGATAAAATTTCAAATCTAAATTGGACGAACCTGAAGGAGACTACCACCCTCTTTAAATTTGTTGTTTTTCATTTATTTTTTTTTACTTTTTTCAGCGCAGTCTTATTGGTTATTACATAAAGTTTCCAATTATCAAAAAAAAATTGAAAAAATTTCAGTATTTAAACAATTTTAGGGAGAGCTCACTTTCTCATACAACATTATAGTAAATCGATCCTCTATTTTGAAATCACTCACATTGGAGTCACTTTGTTTTGTTTTGTTTTTTTTTTGGGACGAGTTGTTGTGGTTGTATTTGTCTTTTTCAAATTTTCTTTAGTTCTTACGATGACATCTTCCTCGGAAATTCCAAGAAAGGTTTTATTCAAAAATTTCGCAAAGAATTCAGTTGTTGAATATGCACAAGCAAAAAAGTTAATTGCACAGGATCGATTTACTATAAGGTTGTATGAAAAACTGAACCCCCACAAATTGTTTAAATGTTGAAATTTTTACAATTTTTTTTTTTTGTCTATCGGAAAGTTTAAGGTTTAATTGATAAGATTGCACTGAAAAAAGTAAAAAAAAATTGATATCAACCAATTTACAGGTGGTGGTAATGTCGTACCGGCAAGTGGTTCCAAAGTGGAGGATCGATTTACTATAATGTTGTAGGAAAAACTGAGCCCCCCCCCGAAATTGTTTAAATACTGAAGTTTTCAAAGATTTTTTTTTGTCAATCGGAAAGTTTAAGGTGTAATCAATAAGATTGCACTGAAAAAAGTAAAAAAAATTAAAAACAACAAATTTTAAGATGGTGGCAGTCTCCTCCAGGTACTAAATTGTTTTCCATTTATTAGAAAATTATTATTATGTCATTTTTCATCATATTTAGATTTCTGCATTGGTCTCACTACCAACCAAGTCTGCGGGGAGACCTAAGGCAGGTAGTGGCGTGTTGTTATGACTCCATTTCATGTTTTTCTATCCTCCCTATCATCCCCAGCATTACATAGATAAAGTTTTCCTTAGTGTGTGGGCTGTACTTAATAATACAATTTTTTGTATATCTCTTAAGCTGGGGTTTCCAGGGATTCTTTCAATGTGTTGTTTTGTTCCATTTTTTATCATTCCAAGTGCACCTACTATCACTGGCACAACTCTTGTTTTCAATTTCCACATTTTTTCTATTTCAATTTCCAGGTCTTTATATTTTGACAGTTTTTCAAATTCCTTGATTGCTATGTTACAATCCGCTGGACAAGCCATATCAATTAATAGACAAGTTTTCTCCTTCTGGTTTTTAACAATAATGTCTGGCCTGTTTGCTTCAATTTTTCTGTCTGTGTAGATGGTGTAATCCCATAGAATGGTTACATCTTCTATTTCTGTAACCGGTGCTGGATGATGTTCATACCAGTGTTTGTTTACAGATTTTCCATAATGTTTGCACATTGCCCAATGTAAATATTGCCCAACTCTATCGTGGCGATTTTTATATTCGTTTGGGGCAAGCACAGAACAGCCTGAGATTAGGTGGTCTATTGTTTCTTGGTGTTTATCACAAAACCTGCATTTTGGATCCATATTATTATGCATAATATTTGCCTGAAAGTTTCTCGTGAAAAGACTTTGGTCTTGTGCTGCAAGTATAAATCCTTCAGTTTCAGACTTTAATCCAGATGCACGTAACCATCGATGAGTATTAACTTTGTCAACATTGGATTTATTGGCACGTACTGGATATTGGCCATGCAGAGGTTTGTCTTGCCAGCGCTGTTTCATCTTTTCAAGAGCTTTATCTTTGGCTTTCATTTTCATATTTTTTGCCGCAATAGTTGGTTCTTGGCTACTGTTTTGCTTTTCTACAGAATCTACTAACTGTAATTCTTGTTTGTATTTACTGCCTTCTTTTATTATTGAATATTTTTTCTTTCTTTCTTCATGTTGCCTTACTAATTGTATCATCCAATCCTTTGTTGTTTCTATGTATGTTAGTAAGCCAATAGTTGTTGTCTTGTATGACAATTCCAGCTGAATAAGACCCCTTCCACCTTCTTTACGGGGTATGTATAGACGGTCTACATCAGCCTTTGGGTGATGCATCCTATGCTTAGAAAGAAGCTTTCTTGTTTTAGCATCCATTCGCCTGATGTCGTTTAGAGTCCAGTTTAAGATGTTGAAGCTATATTGGACAACTGGGATTGTAAGGCTATTAATGGCCATAACTCTATTCTGTGAATTTAATTCAGTTTTTAATATCATTCGTAGCCTTCTATAGTACTCTTTACGCACTATTTCTTTCATTTTTTTATGGTGAATGTTTTCGCTCTCATTTACACCTAGGTATTTATAAGCTTCTTCTGGTTTCAATTCTTTTATTGTTACAGCAGGGTCTAGGCTAATTGAGGATGTTTCTTGTATTGATCCACGTAAAACTGTAGCTTTAGCACATTTATTCAAATTAAATTTCATTCCAATGTCTTCGCTGAAGCATTTTACAGTTTGCAGAAGACCTTCCAGCTCATTATCATTCTTAGCATATAACTTTAAGTCATCCATGTAAAATAGATGGCTTATTTTCTTTTGGCCTATTTTATAACCACATTCTGTCTTATTAAGTTGACTGGTTAGTGCTATTAATGATATGCAGAATAGTAAGGGAGATAAAGAATCACCTTGAAATATACCTCTTTTGATGTTTATTTCATCAGACTTATAGGTTCCATTTATATGATTGAGGTAAAGGGTTGTTTTCCATATAGACATGCACTGTTTGATGAAATTGATGATGACGGGCGATATCTTGTATATATTTAAAGTCTTTAAAATCCATTCATGTGGCACACTATCGAATGCCTTTCGGTAGTCTATCCAGGCAGTACTAAGATTTTTCTTTGTCTTGTAGCAGTTTTATTATTATTATTATTATTATTATTATTATTATCTATTAGAAATTTTATAAGTAATTTGGAAGGGCCGAACATTTTGGTTTATACTTGCAGCAGTTGGAGCAGAATATTGATTTTTACATTAAAAAAAAAGGGGGGTATTTCAAAGTTGTCAGAGATGTGCATTTTATTACGACAACGTCCGTTTGTGAGGAATCCGAAATAAAAGTATCTCTCTATTCTTTACTGTTTGCAAATTCACGAGCCAGTGTGAAAATCTCTGTTTGACTAATAGGAAAAAAAAAAAAGAAAAGATTACCTCCGTGCTAAGAAAAGACCAAGGCAAATTTTGCGAGCAACTGTGAAATATTTAATAATCAATGAAAAGAGCGATTTACAAAAAAAAAAATAGCAAATTGAACTTTCAATGACTCGAGTCATATTTCTTCCCATCCGAAAGTGAGCCAACCACATGATTGAGTTGGCTACATATTTTACGTTTTTTGGTCAGTCAGTCAAAGAGACGAGGGAGCAAAGAACAGAGAAGAGACAATGTAGCAAGAAAATAATCAGTCTCCAGCAACCTACATTCGCACCATCTCACTTTCTCTCTCATGCTGTTTTCTTTATCTCTCATTCCTTTTCACCTAACCGCAGTACACAAAAAGAAAGAGAGGAACACAACATTACTACCACTCCTTTGTTGATACATTCAGTGAAAACGTGGACTTTACTTTTTCTTTACAAATCAAATTTTACTTTTCGCTAAAACGGATGAACTCTTAATTCTTTAAACTTCTCACTACGCTTTCTCTTAGAACATTTCACAGTTAATAATTTCTTACATACAATTTGATGTTATGTTTTTCAATAAATAAATTATCATTTATTTATACAAATGAAACAGTTTTATTCTTTCAACCTTCTGATCTGGAATAAACTGTGGAGGAAGTTCGGTTATGTTTGGTGCAAGGCCAGTTTAATAAACATACTCGAGATTCCTAGTTCATGTTCCCACTATATATCAGTATATTTTATTTGGGTGTATATTGACTTGGTATAATGATTAAATGAAAATGAGCAAAATGTTTATAAATACAAATTAAATATTTATATAACATGATATAATAATGCAGAAAGATGAAATGAAAATTAAAGTTTCAAGTCTTCAAGTTATAAAAAAAAAATATAGGTTATCTTCCCTTGGATTTGCTGATTATTGGAAAAGTCCATTATTTGGCGTTAATGAATTTTTTTTTTTTTTTTTTTATAAGCGTTTCACCCTGAGCAAGGCATGTCACTGCCACTACTGTGCAGGGGGCTACGTAGAGTGGAGAAAGGCTGATTAAATATAGGAAATAACAGAGGGTGGGTGATAGGCGGGTGAGGATACCGAGAATGAGGGTTGGGTAGATGAGAGTGTTGTGAGAATAGTTGGGAGTTAGTGTGATAGGAGGTGTCTATTGACCCTACATTTAAACACCTGGAGATTGTAACTGTCGGGAAAGCAGACTTGTGGAAGGGAGTTCCACAGGCGGGAAGCGCGAGAGAAGAAGCTGTTGGAGTAGAATTTACGGTTACATCTTATTTGTTTAACTGTAAAAGGGTGGGACCTAGTTGCTAATAAACCCAAATTCAGGAGCCAGATGATTTGACACGAAACCAGAGACGCTAAGTTACTGGCTAGTGACCTCCACATTGTGAGGATGTATTCTGTCCGGCTCCAGAGAAAGGCTTCGAGACCAGTGAACTTAATGAATGTGTAAGAGCCTTCTTTGAAAACAGGTGATACCAGTGAGAACAAGCCTGACTAAGGCAAGACAAGCAACTTTCAAAGAAGATATGACATCAAAGTTGAATGTCATAATTAATTTCAAACAGATATATGTATTTTGATTTCGGACCAGATGTATTGACTTTAACTGCTAAAAGAATACGTTTTACCTACTCTTTTGTTTTTATTATATGATGTATTTCTGATATAAAATGTCTTTTTAAACTGCATAATCACCTTGCCTTTGTTCGTCTGTTACGACACGTGGTAAAGGGACACTAAATCTCTCATAAAGTATAAAAGTACTGGTGCATGAGAGCCCCCATCCTACCCAGGAAGAAATACATACATACATACATACATACATACATACATACATACATTATTTACGCTCTCACACCCTGATTGAGCACTCTGGAAGAATGGTAGACTTTGAAAAACAGTAGCTATTCTGGCATCTACGCATCGTTCATTCAGCAATGAATTAGAACACTCTCAGCTATTGGGCGTGTATGATGATAATATACACGCTTAAAAAGTCTGCTTCCTTCTACTGAGCGCCTGTAGCTCGGAGGTAGAATCGCCGACTATCGCCAATTCGGTCGGGTTTCAATCCTGGGTAAAAAGCAATTGGCTGTCTAACCGTGCTGATGAGCTGTGATACAGCGAAACAGATCTGTCTGCAGATTACTATATATATATATATATATATATATATATGTGTGTGTGTGTGTGTGTGTGTGTGTGTTGTAGTGAAATATCCTGTCCTACCCAGTAATGGGTATGGCCCGGGCTATAAAAGACCGGGACTACAACGAACTACAGAGTGTTCATGATTATACAAGAGTCTTCATCGTTATACGAGAGTGTTCGTGATCATACAAGAGCCATCGTCATAAGATAAGAGTTATACATCATTAGACGGAAGCATTCTTCACAAGACGGGTGCATACGTCCTATACAGAGACATTGCCTTCTTGATTTGTATTCTTGTTAACTGTTCGTTGGTGTACGTGTATTTGGTTTATTGTACTGAGGTATAATAAATCTCTATTCATATATCCTCAGTGTTAAGAATTATTTCTTGCACCCAAAAACTCTGAAAGGTTTGTATTGAAGCTTCTGGCATGATTAGTAGTAGTACAGCATGCTTTTTCCAAATTTCTAATGTATTGAATTTCGTCATGGTTCTCTGAGAAAGAGACAATGCCTAACTGACCCTACCATACTGTGTTGTTGACAAAATCTAAAATAATGTGCATATGTGTTTTTTCAAAATATAAAATGTAGGCAATTTATCCATCACATTTTGTATGTGTTTATGCTGGTGTGGAAATAGCACTCATTTAAGTTTCTCTCTCTCATTAATGTCTGTCAGTCTGTGAATATTAAGTAATGAAAGTTTTTGTAAAGATGTAGATCTATCAGATTGTGGGGACAAAAAAATAAAAAGGACCGGAAAGGGGTAATCTGCGTTTGGGCAGTTGAGGATTGAGAGTGAGCCTTTGGACAAGGAGGTGAACGGTAGCGTTGAAAATTTCCAACATGAGTTGAGCTACAAGAACATTAATCCCGCCACCTTTTGGTGAGTCTTATAAACTCTAAATATTTTCGATTAATGTAAATGTTTTTGTCTTATATTTGTTGACTATTTGGCCTGTAATAAATGTGTAAATGTACCTTGGGTTTGGTTTCTTTTCATGTTGTTTTAGTTTTAATAACTTACTTTAGAACTAACAAGATTTTCTCTTGAAAGTTGAAATTTGTACCAATATGTCTTTTCATAAAACCTTTTCTTTTCATAGAAAGATTAAGTAATGTAGGATGCTGCAGATATCCTGGATCGAGCCTGAGAGCAATGATGATGTAGAGGATTTTGGGTCCTCTAACTATTTATATTATGATTCGACTTTTTATTCTTTTAAAAAACGTTTCTTTTCGTGTTGTTGTTTCTTGAAACTTGTGTTGTATTTTGTCGACAGGATACTTGGCATTAAATTTTCCTTTTAATCTTGTTATTATGCCCCTACAAGGAATGGTGAAATTTAAGAGCCAGGGTGCAAATTTAAAGTGGATGAAGGCACTCCCTAGACATTTTCATCAGAATAGCATTTTTATGTCAAACTTGTGGTGAGTTTCGTTACGGTGAGCAACCAACCCATTTGACATATTGTTCTGTAGAGGACGAAGCGTCCATTACTAATTTATATTTACGAGTCGACTTGGCGTAACTTGAGGCATGAAATAATGCAGGAAATCAGGAAACACGAAAAGGCGAAAGTAACCAGAAAAACAATATATTAACAAAGGTTACGTAGGGTTGAATGCATACATAAAAGGAAAGAAAAGTTCTTTCCCTTTTTCTGGACAGAAACGTAAAATGTTCGGTAGAAAGTTATTTTATGTAAAATCCAGTTTGAATGAAAGTTAATGTGTATAGTGTTAATGTCGGTTTCCAATTGGAGTTTTTAGTGTTGTGTGTGCATGCTGGTGAGAAATAAAAATTTGCGCCACTAATTGCTACCCGCAATGTTTGTGTGAGTTAGGGAAACATGTCTGCTCTTGCCCGGGACAAAATCCTAACTAGCGTACCACGTGACGTTCCTCGCTTTTATTGACATGCGTTTGCGCGGGAACTAAGTTATCACGTGAACGCTGAATGACCATGTGTGTGTGTGTGTGTGTGTGTGTGTGTGTGTGTGTGTGTGTGTGTGTGTGTGAGGTTTCAGAAAGGATGGAAACGAAAAGGAAATTAATACTGAGAGAGAGAGAGAGAGAGAGAGAGAGAGAGAATGGCAACCAGTGAGGACAGAGAGGATAATCCAAAAGATTTTATCTAATCAATATAAATTATCAATTAGATAGAATAAATTATCAATTAGATAGAGCTCAATGGATATTATCCAGAGCAAATATATTGAGTAGAAAACTCAACACATAATTAAACGGTTATAAATTCAGTATTTATTTCAGCAATGTAAATTTTATTTTTACAATTGCCTGTGGGTTTAAACAGGAATTATTCTATAGAAAACAGTGAAACTGGTATTAATAAGTCTAAAAATAGGAAAAGAAAAGTTTTATGGTTCAACCCTGTAATGTCCTGACCAATAAAAGGGAAATAACCTCCGGGTCACAGAGGTTACGGCCCCTGCGGATCCCGAGGGAAGATATAATAAGAAGGGACACAATGCACTCTAGGAGGGTTCGTCTTCACTCTCTCCTTAATCCTCATCCATCCTGTGAATCCACGATGACAGTAGTCAATGTTTAGCAAGCATCGGTCGTCTACAACACCAAACATTACAAACCCCACCCTCTTTTTGCCAATTATCTAACATTAATATCTGTCAATATTTTCTGAAATTTATCGATAAACATTTTAATGTAAACAACCATCTAAGTAATAGTAATAACTTTAATAGAAAAACATTAAAAATTCGTTATTCCTGTACTAGCAATATCTGCAGGATCATTAATTCTCATAATAATAAGATACTTGACATTTTTTTTTATAATAATCACCAAATAAATGTAAATTCCCGCTGTAATTGTAGAATTAAAAATAACTGTCCATTTAGAGGCATATGTATATCTGAAAGAGTCATATACCAAGCTTTTTAAAAATCCAGAAAAAATATTTAAAGTTAATATTAATACTTCGTAAGCAAGTCCCACGTGTGGTTAGATTATTGTTTATTGCTACATAGAACTTGGTGTATTTGTTTGTGAAATGCTTTCAGCTTGATTGCATTGCACAAATTTTTAAAATGTGGTGGATTAGTTATTTGGAACATGCTAGAAACTTGTTTTAAATAAGAGAATATCAAATTTATTAACCACGTCAACTACACCCTCTTTTCCTGAGTATATTTGAGATCAGGGAGTGCAGTGGATGTACCATGGATTACCATTCATTATATACTAGGTCTTTGATCTTTTCTTTCTCTTATACATGTATCTAGTTTTAGAAATGAAGTTAGCTGATTGATTTATCCTAAAGAATGTCCATATTACTGTGAATGAGATGTTGAAATAAGTAGCTGATATTTTTCAGAGGATTTAAGAAATAGTTTTATTGTACATATTAAACTTTGTCTACTACTATAATGTTTCTTTTTTGTTTTATTTTTTAAATAACTTTTTTTTTTCCAACTTTATAATTTCATAGCTCAGCCCAGGATCCAGACTGAGTGGAAAGGGAATGCATTATTCCATTGTTATTGATATAATCTTCCTAAAACCAGATCTTTTGATTCATGTTACATGAATTTTCACAACTGGCTGGATGTGAACACTCCGAAACCCAAGATTGAACTAAAAATTTTATCAACTGCGCATAGGCTCCGCACATAGCTTCTGTTTTACTTACACACGCAAAGAAAAATACAATCCAGAATCTCCAGCCAATAGCACCCAGTCCTGCCTAAAGAAACAAAATAAAAATTGAAGCCGACCTGAACCTAAAAAAAGAATATAAAAAAATGATCAAAGAGACTTCTTCAGCAGTAAGTCAGCAAACCAGCCATGATTCACAATGCTCTCCTTGACAGACCTCCCATCTCCAAAAAGCACCCGTTAAAAACCATCAACACAGTAAGTCACAGCTCACCCTCTCTCTCCTACCATAAGCCCCCGCCAATGACTTGTATATTTAAAAACCAAATTGTCTACATGTGTGTGTGTGTGTGTGTGTGTGTGTGTGTGTGTGTGTGTGTGTTCTTGCGTGTACACCATATTGTCGAGTGACTTAAAACATTAGTATTCAAACTATTGATCTCAAGTTTGAATTTTGTAAGGGAGGTGGCCTTGATAATATTAAACTGGATCCACCATACTACAAGTTGATCCAAGCCTTGTGAGTGAAATTGGGCAGCTGGAACTGTTCAGAAGATATTGATGGTTGTACTTGTACTATCACAGAGTAATGAGTCGTCATTGGCCAAAAAAAGTTTAAGCGTACTGGTCTTGTTCAAAAACTTTTGATCATGTGCTCTCTTCCAGAAATTGTAATTAAGGTCAGCTCAGCATTGTTGGGATATAAATTACGAGTCAACTCTGTGGGTGGCGATGAAATGCAAATGTGCCTGAGCAGGCGTCTGCGACAGGAATTAACTAGCCACTTTCGCAGACAAACAAAGCAATCATGAATACGAACAGCTAGCCATGTACTTTGTTATTTGCCTTAAATGGCATTAAAACACATGTATGTCACTCACGCATAACATTGTTACAAACATGCTATCCTCTCTATTATAATAAAGAGCGTTGTAGATATATATATATTCCACCTGTTTTTAATAATTGTCTTAATGTAAGATACTCAATAGTAGGTACATCTATAGTGGGTTGCTTATCTATTATTTTCCCTTTAGTGGGATTCCGTTCTAGTGAAGGGTAGTTGTATACTGTTGCAGGTTAACAGAATTTGGCCTTGTGGTAGATAGCCCACTATAAGTCATAGAATGATTATAAAACCAAGAAAAGCAAATCGAGTCGAAAATAACATTTTATATATAAACATGTCAATTAATGTTTTACAATTGAAGTAATATTTGAAGTATAGGTCCAATGGAGGTTAAAATGTTCATGGCAAATAAAAAGCTGAAAGAGATTTAAGGCTTAGGAATGTGGGGAGCGTGTAAGTGAGGAATGTCATTGATGGAGTTACTCCTTAGGTCAGTAAGTAGTTTTGAGACAGGGGAGAAGGAAAGAGGCAAGCGTAGTAGCCACTTGACTTTGTCGCCTATTGAACAGGTGAAGAGGCTCATCCCTTGTTCCCTCTTTAGGATGTGGTTTCCGGCTTTCTCTTTTCCAATCTTTTCACTTTTACGTAGCCCCCTGCACATCAGTGGCATTACCGCCTTGCTCGGGGTGATATGATTAAAAAAAAAGATATTGATTACACTTCTTCTCCTTACACTTAGGGGATATTGATTACACTCTTCTCCTCAAGTTCTGCCTGCTGGGGCCTGTCTGTATCTGCTTTTTGGATCACAGCAGCTTGTTTGGAATTTCACACTTTTATTTGATTCTGAGCTTCCCATTGGCTGATAAATAAAATTTGCATAGGCTCACGAAATGGAAATTTAATATTTGATTAATTTTTATTTTTCAACCGGAACATCTGCGCGGAAACACCTGCACACAGACAACTTTTGGTCATTTTCCTTTTTGTCGTGAGAGAGCAAACATCCGGTCCATCGCTTTTGCTCGGTATCACCACACATCCATAATTATGTTGCTGTCATTTTAGACAGCATATCAATATAAAAATTTTGATGGCAAAGGCTCATTTATATTACATATGCGCGTGTTATACACAGCAACCTACTTTTCAGTTATAATACGAACTGTGGTTAGTCAGTCAATAAGTGCCAAAAGTGATACCCACTTAGGTGATCATGTTTCGAAAGAGACATGACTGACTGAGCAGAGGATTTTCCCGCAATAGATGACTGTTTCTTCGGTAAACTGGTTGCTAACCAAGGCTTTAAAAACCAACCTGTCCTGCTATTTAACTCATAGCTGGAGGGAGAAGTGACGGATTAATACCTTTTCGAGAGGTATTTGCGTGTAAGTGAATGCAACGAACTCAACTGGAATTTGAACTCGGCTCACAGGACTTAGTTTGATTAACTGTGTTTCTTAGAAATTACTTCGTTCAAATGAAATGTAAAACAGTCCTAGTTAACAATAAGTAACAGATCGCTATAAAAAGGTACTGTTGATTAAAATAAGTTATCAAGTCACCTCGGGATTCTTGACAAAATCCAATGGAGAATCTGTAATGCGATTGATACCGACTTGGCAGCTCGGCAGCAGTCACTCTCTCACCAGCATGAGGTGGCTTCCCTGTGCCTCTTCTACAAATACTTTCACGGCTTCTGCTCCAATGAACATAGCTCACTGGTGCCCCCTATGTATGAATTTACTCAAGATACTAGATTAGCAACTAGGTCCCACCCTTTTACAGTGAAACCAATAAAATGTAACTGCAACATCTACTCTAACAGCTTCTTTCCTCGCATTTCCTGCCTGTGGAATTCCCTTCCATATACTTGCTTCCCCGACAGTTACAATCTCCAGGAATTTAAATGTAAGGTCAACAGACATCTCCTATCTCACTAACTTGTATCCTTTCTATCAAGCTCATTTTCCATCCACTCCACCCCCATCACACCGGTATTCTCTTTCGTCTGTTACCCTCCTCCTGACATCCCCTATAACTAACCCATCTTTCTCATCACTTTCCCCTATCTAACCCCCTGCGCAACAGTTGCAGTAAAACTGCCTTACTTGGGGTGAAATGATAAAAAAAATGTTTTACCCTTAAATTTAATCCTCTGTATTTTGGCTCCTTTTACTTTTACTCAGTTTCTTATTGTATAAAAAGCAATTTCAATTCTGAAAGTTTTCTCCATTTTTTTTAAATTTTGTTTTGAAAATGAAAATGCTAAAAATAAAAAATTATGCCTATCAAGTAGTAAAGTTATCATTTTAAAACTTTGATCTGTTGTTAATTGTAAAATCTATAGCCATTTCGTTAGCTTAGCTTAATCTGGCACAAGGCCACTTATGTTGCGCATGAAGAAAACTTGAACTAACTATACACTTTTTCATTTTACAATGAACACAGAAAAAATATCACCTCAAAAAAGTTTTTATTGCAGTCGAGAACAAGTGACAACAAGTATCCCCAAGCTTGTTGCTATGCATGCTGTGGGTTTGTAATACAACAATATACTGAACACTGATTGGTCAGCGTAAATCACACCATTTTTTTGGAATCACCTTTCCTAGAATTTAAATAATTCATGTTAAATTGATCCCATGCAATTGACGTGTGGCCAAACAGTATAAAATACAAAACGCGCCCAAAATCCAACAGTTTCGAAATGGACCCTAGTGGAAAGGCACTTTAGTGGAGAATCGACATGTCTAAATCCGTCACTTGTAAAAATTAACTACTTTGAAGAAATTTACCAAATCCTTAGTGAGACTCGTTCTTGAGCAAACAAGACTCAACTCAACAATGTTCAGTTTCTAAAATGTATATCAACAAAGAGATGAATTCTCAATTTTAAACAAGCCAAACTCAACCAATGGAAATATATGAATTAATGTTCTCACTATCGCCTGAATTTCAATCCTGAATCTAAATATATTCAAACATCATTCGACACTACTGAAGGAGAGAAATTCATCCGCAGATAACACATGTAGAGATGGTTGGTCATGTTGGGTACTAGGCCACTTCACAAACACAGCCAACAATCTCAACATTTAAAGCTATCATGAGGTTGAAAGAATAAAAGTGTTTTGTTAGTAAAATCAATGGAATTTTATTAACAGAGCAGAATAACATAAAATTTGAAAGAAGTGAAATTACTAGCTATAAATGTTCAAAAAGAGAAAGTGTAGTGTCAAGTTAAAGGGATCAAGAGTTTGTAGTTGTAAGTAACAGGTCATATTGTGTGTATGCAAAGATTAATAGATTAAAGATGAAGTCTGTGTTCCTTTCCTTTTTTTATGGCCAACGAGAAAGTGAAAAGGAAAGTAAAGCAACAAAGGAACATTGTACTTATCGGACATTAGTTTTTAGGAGTCAGTTGTATCATATTGTTGTGGCTGTCTTCTTCTTTGTTGACGGCAAGAATGGTAAAAAGAAGAAGTGGTAAAGGAAAAATAGCACATGTGAAGAAGAAGAAAGAATGTGTGATGGGACCTTATGTCCGGCTCAGTGGTTTGAAGTTTTTGTCACATGTTGCAGGTGTATGATATCGCTGCTTTCATCTTTCTAACTGATTCAACTTTCCTTTCTTCTTTTAAAGCAATTTACTTTTTTCACATAGGCTTGTTAACTTTTCTCTCAGTTTTGCAAATCCCTTCCTTTCATTGGTTAGAAAATAATTTTAACATCAGATTGCAAAATTTGGCTTCATCTTTTTCTTTCAGTATAGGTTCAATTCTTTTTTCCTATTTGTCAAAATTACTGGATTGTGAATTTTGCCTTGGTCCGGTTTTTCCAAAATGTTTTCAGTCATTCTGATCCAATTTTGTGGGTGTGTAAATCTATTTTTTGCGTTTCAGTTAATTGTTGGATGATATAGTTTTTGTATCCTATACACATTCTTCTCAGTACAAAACTAAATATTAATTTTGAACACAACTCATCATTACCAACCTCAAGTACAATTCTTTTTAATTACGTTCAAAAGTAGCAAACTCTTATCAATATATTTTTGAATTAATACACTTAACTCAAGAAAGACATTTATTCAATTTAACAGTCATTTTGTGCACAACATTTAAACTCTTAAATTTATCAGTTTAATCCTTACATCAGAACTGATTTCATACTTTATGAACATTAATTATCACATTCTACATTCACCTTTCGCATCTGTATACCTTTATATAAATTGTTATTTATCTGTTAAATGATCAAGAAGTGTCTTTTCAGTCAATTTTCCATCTTAATTCTTTCTTTTTCATGCAAAATACAAATTGCTTGTAGTAAAGGAATATCTTTTCACACAGCCTAACTCAACATATAGCCTTCTGATTATTTAAACAAAAAATAAAATCAGTATTTACATAATTCAGACTATTGTTCTCATCTTTGTTGCCATTTGTATGACGTTTCGGCCGTTGTACACTCCAGCCTTCTTCAAGTACTAGGAATTTCAAAACGAACACTTTATTACAATCACTGGGGTATATCATTCTCATCCCTTGCATAGTAGTGATTCTTTTGGAAGATATGAGTTATCTCCCTCTAACCCTCTAAGTTACTTGTTCACCACTGCTGTAGCCTGGTATTGAACTCACAACTCTTTGGGTAAAGTCACAGGAACTAACCAGCTTCTATATCCACTGGCAACAACAATGAGGACAATAGTCTGAATAATGTAAATACTGTAAATACTACCTCATTTCAGAAATAGAGATAAATACTAAAAAAAAATAATCTACAACACACGATTACACCCTGCCCTCAATGACATGGCCTTTGTTATTTTTACCCTGCATGTGAGCAGCTGGATCCTTAAACTGTCACCTATCAAAACTGATTTTAAATCAGATACAGCGCCATAAAGTAAAAGTTGGCATGGGTCTTCTGTGTGGAGTAGAGGGTAAGTTTTGAAAAGATTATTTAATTATTGTTTATTTTTAAGAATATGGTTAGGTTTCTATATTTTTCTTTATCTGACCCTCTGAAAATGAATATTGAATATATTTTTAGATTTCTTACTTAATGTAACTGTTTAACTGTATATTTAATGTTTTAAACATTGTTTTGTGATCTTTAAATAAATAAATACTTTTTTCTGTTTAAATCTCATTTTCTGAAATGAGATCTTTTCCTCACATAAGAATAAGAAGATTTAAAAAGTTAAAGTTTTAGAAGCTAACGTTTTGAAAAAAAAAAAAAAAAGGAAAAAGTTTTTCTGATTTATTTGGAAAATTAATTGCAGTAATGAAATTTTTTAAGCATAAATAAAATACAATTATTGAGTAGTAGTACATTGAATTTTGATTGGTCATAAAGACTGATTTTCCAAAAAACTTATTAATAATATTAAATAATTTTAATTTTTTTCATAAAAAATATAAGAGGCCCGAAGTTTCCCTATCTTTCCCTATTGCACTTATGCATATCAATAAAAAAATATTCTCATTGAAAATTATGTCACTGAGTCATATAGCTGATGATAAATGATTTTTTTTCAAATTTACCACGGATGTTTTAATTTTAATTTACAATATGGTATGATAAACTTTTGTTTAAATTTCTAGTAAGCAAAATTAAATTTTTAAATTTTAAGATTTTTTAAAAATTAAGTTAAATTTAATTAAATACTACGCTTGAGGGAGAAAACGTGAAATGTATTCACTTTGAAGACCCAACATATATCATATCTCATTCATTATTGCTTTAAAAAAAAAAAGCAGGTGGCTGATAAAGCGCGCGGTGGGGGCAGGGGGGGGGGGCTTGGTTGAGGATTACGCACGAAACCGGAAGTAGTTACGAGGCCATATTGTTATTTTTTTTTAACCATTAAGGTAAGGTACGTCAATCGAGTTTTTCCCCATTTTCCGTATCAACAAACTCTTTTTTTTCTCGTTCTTTCTTTCTTTGCTGCTTGCTTTTTATTTATTTCTACTTGTTTATCACCCTTTGGGGTTTTGATTTTCTTTTCTTTCCACACAAAACCTATACAGACAGTAAATTTCATTTTATTTTTAACAAGTCAGAAAAAAAATCTCTTATCTTCGACGCAACCTTTTTATTTTTTTTAATTAAATCATGAATTTTGTTTTGTAATTAATTTTTATTTTAATCGATAACTTTTTATTTTATTTTTTTAAATCCATTTTTGTTTTTTTCGCATCTATTTTACAAAATATCAAATGTAATCAAACCGTTATAAATTGTTTATTTTATTCGGTTTGTATATTTTTGTTTTTCTTTTAAAGTTTCAAAATCGTTTTTTTTTTCTCTGCTTTGTCGATTGTCTTTCTTTTGTTTGGACTTGATAAAATAAGTTTGGCTTTTAAAATATTCCGATTATATACTTTTAAAAGGTTAAAATTATTTTTAATCATCTTATTCATTAACTTTTTCTTTTTTTTTTTTAAAATTTAATTTCAATTCTCTTTCACTTTTTTTGATTCTATAATGAAAATTCAAATTGTTTTTTTTTGTTTGTTTGTTATGTTCCAAAAAAAAAAACTTTTTTTGTTTTGTCTAGTCTATAAATTTTTGATCTGTCTTGAAATCCAAGTAATCAATTTGATTACTTTTTTCAAAAGTTTTAAAAATAAATTTTATTTGTTTTATAAACAAAAAAAAAAATCCATGGAAGATCTTTTCTTAAAAATATAGATTTTATTTTTCTTTGTCTCCTGAACAGTTTCCCGTTTAAAATTTTCGCGTATTTGTAATGTAAGATGTTAATAAAAATAATAATGAATTAAATTTTAAAGTTAAATTAAGTAGGCTACTCAGTCACTCGCAAAATTTGAATTTTTTTTTTTAATTTAACAATCAGGTTTTAAAATTAAACTTTTTAATTTAATTTTCTTTTTTACAAAAAATATATTTTTTTGAGGTAATATATTTTGGTACTGAATTCTGTAATTTTACGATTGGATATGTACAAAAAATAAAATCTCTTTTTGTTTTTTTTAGATGGTCAGTATTTTTGAATTTAAAGAAAAATTTTTTTAAATTTTTTTCTGACATATAAAAATAAAATCTCGTTTTTATTTTTCTTAAATTGTAAATAATCTTGCCTGAGAAATAAAATTAAATCTTAAGTAAAAAAAATGTAAATATTTTTTTTTGTACCAATTCATTTTTGTTTTTTAGTACAAATTGGATATCGGCTCGGAACGAGAAATCGGGGGGGCCGAGTTCGAATTCCAGGCGAATTCATTGCATTCATTTACGCGCAATTACCCTTGGGAAAGAATCCGTCTATTCCTTCCAGTTATGGGTTAAATAACAGATTGCAGAAAGCAATGGCAACCTACTGCGGGATAATCTTCTGCCTAGTCAGTCATGTTTGTTTCGAGTCATGATCGCCCAAGCGTGTATCACATATGGCACTTAACTAACTGACTGTTTCCTTAAGGAAACAGCATTTCATTGACCGATTTTAAAACTTTCTCTTAAGACATTTTTTCAGGAAAATAGGTTTCTCTCTAGAGTACCTGTTATTTTTTTTATTTTCTCTTCAAGTTATATAAGCTTTTCATTATCTGTTGCTGTCAGTTCTAAAGTGATACCGTTTCTCTTCTTATTTGGTACATTTCTTTATGATTATGTAGTGCTAGTTCTGGGATGTGCGTTTGTGGTCCAGTGGATAGGGGCTCGGAACGAGAAGCCGGGTTCGAATTCCAGTTAAATCCATTGTATTCACTTACGCGCAAATGCCCTTGGGAAAGGTATTAATCCGTCTATTCCTTCCAGTTATGGGTTAAATAGCAGGACAGATTGGGTTCTATAGCCTTGTCTGGCAACCAGTCTACCGCAGAAAGCAATGGCAACCTATTGCGGGGTAATCTTCTGCCCAGTCAGTCATGTCTCTTTCGAGACATGATCGCCCAAGCGTGTATCATGTATGGCACTTAACTGACTGAGTGCTAGTTCACAATGTTCAAAGAAGCATGGTTTTTCACCAAGACCCAGAGGCTTTGCTCATTCAAAGCCATTTTTTAACTAATCTTAGAAAGTAGTTGTAAAGTTTAGAATATGCTTATGAACTGGTTTGACACCATGCATGGCATCCATATGAAAGCTTCAAAGAACTTCGAGTTATCAGCTTAAATGTTTTGGTTTTGTATCAATTTAAAGCTAAAACTACCTACGAAACTGTTCAACTTCTTTGTTTCATTCACCAATATTATAGCACACTCAAAATAACTTTTCTTGATTGAAAATGTAAAAGAAGGGTTGTTGAAATATTCCCGGCTGCAACCTAAAGCCAATGAATATTTCAATGATTAAAACTTAATGGGTTGAGTCAAGAACTTTTCAGCACCCTTCTTTTAAATCAGAATTTTTGGTTTATAATCCACCTCTTTTCATCTGATATTTTAGAACTTTATACTAGTAAATTATTTAGTTGGTGTGGTTTTTGGGTTATATGTTTTTTTAACTGTTTCACCCCAAGCAAGGCAGTACCGTCACTGATGCGCAGGGGGCTACATAAGAGGAGAATGGAGAGAAAGACAAACCAGTTACAGGGGGTGTCAGAGAAAGGGCAAGAGAAAGATGGGAACACAGGTGTGTGGACAGTTGCAAAGGTAGTGAGAAAGAAAAAGAACAAGATATACGGGGTGATGTAGAAAGAACTAGAGTCAAATGGATAAGAGATGGGTTGCATTTAAATTCCTGGCTTTTTTGGCTGTCAGGAAAGCAAGTAAATGGAAGGGAGTTCCACAGGCAGGAAGTGAGAGAAAAGAAGCTGATGGAGTGGAATTGTCAGCTGCATTTGATAGATCTAGCTATAAATGGGTAGTGGCCTTGTTGCCAGTTTGGTTGCATGAGTACATTCATGTGGCCGGGGCACCAGTGACTTAAGAAAAAATTGATACTAATGTTTTATCATATAAGTTGTATTTTTTTTTTTTTTTGGTTTTTTTTTTTCTTACTAAATTTCAACCAAAATAGGTTCAAGAGTCATCAAACTAGAAGGTTAAAGTTGAAATGTTAATGTTAAATGTCATGTATGTTATGAAGCGAAGATTATGAGGATAAAAAGGATAGATAACAATTGACCCTTTACTTGGGAACATTAAGATTGTAGGGTTCAGGAAAGCATCCACATGAGTCTGTTCCACACAAAGTAGCCAGTCCTAGGGAGAAGAATTGAGTAGAATTTTGTTACATGGAAATGAGGGTGATAAGACACTGTGGAAGTGACATGGTCCTAAATTTGATGGAACTGAAGAATATGATCATCTGAACAATTGCCATGGAAATAACTATGAACTTGTAATGTACTGTTTGTGAAATGACACATCACTTCTGCTCTCCTCCTCCCACTACCCAAAAATGTATCTTGCTCTGGGGGTGCAAATGTTATAATGTTATGAGTGGGCCCAAGCCATAAAAAATGATTGCAAAATACTTATATCGATATGCTGTTTAAAGTTATGGCGGCATATATACTGATATACTTACTGTTGCATATCTTATATTAAGAGATAAAAAAACAAGAATAATACCCCAACCTGAGTGTGACCGGAAGGAATGTGTGTGTGTATATATATATATATATATATATATATATATATATATATATGTGTGTGTGTGTAGACAGATAATTTTCTTTTAAACATGTCAGATTAAATAAATTGCAAGCATTGTTTGCTTATTTTTAATAAAATCCGTTCAAAATCACGGATAATCTTTCGCATATTACAATCAAAAGATGTAAAAAAATGTACAATAATTTTTACCAACACAGTTTTCCGGTTACATTTGTTACCATGACTCACACCTCTGAAAATGATCTTGGAAAGAGGTTGAAAGTACTTGGGTACCTTGAGAAATGAATGAAAATAGCATCTGTCAATGTTACAGCTCATTTCTGACATCTTTTGATTGTAATATGCAAAAGATTATCCATGTGTATGAATGGATTTTATTAAAAATAAGCAAACATAATGTTTACAATTTATTTAATCTGACATTATATATATATATATATATATATAAATGCACAAATGTTTTTATTTTAATAGGGAGAATATATATAATATTCTTCACAACTCAATGGTATAATTATTGCAAAAAAATATAAAAATAAGGCACTGTTAAAGAGTGAACCCATGGTAAGAGCTTTGATAACTGGTAGTAAAGAGAATGAACTGAGCCGACTCTGCCTTGCTATTCTCTTCGTGAGCAAGACAAGAGAAATATATATATATACATACTCAGTTATGATCTGAGATTAAGGAAGGACAAGATGATTTATTAAAAAGAAGACAAGAAAAACTGTATTTAACTTGCCTACACATTTCATATATATATATATATGTGTGTGTGTGTGTGTGTACAGTCTTGGGTATTGGAGGAGGAATAAAAGTTATATGGCTATGCTTGAATTCTTGTAGCAGATTGGTTTTTATAGCTTCATCAGTAAGGTAAGTTCTCAATGATAAAAGATGTACATTCAAATCCTGCTAAAGGCTTATTTTTCAGTTCCAATCCACATTGTTTACTAATGATAGTCTATTTTTTAAGTATTTAATGGATTTTTCAATCCATCATTATATCTTATCACTATGTTATATATAGTTGGTACATACAGGTGTTTAGGTGTCCCTGGTTTTAATATAGTGAAATTAATGTCTACTATCCTAGAGATTAAAAGTCTTATGAAAGAAAATGTTTCTCAACAGGAATTGAACCTGTTTTTCTTTTTTAATCTGAGAAACAGCTTTCAAGTCAAGCATGCTTTGCCATTAAGCTGTGAGAAATCATTACAGCAAAGCAAAGCTTAGTATATATCTTGTTGGGACCTTTCGAATACAAAATCTGTTACTGTTGGGAGGCACATTTTCTTTATTAAGACTTGATCTCTTGGCCAGTAGATATTATTTTCACTGTTTAAAAGACTGGTATGTCTACACAAAGGTTTATAGCAATAAAGATGGTCTGAGAGTTGTGATGAAAAAGCAACAGAAATAGGACAAAGTGAACAATAATTAAAAAAATACCATTGGCATTATTTTGTTTATTTGTATGTCTGACTTAAATTTTTCTATCTATGATCAGAGTGTAGTATCTGCTAGATTACCAGCCCTTTTAATATAGTATCAATGAAACTTTCTGACTGAAAAACATACATAAGGAATTTGGGGAAAATTGAGAGGAGGAAAGACAAGAAACCTGTGGGGAGGGAAACAGGTGGAAGTAATATATATATATGAGAGAGAGAATGGGGAAGAGATAGAGATGAAAGAAAGGTAAAGGCTTGCTGGTCGGATATCAGGAAACAATGGGTGACAGATTGAAAAACAAATAGGCATAGAAGGGAATAAAAATTGCTGTACATTAAAATTTTTATGTAAAGATAAAGAAGCTGCAGTTGAAAATATTTGTAAATTCCTTATTCATATGTGAAATTAGCCCATGTTTGTATAACATTTAGATAAAAAGGATGGGTGGGAAAAAAATATTGAAAGAGAATGAAAAAACATAAGCTAAGGATGAGTAAAGAGTGATGAGATAATGCATAATCTTAGTTGTCAAAGCCTGTACAGGTTAAACCTGTATCAAGATCTAAACTAGTTTAGATGTTTTGTGGTGCAGTGGATATTGACTCAGAACGATAAATCGGGGAGCCAAGTTCGAATTCCAGTTGAAATTCTTGCACACTAATACCCTTGGGAAAGGTATTAATCCGTCTCTTCCCTCCAGTTATGGGTTAAATAATAGGATAGATTAGGTTCTATAGCCTTCGTTGGCAACCAGTCTACCACATAAAGCAATGGCAATCAACTGTGAGATAATCTTCTGCCCAGTCAGTCGTGTCTCTTTTGAGACATGATCGCCCAAGCATGTATCATGTATGGCACTTAACTGACAGACTGAATATGATAGAAACATAATTAAGGCTAATACTGGGCATAAAGTGGAGGATCGGTTTTCTATTGTTATGAAGTAATAAACTGATCTCCCACTAATTACTACTTCATAATATAATACATCTCTTTGCCTTCTAGCTATGAATCAAATAATAGGACAGATTGGGTTCTATAGCTTTGGTTGGCAACCAGTCTACCACAGAAAGCAACGGCAACCTACTGTGGGATAATCTTCTGCCTAGTCAGTCATGTCTCTTTCAAGACATGATTGCCCAAGTGTGTATCATGTATAGCACTTAACTGACTGACTGTTAAAAAGGTAGTATAGATTGTTTTTATTGTATGTTATAAATGACTTCATAATCTCTGAGTATTTTAGGCTTAAATCACAATTTATGTTTTCCTTTCTGCTATCTTTTTCTACATTTATCAAACGTTTTGATATTTGTGTTGATTTATTTGTATATGGCTTTTGTAATTTGTGTTGCTTTCTATCTTTTTTGTGTTTTTCTTTATCTAGCATCATCATCATCATCATCATCAGTCCCTTGACTGCTTCAATCATCAGGGGTGGGGGACCTAAACATAAAGGGTAGTGCTTACACTGTACTACTGGGTAGAAGAGATGTATAATCAGGCCAACAGTCAGGGTGCAGAGGTCTCTAGATAGACTCGACAGCCTAGTTAATGGACTGAGGATGAGCCACACATTACTCCATGGTCTTCAGTTGTCAGTCAAGAGCTTGATGAGGAGATGGTAGCTGCCAAGTTATCAAAAAGCTGAATGAATGGATCACAAGGACAAAGCTAATGCTATTTATCAGTCAGTCAGTTAAGTGCTATATGTGATACACGCTTGGGCAATCATGTCTCGAAAGAGACATGACTGACTGGGCAGAAGATTATCCCGCAGTAGGTTGCCAATTCTTTCTGTGGTAGACTGGTTGCCAGCCAAGGCTATAGAACTAAATCTGTCCTGTTATTTAATCCATAACTGGAGGGAATAGACAGATTAATACCTTTCCCAAGTGTATTTGTACATAAGTGAATGCAAGGAATTTAACTGGAATTCAAACTCGGCTACTCCGATTTCTCGTTCTGAGTCAATATTCACAAGCACATCTAACTTTATGTATAAATATTTTTTTAAAAAAGTTAATTTTTTTGTGAACTTCTAGAAAATGTAATGTATCTAATGTTTATGTATGTACATTGTATATGTTTTAAATGTCATAGCTTCAAGTGAGAGTTCGGAACATTCTGCCACTGTCTAGAAATTGCTCCCATAACATGCATCTCAAATATCCCTGGCTCCAAGCTGGAGAAGAAGCAATAGCATACCACTGGCATCACATAATCAGCTGCTTTGGGTAGCTGGAGCTTATCAACCCAGGAAGGCAGTCCATTTAGGAGAAGGGAAGCCTTCAGTTTATACATTCACTGCTTTGTGGCCATATCCCAAAACTGAAAAGGTTAAATCCAGACAAACTTGGAGCTCTGAAGGGGGTTGGCTGGGAACACTTACAAAACTTCAAACAATTCCCGCAGCTAAACCATCCCCAAATGTAATACCCTGTAATCCTTTTGATCTTGTCAGTATGGCCAAGTGGGGGAAATGTGGTCTGGGCAGCATATGGCCTCTACATACCATTGCCTGGGCCTGTGCCCTGGAGAGGTCACTCCAGTCTTAGCACCAAATGGCTGAATGTTTACCAAACAGGGTGTCTCCATTATCTTGTGCGATAAACAGATGCCTATTACTAACCAGTTAATAATAAATCTCTTCTATCTTATAGCTTCTGTGACTTGTTGGGTACAAGAGTTAATGATTAAAAGATTAGGAGCTTGAGTTTCATTTGAGGATAATTGTACACTCAGAAAATTATTTTCTAAAAGTCAAATTATTTCTACTGAAAAATTAGCTGTTCATGAGGCACATATTAAAAAAAAATAAGACAGGTATTTTACTGAATAAACATTCAGTAGAAGACTTGTCTTATTTTTTTTATCTTAAATTATTTCAATAGCATAATCATGAATGCACAGAAGCTTTAAGCAAATAAAAATATTTTATTTCTCAAATTTAATTCTAAATTTTCTTTTTTGTTTTGTCCTTTTCCAGGTTTAAGAAAATATTGAACTCGGTTAATTTCAAGCAAAGAAAGATTAACAAAGGCAAAAAAATTTGATCAAGGACTTTTGAGACAAGATATCAATCACTGAAGAAAAAAAAGATTTACAATCTAATGCTTTGTTTATTGACCTATTGTTTGCAATGTCTCTCATTTATATAATTTACTAACTACAAATAGTGGGATTTTTTCTTCATGTTATGCAATTGACGTTGTGGTAAGGTTACAAGAAAAATCAAACTCAAAAATTCAATGAACTGCAAGAATTGAACCATAGATTTAAAACCCTGTTCAATGCTCTAACCACTGGTTCATTACTTGACAATTTCATTGCTGCTCAGGATGTCACAAGTCCTGAACAATCAATCACTGTTTGAATATCAAGAAAAAAGATTTGAAAATAAGAAACTTGAATTAATGTCTAACATCCCAAATCCAGTCTCCGATCTGCCACATGTCTGTGAGTTTTGTGGCAAAGGCTATTGCAGGAAGGATCGCCTTGATCGTCATAAACTGACCCATTCCGGGGACAAACCGCACAAATGTGAGTTTTGTGGCAAAGGTTACTGCCGTAAGGACCATTTAGATCGACACAGGATAACTCATTCAGGAGACAAACCTCACCACTGCAGATTCTGCGAGAAAAAGTTTTTCCGTAAAGATCACCTTGATAAACACGAGCGCACGCATCTAGGTGGCAAATTATATGCATGTGAGTATTGTGGTAAGGAGTTCACTCTGAAACTGAATCTTGATCAGCACAAATTAAGCCACACAGGAAGTGAAAAATTCTCTGGAAGCACTGGTACCAGTGGTGTCATCAAGTGTGATCTTTGTGGCAAGAACTTTAGCAAGAGGTCACTGCTTGATCTGCACAAGATGTCATCATCAGACAATGATAAAATGCATATCTGCACATATTGCAGCAAAGGGTATCCAAGTGAATGCGAACTCAATCGGCACTTGGCCAGCACACACTCCAGTATTGCCATTAACAATGAAAAATCTGCTCAAATGATGGCCAGTTCATCACATTCTGACATCTCATCAAAAATGTAAAAAGTGGGAATAGCAAACAAGAAAAAAAATTTCATCCATCCAATACAAAAGATATGTTTGAAACTTATCATTTTACATATGTGCCTCTGTGGGAGTGTGTGTGTGTGTGTGTGCACATGAATTTTAATAATTAAAAATACCCACTAAGACACAGAAAATGGACATTGAGAGTGGGGAGATATAAAGGGCTGAACACTTTATAGCAGACCAAATATTCTTCATAAGGAAGGTGCCTCCAGGTGCTGGTCTTTGCTCAGTGTTTCATGTTTCAGGTGGCTGACCTGAGAATTGGGTATTTAATGTACACGTGAAAATAGAATCTGGCTATTAGTGACACCTTTCTTGTAAATAATAATTATATATATATATATAAATAAATAAATAAAACCAAGACAGTCTTGTAAGATGTACTCCGGCTTCATTGTAATGATGATTCTGCCCTGAACATATACCTGGAACTGATAAAGGCTCTGTTGGCAATACAGGTGCTGTTTTTAGCAGTAGCAGGTGTATGAAACGTGTGTGTGTGTGAATAGATCCTAGTCTTATAACCTGATTTCAATGATTCCACAACCAGGTCAGATTAGTTATTTTGTAAGATTTGGAGAGGTCACGAGTTAGATTAGACAATAACTTCTTCAAATGCTTCTGTTCTATTATATACCTCCCATGTCTACAAATAGTCAACGTGAATAAAATGTTTTGATCAATAACAAAATTCTGGTCAGATTAAAAGGTATCAGATAACAAGTCTTGGACCTATGTGTGTGTGTGTTGTGTTTATATATATATATAAAAACACAGTAAACCATAAATTCTGTTACAAAAGAAAAAAACTCTAACTCCTGAAAATTGATTATATCATCATACAATTTTAACAAATTAAGTCTTAATCTGCTAAATAACATCAATATTATTGATGTTATTTAGCAGATTTTGGTCTTCACATGTTGAAGTCTTTCAGGAAAGTCACTGATGGTGGTACACAGTTTCCATGGACATTTTGTCCCATATTCTCTTCAATTTTACTTTCAGAGCTCAGTATTGTTGTGCAGAGTAGACGACACCTTGCTCTCAAGTGCCCACAAACAAAAGTCAAGAGTGTTGATATCTGTTGATGAGAGAGACCATTCGTCCTTGGTGATGATTCAGAACAATTGTCTCTTCATCACTGCTGTGCTACATAAGCAGTATGGCTCATCTCTTCGTTTTGTTGAAATGTCCAATGTTCATCACCAAAAGTGGCATTGCACCATGGCTTGAGTACACCATTCAAAATATCTTCCTTGTTGATCCTTACCTTTTAAGGCACAAAAACAGTAGACGTTCCTGTTTCCAAAATAGTTGCTCAAGTCATAACTAATGGCAGTTTCTGTGTTCTGAGGCATTTTTCAGAAGCAGCAAGAACAGACTGATAATTTGTTGAAAGAATACAATCATTTTGATGGTTAAAAGTCTGTTCAACAGTGAACAGTTTCTTATCAGTGAAGATAATATTCTGCAGTTGCTCATCAGTGAAGATAATGTTTTATTTCATAAATTCGTTTCAGCAACTGCTTATTTCTTTACATCTGATTTTATTTTTCATGTTCCTGTTTAATGAGTTGGCATCCTGGATGTTTGAGGACATCTTGTTCTCGGTCTAGCTTTGATGGCAGAAGTCTCGTATTGATCAATTGTCCTTTTGATAAACATTCAATGGATTCCAAGTTGCTTTCCAGCTTTAAAAATCTCAGGTGGAATCAGTTCATTTTCATGTTATTCAATTATATACTTTCTTTTTATTTCTATAGACATTGTTGCCAGTAAATGCTAAAACACTTTAAAAATATGAATAGTATACATTGTTGGGCAAGCATCAAACCATAGACAACAATGTAATGACCAAAAATTTAGAAGTAGATTTCATTTGAAATTTTGTGACTGTGTTTATGCTGTACCCTGTATGTGTGTGTGTGTGTATATATATATATATATATATATATATATATGCGCACACACACATGCACATCCATAGGAGGGAGCGAGTATATTGAAAAGTTCTGAGCTCCGACCACTTTCCCAAATTAGTGTCTCAGTGACCAAAAAAGATACTGATTTTGGGAGGTGGGTTGAACTGAGAACTTTTCAGCACTTGCTCACTTGTATTGTACAAATAATTAAATGACATAATGTCAAAAACTTAAGTTTTTCCCATTTTGATATTTAACTGCCCACTATTAGTCTGATATATAGATTTGTATGCTGCATGTATGTGTGTGTGTGTATGAAAGTACTGTTAAAGTGCCATAAGACTGAATAAAATCTGGTCATCAGCAAATGTAATCTGTGAAATGGTTTTACATGTCCATAGTTTGCCTTTGAGAACACATTGTAGAATGGACAACTTAATTTTACCTGGGAATACTGACCTACCCGACATAGTGTCTGAATTCATCTATGTACAATTCTGATTCATTTATGTACTGGAAAATTTGCCATCTTTGTCTTTATTGTACAACATATATAACAAAAGAATTCTTTGGATCATTCAAAGACTATATTTTTCTGATTTTTATTATTGTTTTCTCCTCTCAGCTCTCCATCCAAAATAAGAATTTGTTTGTATGTCTTGTTGTTTCTCCAGCCATCATCAGGTGATTGTAGTATTTGGTGATTAGTCATCTTTGTTTGTAATATTTCCAATGTTGTATTTTGGTATTTAGCACAAAAGACAATTTGAGATTGCTTACCTGATGCTGCCATATTCACCTGAAGAAGATTGGAGAATAAAGCAGTTGAAACATGAAATATCAGATAGAAAGTGAACAAATTTTTTGCCCAACTAAGTAGAAAATTTACTTAATAAATTAATAAACCAAACCTTGTGACCAACCAAATTATATATAAAATTTTTTGATGATCACGTTGCCTTATCTTTGAATTTCAGAGAAAAATATTCTCTGAATATTTTAATTTGGTAAATTAAACTCATTTTGTTTTTATTTAATAAAAATAATATAAGGTGAAGGTGTGCATAGAAATAGTTATTTCTCAAACAAAATTGAAATTAATACAAAAACTTTAACGTGACAATAATGAAATTGTATGGATTTAATTCCTTCATTGCAACTTTTATAATTTGCTACTTGATATGTTTTATTACATTCAATATTGGTCAGTGTCATTACTTCATTGCTGTTTTTATAAATTTTGAAATAAAATTTAATATCTATAAAAACCCACAATGCAAAATTTATTTAGAAAAAATTAATTTTAAATATAAATTTTTTTAAGACTGAAGAAATGTTTTACAGGAAAAGTTTACATTGTTTAAATGGAATTATTAGGATTTAAATTGATTTTTAATTTTTTCTTTTTTTTTTTTTTACATTTTAACTTTTCATATTTTTTTCTAATAAAGCTATCTTTTTAAAGATTTACACATTATATTATTTTTTTTTGTACTTTAAAGGAAAAAAAATTTCATATTACCATCAATCATTTACTGTCCATTGTTCCACTAGTAGAACATATTTTAATATATTATTTTTTTTTACTGCCAAACAAGGATTAATTGTATTTTAACACATCAGCACATATTGTATTTTAGTTTTTTTACATGTATATTAGTGATAAAATAAAATTATTAGTGCAATAAAAATAGACTTATTAAAAAACAATTCATAAAACCAAAATTAATGCATGTCTGATATAAAAAAAAATGTTTTGGAATATGCTCAGCTAGTGGAACAAATGACATTTAATAGTTAAAATTAAAATTACTACATTTTTCACCATAAAGTCTTATTGAAATATGTCTGTTCCACTGCTGCTTGTCTAGGATCAATTTGTCAATAAAGATAAGCCAAGAAAAAAAAAGTCTAAAAAAGTAAATCAGTTGTCTGTTTTTGAAACTGTTTAATTAATTCCATCTTTTTAATTTTTTTTATTTTAATGAATTTTTATGAAAATTAATGGCAAAATTAATGACAAAATTTTAGTGTGACTCATTTCATCCTTGAGGACTTTATTGAACTAAAGTGATGTTTACATTGCTGTAATTAACCCATTTTAACCCAGTGTCCTTATTTGAGGACAGCATAAAAAACTGTAAAAAATAATATGTATAAATCATTATATAAAACTATTATTATATATCAGTAGTGAGGACATATTGATTCATCAATAAAATTACCTTCCAAATATTGCCCGGTTGGAAGAAAAATTCTTGTGATTTGTAAATGAATTTAATGTTCTAAAACCTGAGGACACTGGGTTAAAATGGGCTAATGTGTAGTTACAGCAATGCAATGCATGAAGGAGGGAGTTGAAATTAAATTATTTTTTTTAATGTGTTTGGATATATAGCCAAGCCAATTCTGTTTAGTTTCTTTTTATATTTTTATCATTTGTTATTAAGTATGCCACGTCATTAATTTTCCTAACGTTTTTCTGGTATATAAAAATTTATCATTTTCTTCCATAAATTATTATTTTGCAAAAGTTTTTTCTTTTTCTATTTACAAAAGTTTTATAAATTTTTTACCAAAACCAAAAATTTTTATGAAAAGTTCTTGACCTGATCCCCTGACAAAACACCAGAATTTTCTTTTTGAAAGGCTTCTTTTATGGCTAAAAAGGCGAACCTGTACGACATTACCACCACCTGTAAATTTGTTGATTATCATTTTTTTAAAAAAATTTTTCTGTATATTCTTATCGATTACTACATAAAGTTTCTAATTTAAAAAAAAAAGTTGGAAAAAATTCAATATTTAAAGATTTTTAGGGGATGCTCAATTTCTCATACAACGTTATAATAAATCGATCCTCCATTTTGAAAACACTCGCTTTGAGTTGTTGCCCTTTTTCTTTTTTTTCCAAAACTTGTAGGAAATTAATGAAGAAAATCGTTACAGAAATATGTTTTTACTCAAAACTTTTTAGAATAGGAATTATTTTAAAGATTCTCTGTCAATTTTTTTTTTTGTTTTTAATGTTTAACATGTCATATTTTTCATTTCAAATTTTTTTACAAGAATTATTTTAAAGAAACTCTGTCCAAAACTTTCATTTTTTTTTTTTAATGTTTCAAATAACTTATTTTTCATTGATATGAAGTAGGGATAATTAAAATTTTTTCATGGCTTTGTCAATCTTAAAATTGTAAACTTCTCTATACATGGTCTCAGCAACATCAAAGCGAGTGTTTCCAAAATGGAGGATCGATTTACTATAAGATGAGAAACTGAGCACCCCCTAAAAATCTTAAATAATTAATTTTTTCCAAATATTGTTTGATAATTGGAAAGTTTTGGGTCTAATCAATGATACTGCACTGAAAAAAAATGATAATCAACAAATTTACAGGTGGTGGTAATGTCGTACAGGTCAGCCACAAAAAACCCTTTCTGGCTTGACATGATCACATTCAGTTGGAGTGAATGCCTATTAAAAGTGATTGAAAGAAGAAAATCAGTGCCAATGAAACGGTTGACAGGCAAGACTTATTGATGTGAGACGTGAATAGAATTTTTGTTTTTTTTTCTTCCCACTAATTACGAATGAGCCAATGGAATTGTTAATGTGGCACAAATCAGAGATAGAATTTATCAAAGTAAAAAGAATGTGTCAAAACACTCAGTATATTGATCCTTGTTGAATGTATAGCTGCTCAGGCCAGTCAGAGTATTAACATCAACCAAAGGATTTTCTTTACTGAAAGTGTCTTCTGTGGGCAAACAATTTATTACAACTAGACCTGGTGTCAGTAGAAGGTGGTTAGCAGTAGGATACTTATGTGTATGTGCCATTATCATGGGAAATCAATGATCAATAAGACACACTGAGTAAATAATAAATTGTTGAATGCAATGCTGGTTTGTATATTTTCTGATAGGAAATGTGGCCTATCATTCATGTCAAGTGTGATACAACAATGAACCTCTCAGCATATTAGAAAACTGCTGCATTGTAGCCAAATTGATTCAGGCTCATGAAGAAGACCTCATTGCCTTGTCCCGGCAAACAGAATTCCCTCATCACAATCCCATTGAGCATTTCTGGAATGTATAAATGTTTATTATAACCTGCTGTAGTTGAAAAAAAATAAACAAAAACCAAAAAAACCCTTCTGTTTACATTCTGGTGCAAGACAGTAAGTTTAATGTAAAGTTCATACCTGATTGGGTAAGGACTGTTTTGTGGGCATACCAGATGAGTGACTATAATGTTTTCATTTATCAGTTTAGAGAATAGAAGCCATAATGAAAAAGAAATTGAAGATTAAATTATTGGCCAAATCTTTTGTTTTTACCTTTTTCTTTTTGTCTTTCCTTCTAAATTTTCCTTTTACGTTTTTATTTTTTTTTTTACTTTTATCTTTTAATTTCTCTTGTTTTACTTTTTTTGTTTACTTTTCTGTTTTCTTTTACTTTCCCTTTTTCTCATAATTTCTCTTTTGCACTTTTAATTTTTCTTTTCCTTCCTTTTTTTTTTTTTTTTGTTTTCCTGTACTTTCACATTTTCTTTTAATTTCTTTTTTGTACTTTGAATTTTTCTTTTACTTTCTCCTTTTTATTTTTTCTGTTTTCTTTTCCTTTCTTATTTTCTCTTTTGTACTTTTAATTTTTCTTTTAGTTTCTCCTTTTTCTGTTTTCTTTTACTTTCCCTTTTGTACTTTTAAATTTCTTTTAGTTTTTCCTTTTTTGTGTTTTCCTGTTTTCTTTTATTTTAACTTTTATTTTAATTTCTTTTTTGTACTTTTAATTTTTCTTTTACATTTTCCTCTTTATTTTTTCTGTTTTCTTTTACTTTCACTGTTTTTTTAACTTCTCTTTTGTACTTTTAATTTTCCTCCTACTTTCTCCCTTTTACTTTTTCTCTTAAATTCTCTTTTGTAGTTTTAATTTTTCTTTCAGTTTTTCATTTTTTTTTATTTTCACATTTTCTTTTAATTTCTTTTTTCTAATTTTAATTTTCCTTTTACTTTATCCTTTTTATTTTTTCTGTTTTGTTTTTACTTTCACTTTTTCTCTTAATTTCTTTTATGTACTTTTAATTTTTCTTTTTAACTTTTTCTGTTTTCTTTTACTTTCCCTTTTCGTTTTTTAGTTTTTTTGTTTTCTTTTACCTTCACTTTTTCTCTTAATTTCTTTTTTGTATTTTTAATTTTTTTTAGTTTCTTCTTTTTATTTTTTCTATCTTCTTTTACTTTCCCATTTTCTCTTAACTTTTTCTGTTTTTTAGTTTTTCTGTTTTCTTGTAATTTCTCTTTTGTACTTTTGATTTTTCTTTCAGTTTATCCTTTTTCCTTTTCTCATGATTTTTCTTTCGTACATTTTAATTTATTTTACTTTCTCTTCACTTTTTCTGTTTTCTTTTACTTCCCCTTTTTCTCTCAATTTCTCTTTTGTACTTTTAATTTTTCTCTTACTTTCTCTTTTTTTTTGTTCCTTTACAATAATCACATGATACTTATGTATTCATAATGACATGCTTTCATTGCATTATCTACCATGTTGATAAATTTTGCATTTAAAACTAATTGAATAAGGCCATTGTAATTTTAGTGCTCACTCTCAAGATATGTGATCATGGCTGTTAATAGCTTTCTTCTCTTTTTGCTTTCAGTAATATATTCTTCATTATAATCCTGTGTGTGACTTATTTCTCCTTCCATATACACCAGACAAAATACAACAGAGAGACAGGATTTCCCTTAAATTCCTCTAAAGTAGATCATTCTGTGACATGGGGGTGTCATAATCAAACAAAAAAAAAAATCGAAAAGGAAAGAGTCTACTAACTGTTGAAGTTTGCAGGAAGGTGGATTGAGAAGTTGAGAAGAAAATTAAAAATAAAATATGTTGAAAAATCCTATTTCAAAATAATATACGAAATCCCAAACAGTTTCAAGGAGAATCTAACCCAAATTTAACAAAATGGAATTCAGCAAGATTGAGCAAAACCAATATGACTTGTCCTTCACCACTTCCTGCTGATAAGAAAGAGTCCATTAATGAATCCTCAAAGATGCCGAGTAGAAAAAATGTCCATGAGGAAACCCAGTTGATTACTAAAATAACATTAATGATTCTTCTAGATAAAGAACCAGAAAAAATGTTTGGTTTGGATCAGCCACCCAGAAGGAAAATATTCCCACAAAATGAGTGATTAGTCTGACAAGATTGTTCATTTTAATTTGTGACATTCTGAATTGTCACCAAGTAAGTCCCTGGCTTTAGGAAATCATAGCATGAGGCAAGGTGATAAAGAAAGATTAATGACAGGAAATCTCTTTTTTTTACCTTCTTCTATGTGCCCTGTCCTTTCAGGGTGTAAGCGATCATGGCTTTCCACATCTCCCTATCCCTGGTGACTCTTAGCACACCTTCTCCTGTTACACCATGCAACTCTGGTTCCATCATTCACCTGATTAGGTCCTTCAAATATGTTATCTGCTGCTTTCCCCTGTCCCTTTTACCCTCTATCTGGCCTGTTAATGTCAGGTTCTCCAAGCCATCCTTCCTCATTGGATTCCTGGGAACTTTAGCTATCTTTTACTGATGCTCAGTATTAATTTCCTTTTTGTTTCCATCCTTTCCAAAACCTCATTGCTTACATGCTTGATCCATTATATCTGCAACATCCTTCTGTAGAAGCACATTTCAGTTGCTTCATTTTTCCTTCATCTTTGATGATATTGTCCAGCATTCACTGCCATATTGAAGAACTGACAGCACATAGCAATCCAGTATTCTCCTCTTTGTTTCTAGCGAAATTGTCGTGTTTCTTAATACTTTACTAAACTTCTGGAATGCTTCCTTTGCCATGCCAATTCGCCTTCAGATCTCTGTGTTGCACTTTCCATCGTCTGTTACATCCTAAAAGTTTGGATTTGTCATGGGGATGGAGTACCGACCCTTGGAGTGGGATACTGAGAAAGTGGGAGAGGGAAAAGAGAGATTATCACCACCTATATGGTGTGAGATGGGACGTTAAGAGGTGGCTTCTCTCAAAAGGAGCCTGGACAACCAATAAATTTTGAAAATCACTCCAGTGAATATTTTGATGTGTGGTTGGTGCAGTGGATATTGGCTTGGAATGAGAAATTGGAGATCTGAGTTTGAATTCCCACTGAATTCTTTGCATTCACACATGTGCAAATACCCTTAGGAAAGGTATGAATCCATCACTTCTCCCTCCGGCTTAAATAGCAGGGCAGATTGGGTTCTATATCCTTGGTCAGTGATCAGTCTACCGTAAAAAGTAATAGCCACCTACTGCAGGAAAATCTCCCCAGTCAGTGATGTCTCTTTTGAGACATGATTGCTCAAGTGTCTATCACATATGGCACTTAACTAACTGAACATTTTGAAAATATTGAATTTTAGAGAAAGGTTGATGCTAAAGGTGAGAGATAAGTGAACCCAGATCCTGGTCAACCTCACCCCTACCAGATATAGGACGCCATGTAAACTGAAGGTTTGGACAAATTAAAGTCCCTACATTACTGCTACTGAAATCTGCATCTAGACCACCCACGTCTTTTGAACAGGTGAAGAGGCTCATCCCTTGTTTCCTGTTTACGATATGGTGCCCGGCCTTTTTTTTTTTTTTTTTTTTTAAATCTTCTTTCACTTTTCTTTTTTCTCTCTCTTTTTCTCTCAATTGAAGTAGATAGACTAAACTATCGCCCGGTTCACACTCCACCCATATCTCTTGAACAGGTGAAGAAGAGGATCATCCCTTGTTCCCTGTTTAGGATGTGGTTTTCCGGATTTCTCTTTTCCAATCATTTTACTCTTAAGTAGCTCCATGCGCATCAGTGGTGTCACTGCCTTGCTTGGGGTGATATGATTAAAAAAAAAAAAAAAAAATTTGCTGAGAACTCCTGACCAAGACTTTGTGCCAACCCTGAAAACCAGAGCTTAGAAATTTAAATTGTTGCAAATCCAAAAAGGGTCCTAGTGTTGTCTGATTATAACAGTAAGTGGAAAAGTTTAAAACTTGTGTACACAACAAATTATATATAAATAAAATTGCTGTTCAACTGGAATTCGAACTCGGGCCTTGTGCTAAAACTGACAGAAAAATAATGTAAAGAAATTGTCACCCTGTGACACCCAGGTTAGTTCTTTATTCCTAAGAATTCTTTTCTGTGTAGGTTCTTGTTGTTGACCTGTCTTTCACTTCATCAGCAATTTTTTTTTTTTCCACCCTCTGAGATGAAAAACACGTGGCAGAGGAGTGAAAGGTCCTGAAGCAGACAAACGCCAGCTCAATTGAGTAGATCTGTGCCTTGCAACACATTACCATCGACACACCAGTAGCATTATTAACGAGTGAGGAGTCAGCTCGATGATGACCATGGTAGTCTGAAGACCAATGCTGGGTTATATTATTGGTTGCTGTGGACTAGGATTGACACATGGTGACAATTTCTTTAAATTATTTTTCTGTCAGTTTTAGCACAAGGTCCAAATTCACGGAGCAGGCTATGAAAAATATATTCTGGCAAGATGGCTGATGTTAGAGGCTTACTGTTCCACCAAAACAGATTCTTTTAATAGTTTATCTTATCAACAAAATGAAAGATACTTTTATAAGGATTTCATTTGTTTGAATTACCTGTTTAACAACTTGGGATATAGTTGGCTCCAACAAAAAAAAAATTTAAGAAAAGTTATCCCCCTTTGACCCGTGGGCTGAAAAATAAAGTTTTTGTCACATCCTTTGTTTGAAACCAGGGCATTACTGAGTATAGGCTGTTTTGGCCATGACACCAAAGTGAGCAAGACACTTTTTCTAGGCCCACATTTTATCATTACACATCCAGTTGCTTCACTTACCATTCGACTTGTAATTCAGTTAATAAAGTTTTGTTAAGAGTTAGCCTCCCGTTTCATATAACCACATTTTCACTCGTTAAGAACACAACAAAACTGGTAACAAGGTACCATCAATTATGAAATCCAACCAATCAGTATTTTATGTTCTATGAAAATTTACATAATGATTTTCTTCTCTTTCTTCAGAAAGAATAAGGTACACGAGATACTAGATTAGCAACTAGGTCCCACCCTTTTACAGTTAAACAAATAATGTGTAACCGTAAATTCTACTCCAACAGCTTCTTTTCTCGCACTTCCCGCCTGTGGAACTCCCTTCCACAAGTCTGCTTTCCCGACAGTTACAATCTCCAGCTGTTTAAATGTAGGGTCAATAGACACCTATCACACTAACTCCCAACTATTCTCACAACACTCTCATCTACCCAACCCCCATTCTCGGTATCCTTACCCGCCTATCACCCACCCTCTGTCATTTCCTATATTTAATCAGCCTTTCTCCACTCTACATAGCCCCCTGCACAGTAGTGGCAGTGACATGCCTTGCTCGGGGTGAAACGCTTATAAAAAAAAAATAAAAATAAAAATAAAAAAAAGATAAATAAAAATTTGTTTTATATTTCCAGTATGTAAACTGAAGTAATGTACAGAATATAGAGTGATTTTTACTATTCAGTACTGTATAAACCTTTAGAAAAAATGACAAATGTTGCAAAACACCAAGCTACCTGAAGCTGGTTGACCCAAACCCTACTAATGCATAGTAAGTCTGAAATAGCAGCTCGGTACAACTCACTTCATGACCTGCTCATTGGAGTCGAACTGGTTAAGTGAGGTGTAGTGACTATATTTTTAATAAATAATCTTTAATTTATATATCTATCTGTATTATTGGCAATTAATGATAAAAATTTAAATTAATAATTTATAAGACAAATTTAATTAGAATTTGAAATTAATAATTCAAGATAGTTATGACTTGTTTTTGAGAAATGTCATCAGATGATCCATTTTTAAAAGAGGGTAATGCAGAGGTGTGTTGTGGTGCAGTGGATATCGACTTGAAATGACAAATCGGGGAACAGAGTTCGAATTCCAGTTGAAATTCTTGCATTCACTTGCGCACTAATACCCTTGGGAAAGGTATTAATCCATCTTTTCCCTCCATTTATGGGTTAAATAATAGGACAGATTTGGTTCTATAGCCTTGTCTGGCAACCAGTCTACTGCAGAAAGCAATGGCAACCTACTGCAGGGTAATCTTCTGCCCAGTCAGTCATGTCTCTTTCGAGACATGATTGCCCAAGCGTGTATTACATATGGCACTTAACTGAGTGAATAGGTGGCTTTTTAGTCTTGCTAGAGTCTTACATTATCTTGCACAGATGTGGTAATATTGGGTGTCTTTTGCTGTAGTTGTTACATAAATGTTATTTAACATGTAATGACTTCTTTGTGTGTAGCATCTTTGATTTTTGAGGCCTGCTCTACTTAAACAAATATAACCACATTCATTAACATCAAATTCTGTAGCAACATTTAATCATTTTTATAGCCTAATCATTTTTAATTTTAGAGTTAAACATTTTTTTTTAATATTTGAAAATGTTAAAAAAATTATTTTTGTTTTTTTTTTCCTGATAGGTGAGCTTGTACAGGTGTTTTTATTTAAATTTATTTTGAATATCTTTAAACTGGACATCATTATGATTATTCATGGGCAAGTAATAGAAAAATTTCCTTCTTCCATATTGATTACCAAACAAGGCTAACAGGTGTCTTGCTATTTAACTCAGAGGATTACAAATGGTCTTGGCCAGAATTTGAATTTGCTAATTCCATTTTTCAGACTGTTGCTAGTCTGCCTCTCTGATTTTAAAGAAGTGTAAGTAATCTCCAACTGCAATTTGATTTATTGCTTTAAGATAAAAGTAAACTATTTATTATTAGTTTTACTTTAATTTTATAACTGCTTCTTATGACACAGTTCAGGTTATTACTCTGTATGATATTGTTGTACATTACAATCTTGATTTTAATGAATATTGAATTTAAGGAACCACCCTTCGATCACATGCACAATAAGTGACTTTCACTAACTTTCACTATACATTACAAATTCTAACTGGTAACAGTGTCAAAAAACAAAACCTGTTAAAGGGTAGATGAGCTTATAAAAGCCAACAGACACAGCCATCCATCTTAGCTATATATGTATATATAGTGTTGAGTTGTGATAATGTTTAGTGCCAATGTTGTATTTTTTGTTTTGTTTTTTATTCTTTTAGTTGTTTTACTTATAAAAAGCAATTTTTTTTTTATTGTAAAGTGCTCAATATTGGGCTAGAGATAGAGCATTGATAAACACAGTGTCTGTCACTTTAACTCACCAACTTTGAAGTTTCATGAGGACACTGTTATGGTGTTCTCACTTGTCAGGGCTGGTTTATCTAAGATTATCTTCAGGGTTAATTGATAACTTTTCATAATAGGCAATTACATTAATTAAATCTTAACAATCAAACACTGAAGATACTGCCAGTAGAGATTCTTAATTACTCTTATGTCTTTGTTGAATTTAAAAATTTTGGCCAATAATCACAAGCAAAAATTTACGCATTTTCTTTTATACATGTTCCTACTTTTCCTAAGTTATGAGTACAGTGCAGATTGCATCAAAAGCATCATTTCCAGAAATCCTCTCAATATGAGCAAAGAGAAGTATGTACAATTGTTTTATGTAATATTTTATACAGTTTTACATCATTTTGGGTCAGTTGCATGCAGACTGTCTTGGATTTAATAAAAAGTTCTTTGTTAAATACAGGAATCTACATAACATTCTTCTTTATGAAATAAGGAATTTACTGGATTTAAGGTACACACGTCCAACATCATTAGTTCTTCAAATCTGTAGTATTAATTTGAACTTACAACCCATAAGTAATCAATTCTACAGGCATTCAGCTACTAATTTTACTTTAAGAATATCATTTTTTTTATGGAGTAGATGGTCAGCCAACCCCAACCACGTGGCTAATTTAGTGAAATAGTTAAATTAATCTCATATCATCTTTGCATCTCCCACTATTGCAGTCTTATACCAGACTTAGTAAATATTTAAAATACCAACTGTAGAGTAATGGTTAACAAGCCTCTTCAACACTGTCAAATGAATCTGTCCTTCACAAGATTGATTACTATTGTGCCTTTCTACTAGATTAAGATAAAGGTCTATGGACTACTCAATGGCCAAGGTAGTTGCATGTTTTCTACAAGCATCACTGTTCAGTAAAGAGTTGCCAGATTGGGTTGCTTTCTAAAGACCACTATTACTAAATTGTGAATTTAGTTACTTTGTGGTCCTGGTTATGATGGTAAACTGCATCAGGCAGCAAGACCTCTGATTAGGAGATTGTGAGAAGCATGGAACGACTTAATTGCTGTTGTTCGCAGGTCCACCCTGACCTGGAGTGGTAGCATCTGTCAGGGTCCCAGCTATGGGCAAATAGATAACCGCCAAATATGGGTCAAAACACTATAAAAATAAGCTTTTATAGAAATATATACATTTTTGAAAGAAAAATATTACCAACAATACATTTTTGAATACAAAACTAGAAGACATCTTCAGTTTTCTAAAATAAAATAAAAATTTTCATCAAAATATGACTAAATGAACCTTCTCACTATAACTGAATATTTTAAAAAAATATCTTAAAACCCCACTTTTCAAGCATTAAATAACCCACCAAAGTTGATAAACCATCAAATGAAACTCAATTACTTGCGATTTTTGGATTACTTTTAAAATTAAATTTTTAATTTTAGCTGTTTCATTAAAAAGAAAGTTTTAGCATTCATTGGCTGAGCAATCATTACAACTGTCAGTTGAAATTTATAAAATCCAGTATTGATGGGGGTTTCCTTCCTTAGTTTTTATTTGAAGTAGTGTTGAAAGCCAACATCTTCAGTATGGCATTATTTTCTTTTCACATTTCATGTGCTATTCATTTTAGTTTTTGCTGCTGTTGAACATCCTCAAGTGATGTTATTTCTGTTATTGGGTAGGATTCTTTGTTTGTGATTCTGTAGCACCATTCTGCAAGTTTCAAATTAGAAAGATCCTCACTAAGACCTAAGAAAGTCAATTAAAAATTTAGTAGCACTGCTTTCAAATTATATTCATGTATAAGTCAACTTCATGTATAATATGATTCCTGAATTTGTTTGCATGTATTTTAACTCCACCAGAAAATATCAGTGTATAATGCAACCAGTCATCAATAATGTATGATTTTTAATCTAAAAAAAAAAAAAAAAAAAAAATTACCTGTGTTTAGTGTGACCCTAATACTATATTTTTCTGTAAAAAATCTGATTGTAAAAACTCGCACTATAATCTAGTATATATGGTAGTCCAATCTGGTTTATTTGTTTTGTTTGACAGCATATCAATTATTTTCAGATTGTTTAAAGGCAAATTCTATCATTTTGATAAACAATAGAAAGGTAGACAATTTGGTTTGCACGAGTCAAAGGCTCAACACAAAATAGCTTTCTACAAATTCTGTTTCTTTTAATATTTGTGAATTTTTGTTTTTTTTAATCATATCACCCCGAGCAAGGCAGTAATGCCACTGAGGTGCAGGGGGCCATGTAAGAGTGAAAAGATTGGAAAAGAGAAAGCCGGAAACTACATCCTAAACAGGGAACAAGGGATGAGCCTTTTCACCTGTTCAATAGATGTGGGTGGAGTGTGAACCGGGTGACAGTTTAGTCTATCTACTCCAATTGATTGCCATGACTTCATGGGAATGTTAGTGAAGTGTTTACCTGTTGCCTTCTCCATGGTTGTTGGTAGCCACAATCTCAACATTGTAAGATGCATTGATGACACAGTGCTGATAGCAGACATGGAAAGGAGAATGCAGGAGCTCCTTTAAAAATGTAGCAAGAGAAAGTGAGAAGAAAGAACTAAGCATAAACTCCAAGAAAAATGAATGTATGGTCATCAGCAAAAAGAAGACCCCAAAATGCCAACTACAGGTAGGAGAAATTAAAATAAAACAAGTAAAGAAATTTAAATACCTGGGAAGTGTGAAGACAGGATGGAAAGTGCGATGCTGAGATCTGAAGATGCATTGGCATAAAAACGACGCATTTCAAAAGTTAACCAGAATACTGAAAGACAGGAAAATCTCATTGGAAACAAAGAAGAGACTGTTGGATTGCTATGTGATATCTGTTCTTCTGTATCACAGCGAATGTTGGACGATCTCTTCAAGGATGAAGGAGAGGCTTGAGGCAGCAGAAATGTGGTTTTACAGAAGGATGCTGAGAATACCATGGACTGGGCACATGACTAATGACGCAGTATTGGATTGGATGGAAATGAGAAAACTCACACTTAATATAAGGAAGAGTACAGATGAGATTTCTGGGACATGTAATTAGAAAGGAGAGCCTATAATTTAATACTCACTGGATGGACAGAGGGAAAGAGAAACAGAAAAGCAGTGCGAGATCTACTTGATAGGCCTGAGCAAATAGATGGCAGAGCGTGGTGTGGGTAAAATACCAAGAGGAAGAATGTTGAGCGACAAAAGACAAAGCCAAGTTGAAGTCCATGATTGTCTACGTCCTGGAGGGACATGGCACCTGAAGTTTGGCTACCACCAAAGGCTAGAGAGCCTAGTCTATTCTGTTCCTTAACCCATAGGTAAGGGGAGAAGTGATGTATTTCTCCAATTCGCTTGTGCGAAAGTGAATGCAACAAACTAAGAAGGGATTTAAACTCTGATTTCACTTTCTGCACTGATAACTTATTCTATCCGGACATCCTAGCTTAGTCTTGAAATTGGACAGTGAACCCTTCATTATAAGCTAGGAATACAAGGAAGGTGAGTAGCCTTTAGGAACATGGATGTAAAACCATTTTTCTCTCTAGAATATTTAGCCTGATACCAAACAAACCTTAAGTACATTTCTATGTACTTGGAATGTTTTTATAGTGGGCACTTATTATTTTAATATTCCCATTTATTTAATGGTATATGGTACACTGACGTCTGTGTCTGTGTCTGATAAGAAGTGTCCACTATAATAGCATTTCGGGTAATAAAAATCAGTCAGCCAAGTGTGATCGTGCCTTTTTTGATTCATGACTGACAAAGTAGAAGATTTTCTGGCAGTAGGTTGCCATTTCTTTCTGTAGTAGACTGGATACCAATCAAGGCTATAAACTCAATCTGTGCTGCTATTCAATCAATAGCTGAAGGGAGAAGAGATGGATTCATACCTTTCCCAAGGGTGTTTGTGTGCAAGTGAATGCAGCAAATGATTTTCTATTTCAAGCCGATATCCATTACATCACAAAACGCATCCATAATATATTGGGTTTAAAATAAATCCGTTAATTCTTGAAAAATATCCATGTATTAAAATTGTGAATAAATTGTTTCTTTTCATTTTCCAATGAACCAAGAATCAAGTGGCGGAATTTAATCAATGAACAGTTTAAACTGCTTAATTCAATTTCATATATGGAAAAGTAGGAATCCAGCTTTCCCTACCATCAATCTCATTTCTAGCTGTCATGACTTTCATGACATAATGGTAGACAAAATATAATGGGTAGAATGAAGTGAATAAATGAGCGCCCCCCCCATTAACACTTGCTTTTGTTAAGTACTTTAAACGTCTTTATTTTTTTTTTTTTTTTTAATCGTATCACCCTGAGCAAGGCGGTAATGCCACTGATGTGCAGGGGGCTACATAATAGTGAAAAGATTGGAAAAGAGAAAGCCGGAAACCACATCCTAAACAGGGAACAAGGGATGAGCCTCTTAACATGTTCAATAGACATGGGTGGAGTGCGAACCGGACGATAGATCTATCTACTCCAACTGAAAAAAAAAACAAAAAACAAAGTGAGAAGATTGGAAAAGAGAAAAAGCCGGAAACCACATCCTAAACAGGGAACAAGGGATGAGCCTCTTAACCTGTTCAATAGATGTGGGTGGAGTGTGAACCGGGCGATAGATCTATCATACATTTTTCAGACCCTGTGAAATGTCATTCCTTAGTGTTGTTACGAGGATGCATTTATGTATAAAAAATTAATAAAGTCCACAAAAAGGTTAAAATCTATAGTAACGGATTCTACTGAGTTCTACTTGTTAGTACAAAAAAGTTTTAATTCATGAAGAAGTTAAGTAGAGAAATTAGAAATGGAACATTTTGGAAGATTCTAGATTACTCCAGTAGATTCGAGATGATTTGAGAAATATGCAAATTAGGTGTTAGCTCCAATAAAAATAGGTTTTGGGAAGACAGTAGTTAGTTGTTACCAGGATTTGCTGACATTATCAACTCTGGCCCGTTTCAGGATTTGTATATTCAGCTGAAGGAATCTACTAAAAGTTGCCAACCAACTAAAACCTGAAAGAGAACCTCATGGAAGTAAATGGGTAAATAGATTTTTTTAACTCTATATCATTAATCAAACAAAAAAATGATTCTTTATATACACATTTGAGGATTTCCAAAAAAGTATAGCACTTAAACTACTTTGCTAGCTTAACTGGGTAAAGATACTTGACACCTTACCTTCTTTGTAACGCTTACTCGTACCACTTGCCAGTAGTAGACTCAAATCGAAATAATCTCAATATAAAGGACTGTCAAATACCCCTGGTTCAGTGAAATGAAATCATATGATGACTTTTAATAGGACTGATACCCAAAAGGAGGTGGTACCTGGTTTACAGCAAGACGCAAATTACAATGATTATAGGTTTGTGAATTTTAGTCAAAACAATCATAACAGAACCCTGTTTTGTTTTCTTCATATATCATTCCCTAGTTTTAATAAGAATTTCCCTCTTCATATATCATTCCCTAGTTTTAATAAGAATTTCCCTCTTCATATATCATTCCCTAGTTTTAATAAGAATTTCCCTCTTCATATATCATTCCCTAGTTTTAATAAGAATTTCCCTCTTCATATATCATTCCCTAGTTTTAATAAGAATTTCCCTCTTCATATATCATTCCCTAGTTTTAATAAGAATTTCCCTCTTCATATATCATTCCCTAGTTTTAATAAGAATTTCCCTCTTCATATATCATTCCCTAGTTTTAATAAGAATTTCCCTCTTCATATATCATTCCCATTCATATATCATTCCCTAGTTTTAATAAGAACCAGAAAGCATGAGGCTAAGATCAATTATAAACCAAAACAAATTACTTGCCATTTTTGAGCATAAATTGGTAACAAAATTTATATCACAAAAATGACGCCATGAGTGGTATTTACATAATTTTTTTTAACTTTCATGAAAAGAAGTATTATCAAAACATTATTAAGGTTCAACTAGATTTTATTTTTTTATTTTCAATTTTAAGTGGGTTATCAGTTTCTGGAAATAATTTAAAAAAAAAAAAAGTTTTTTTTTTATTGTTTTACCCTGTACAAGGCCCAAAGGCTACTTGAGGTAGAGGGTTACGTTAAAGGGTAGTTTATATGGATAGGTGGGGAAGAAAACAGTTGACTTTAGACTTAAACAGGTTAAGATTGTAATGTTTGGGGAAACATCCTCTTGGGAGTCTGTTCCGTAAGACCATGTTTCATGGGAAGAAGCTGTTTGATACTTACTTCCAACCAATGGAATATGTAGAAAGTGTTGGTTGGTTTGCTATTATGTAAGTGGCAAGGTGGGTCCTAGCTGTGAAGGTGAGACTTGGTGAAACTAAGAGATGCAGTTTTTCAAAGCACTTTCCATAGTAGTAGTGATAGTGCAGTGAGAGACTCAACATCCTGTCTGTAAGAAAGGTTGAAAGGTAGAATATAATTCTTCTTCAGTAAGTATTCAGACACACTTTTGAACTCTATAAAGACAGAAAAGTGGAGTCTTGGCAAATATGGCAACAGTACTCCATTTTGTGCCTGATCTGGTAGAGTTAGTGCACAAGGAGTTAGCTACTTACTAGAATGGTTCAGCAAACTGATCATTTTACCTTCATCTTTTGCAATTGTATATAGGAATTCGACCTGAGGTTAGGTGTGAGTCTGAGGCCCAGTATCCTCTCAAGGCACAGGCCCTCCTCAAGAGGACATCTAGTCATCATGACTGGTGTAGTTTGGGGTCTGATCAGTGGTGATGGAATGTAACCAATTTGGTTTTAGACATATTGAATGGAACCAGCTAGTTTTTCTCTCCACTGGAAACTTAGTGACGGATTGCAAGAGACGTCAGCTGTCAGTCTCTGATCACCAAGACTTTTGGAGGTGCACATGTATATTGTATCATCAGCATAGATGTTTACAAATTATCGAAGTATATTCTTAGGTAGATCATTTATGTAAATCAGAAAGAGGGTTGAGCCAAGAAGTGTTGCATACACTTTCATAACTCCCCTTAGGAAGAACAGAAATCTGTCTCTTCTCTCCAGCTATGGGTTAAATAGAAGGATAGTCTGTGCTCTTTAACCTTAGGTAGAAACTTTTTTATTTTTTTTAATCATATCACCCCGAGTAAGGCGGTAACGCCACTGATGTGCAGGGGGCTACATAAGAGTGAAGAGATTGGAAAAGAGAAAACCGGAAACCACATCCTAAATAGGGAACAAGGGATGAGGCTCTTCACCTGTTCAATAGACGTGGGTGGAGTGTGAATTTAGTCTATCTACTCCAATTAAACTAGTATAAGAGAAGAAAAATTCTGTTGTTTAAATCATGGAGGTGACAATAGGAAACTATTTCATCTTCTCCAAGAAGTTATGATAATTCACAAATAATAAAGAATAGAAATCTGTCAAGAGCTACATTTTGAAGGGACATGGATTTTTAAAAAAAAGCAGAGAATTGCTGATCTGAATGTTTTTTTTTTCTCTGTCAGTCATGATGGCATAAGTAAACATCTTTTTCATGCAACAAAGTACAGAGATGGATATGTATATTTCCCATCAGCCTTACATAGAATTTCAGGGATTCTATTTTTACTGTGCTACAGAAAGGAAACTACAAGACCTCCTAGAGAAGGTAGCTGAAGTGAGTGTCAAGAAAGGACTACAAATAAACCACAAGAAAACCGAATGCATGGTCATCAGCAAAAAGGATATCCCAAAATGCCATTTACAGGTGAGGGACTCTAAAATCAAGCAGGTACAGAAATTTAAATACCTAGGAAGTGTTCTAACAGAAGACAGAAAGTGTGACACTGAGATCCGAAGACGAATTGGCATGGCGAAAGAAGCATTCCAGAAGTTGAGTAAAGTATTAAGAAACAGGACAATTTCACTAGAAACAAAGAGGAGAGTACTGGATTGCTATGTGATGTCAGTTCTTAAATATGGCAGTAAATGCTGGACAATATCATCGAAGATGAAGGAAAAACTTGAAGCAACTGAAATGTGCTTCTACAGAAGGATGCTGCGGATGTCATGGATCGAGCATGTGACGAGGTTTTGGAAAGGATGGAGACAAAAAGGAAATTAATACTGAGCATCAGGAAGAGACAACTAAAGTTCCTGGGGCATGCAATGAGAAAGGAGGACTTAGAGAACCTGTTAAAAACAGGCCAGATAGAGGGGAAAAAGAGACTGAGGAAAGCAGCGGATAACATATTTGAAGGACCTGATCAGGTGGATGACAGAACGAGAGTTACATGGTGCAACAGGAGAAAGTGTGCTAAGAGCCACCAGGGACAGGGAGATGCAGAAAGCCATGATCACCTATGTTCTGAAAGGATATGGCACATAAAAGAAGAATGTACATCCAGTTATCAAGAAAACTCTTCTCTGTCAAAGAGTAATATTCCTTGAAGCTGACCATTATCTACCATCCCTAGACATTACATTTATTTACTCATTTACTTACTCTCTTTGTCAGTATGTGCATTGTGGTGCAGTGGATATCAGCTCGGAATGAGAAATTGGGGAGCCGAGTTCAAATTCCAGTTGAATTCATTGCATTCATTTATGCACAAATGCCCTTGGGAAAGGTATTAATCCGCCTATTCCTTCCAGTTATGGGTTAAATAACAGGACAGATTGGGTTCTATAGCCTTGGCTGGCAACCAATCTACCGCAGAAAGCAATGGCAACCTACTGCGGGATAATCTTCTGCCCAGTCAGTCATGTCTCTTTTGAGACATGATCGCCCAAGCGTGTATCATGCATGGCACTTAACTGACTGACTGTCAGTTTGCAATGGCCAATGAAATTGGATAGCAGTCCCCAGGGACAGCAACACTTACGCAAAAATCTGCACAAAATTGAGTGAAGAAAATATGTATAAAAAATATTAAAAATAATCAGTGTGCAAGAGCATTCATTTTTTTTTATGTAAGGCCTAAGGATAAAAGCTGTTCCTTAAATGTCTGTCCTAGAAGTACGACATTGCCTTGAGGGTAAGAGTTCAAACAAGTGATACATCGGATGCATGCTGAGTTTCATTATGTTTCTTGCTCTGCTGTGACAACGAGAATTAGAAATGTCTTCCAAGGGAGCAGCAAACAGAAAACTAAATTTATCATCTTGACCTCAATCTATGACAATACTCTTGAACTTTAAGCAAAGCTTATAGATGGACAAGCAATTAAATCAAGACTGAATAGCAACAGTTTTATAACACTCAGCTTAAAAAAAAAAAAAAAAAAAAAAAAAAATTTCCTTACTCATCCACCCGTCTTCCTCATCAAGCTGCGTGATACTTACACTTTCCTTCTCACTTTCTCTCTTGCCTGTTATTTCTCTCTCTCACACACTAGCGGTCATAGTTATTAGGCCACCCTGGTTTTTTAAAAGAAATGTATTTCATACTATTTTTACTATTTATTGCCAAGTGGATAATTCTAAATGAAAATAGAATGGTTATTTTCTTATTACTTTGCTTCCTTGCCTTGTAAAATTTTGCAAAGATGAACTCATCCAAATCACCCTAAATTTTCTTCATTCTTTCATTGATGAAACTGCAGTATAGGTAATTATTAAATATTTATAAATTCATTTGATGCACATGTTATTGTAGAGTATTAACAAAAGAACCATTCTATTTTCATTTACAATTATTCACTTGGCAATACTAAAAGATAGTATAAAATATACATTTTTTTAAAACACTGGAGTGGCCTAAAAATTATGGCTGGTAGTGTACATTCAAATAAATCTCATTTCTTTTCATCTTAAACAACTACATATAGGGACTGTAAGAACTTTAACAATCAGACTCGCTAAGAAAAAAAATCATTTTTTTCTGTGGCTTAATTCAAATCCAGAACCAAATCATTTAAACTCAGTTGTTTAAAATCATTTTTTGCCATTAATTGTAATGAAATCATTTCTACCATTAATTTTAAAAATAAATCAGGAAACTGTATTTATTATTTTTTTACCTCCCCTATAAAAAAAAGATATTAGCTTCTAAAATGTTTATATTAGTTGACATGCAGAAAAGATAATAGCTTGTACCCATTTTCAGGGATAAAACCTAAAAAAAAAAAAAAAAAAAAAAAAAAAAAAAGTTAAAATTATAACAAATAAATGTTTACAATTGGATATAATACCTAAATTAAGAAAAAAAAAAAAAAAAAAAAAGTAATTTTTTTTTGAAAGACCAGATAAAAAAAATCAGTAATCTTTAATACTTAATGTCTAATTTAGCACTTGTTTTTATTTTGTGACTCTTTGTTGACACTTACAAAGTTTGACAAGCATTTCTTTGGTCATCAAGGATTAAGTTTAACAGTTGAACCTTATTAGAGGCTTCTTTATTTCTTATCCACAATAAAAGTAGCAGAAATGTTTATCAAAAATAATAGAAATTGAAAATTCTAGACTATTGTTCTTACGGCATAAAAATGAGAGATAAGAAAGAGATACAAGTTAAATATTAATAATTTTGGATTGGGATATTATCTGCTCTATTTTTCTCTCAAATTCATTTTTATGCCATTATTCTCTTCAAAGCCAGCTAGTATTTTGGTGTAAGCAGAAAAAGCTACAAATGTTTCATAATTGAAAGGACACTTGCTGTTGGGGTTGTCAACTGTTTTTTATTTGAAAGGATAGCTTTTTACTTAGTCTTTGCTGTCTGTGTCAACTTCAGAAAGTAAAATGTTCAATTATGTTGTGTATCTACAAGAATTAAATTGAAAGTTACTGTTTACATGAACTTTATAACCCAACTGATAACTATGAAAACAAGATTTTTTGGAAGGGTTGTCAAATATCCTTAGAAAGCACAGTCCTTTATTTAGTTCTCTCTGTCCTTATTTGTTAAATATGAAGGGGAAAAAATGTCATTTTCAATTATATTGTCTATGTACAGGAATTAAATTAAAACACACATATATATATATACTAGCAGTATAGCCTGGCATTGCTCGGGTGTAATGAAAGCTTTAAAGCTAATCCATGATCCTGGAGCTCAGACTCAGCCTAAAGAATATTTATGTAAAGTTTGAGAGAATTGGATAAAAATTGTGAATTTGTATAAAGGCTAAATATCTTGCCTTTTATATATCGTATCGATTTTCTGCACTATTGTAAGAACTTCAACCTTGAAACTTCTGAATATCGTTTCTTATGTCTTTGTCTATGAGTGTATCAAATTTGATTAAAATCGGACCACTCCTAATACCCGATACTTTCGATTATCGATATTTATCAGGGGTACCTCGACACAAAACCTAACTAAGAGCACTCGCAGACGCTTATAGTACAACTGTGTAAATTTCCAAGAAAATTGGTTCAGCCATTTGAGTCTATAGGTAACGGACACACACACAAAGTTCCATTTATAAATAAGTTTAGATACATTAGATATCTAATTTTTTTTTCTTCTATTAGGTCCTTTATTATCAACTTGACAGTTGGTTACTCAACTTTCTGTATTAACCATTAATGTTAGTTGAAGGAAATTTCAGTTTCCATAATTGGGATAATTCTGTGTAAAAAGAATCTCAAAAATACAGGCACACCTCTAAAAATTTGATGGTAAGAGATTGGCAAATGATCTCTCTTTTGATCTTGAACAAACTACCCAGTGGTATAAAAACTGGTTGGTTACATACAATGCCTTGAAAACTAAACTAGTTACATTTCATCATCACTGATCAGACCCTGAACTATCACTAGTCATGATGAATGGACATCCCCCTCAGTGAGACACCTTGTCTTGGGCCTCAAACTTACACTTAACCTCAAGTATGACCCACTGCTAAGGATGGTCAGCTCCCTGTATTGTAAAGTACCTGACACATGCTATCCTTTACCTTTGCAAGAGCTAGATCAGACCAAAAATAAAAAAATGTTGCCATATTTGGGTAGGAGATGCCCAGATATCACTCTCAAGCCTTGATATAGCCAAAAATTGTGTACAAGCACTTGTGGGTGATGAATTATTATATGTGGCTATCCTCTGCTCTATCACTACTTTCATGGAAAGTGCAAAAACTACATTCCCTGATTCCACCAGTTCAAACCTTCATGGTAAGGACATGCCATACCAATTAGATAACAGTAAATTCCCACTTTATTCCATTGGTGAAAAGTAAGTTTTACTTGAACAGCTTCTCTACAGAATGTTTCCTTGATTACTACAATCTTAACCTGTTCAAGACTAGGGTTAACCATTATCTTCCTCTTCTATCTGCACAAATTACCCCTTAACATTTCCTTCTACCTTGAGTGTCCCACAGGTCTTGTACAGGGTCAACCTTACTGTAAAAAAAAAAAAAAAAAAATGCTGAGGGAGTAATGTAAAAAGGCAGGCCAGAAACAGACACACTATTTGGGTATTACCAGTGGGGTGAGCATTAACCCCAGAGAGATACCATTCTTAGAAGTGCATTTTCTTGCATTAAATTGGATTGGGTGAGACAGGGTCAAAACCTTTTGAAATGGTGTCAAATTTGCTTAATTTTGTAAAATTTATTACTTATAAAATTAAGAATAAAAAGAGACCAAGAGATTGTCATAAGGTACCTTTGTACCCTGTTGACAGGTAGATGAAGAATACAAGGTGTCATAAATAGTCATTTAAAGGATGCAAAACTTAAAATAACACTGACATCTCATGTTAGCAGATATTTACCAAAATTGCACAAAATATCTTTAAATACCAAAGACTAAATTTATACAATATAATTGCTATTGGCTTTTAATCACAGCCTACAGATGACTTCAGAATCTCCTGCAACTCTTCTGGGTGGTTTCTTTGTTTAAGTTGGTGAATGCTGCCATGATCCTCCTCTTCAGTGTCACAAGAAGTTTTGTCGGTCTCTCATTCAACTGTACCCCACTTGTAATAATCAATGAGGTTGCATTCTAGTGAATTAGTTGGCCAGATGTAGAGGTGATGTGGTTTTAGAAAGTAGCATGGTGCAGAGCTCAGTTGCTAGACACAGGGTCTTTCAGCAGCCACCCTCTTGACCCAGGGTAGCACTGTCTTCTCAGTACGCTTGATGTCATTCTCCATGTTAAGTCTGAGGCCCAAACCAGCAAATTTTGGAATTCTTTTATCAGAATTATTCTGAGCTGCTATACCTTCTTAATCACCATTAGACTCACCCAACTCTTTCTGAATCCGCTGAACTATCTTCTTATTGATACTCAAACACTGAAATATTCGTATTAGAGCTTCTGGTGCAAATGCCAAGCATTACAGCATGCTATTTCAAAATTTCTTGGAGTAAATTGAATCATGGTGCTCTTTTTCTTACACGTGGTGCCTAACTGACCCTATTAATGTGCAGTAGGCAAATTAATGAACAAACAACCTGCATGCTCAAAATTAAAAATATAAAATGGCGTCAATTTACCCATTGCACCCTGGATGTAGCATTGGTTAGGTCAAGTTTTTTTTTCTCTTCCATGCTGATCTTAAAATAGACTGTCTGTTGGCACTTGGTTAGTAGGTTAATTTCAATGCTACTACTGAGAAAGTATGGAAGTAGCGAGGGACAAACTTCTTAAAATTTGAGGAAAATATTAGTTCCCTATCTCCCGCGTGTTGATATTGATTCCAAGGGAAATAACTTTTGGTTGTTTGCATAAGGGGATCTTGAATTTATTCTAACCACTAAGTGTTGTACACTGGGTAAATTGTAACGTGAATTTAGAAATCAAAGTAAACTTCATGAACGCCAAAAGTTTAAGCTGTTCAGATACAAGGGGGCACATGGATAGTTTTAAGCTAATAATTCTAAAAATATCAGATCATGCCCCCCCCCCCCCCACACCTGCATTATAATTCTTGGTTTCCTAAATTCCGCTTTCATCTTATCAGTTTACACGGCTAAGATTTCATTCGGTTAATAAATTAAGTGAGCAAAAAAGCTGAAAAAGTAATTCGTTTACTATGGCTTATCAACACTGTAGTGGACATGGCATATTTCTCCGGCGAAAGAGGCACAAACTTAGCTGTGCCATTCCAACAGACATTGATGCAAATCCTTTGCAGTTTATTTAAAGCTAAGAAATATTTTACATAGTAGAAATTTTTTTTGAGATAATGATTTAGTGACGCAATCCTTACTAATTAACTCATAGATAGAGAGAGAAGCGGTGGATATATAAATATATATAATCCTTTTTAAATCGCATAATCGTCGACATCTTACCATTAGAGAAGGCCAACTGACTAAACGCCTCCCTCTCCGCTATCATTTCTGACATTGTTCAGTACTGGAAACAGCATGTTTAGTGTCTTCTAAAAATAAAAGTCACCCTCACGTCAACCCAGCATCGCATGGCACGGGACTGCTGAAAACTCATTCTTTCGCAAGAATTTTCACATAGTAAAAATTACTATGTAGTACAACATACCGAAAATAAATATACAGAACATAACACCCTTGAGAATGGCTAAACATTGGACTACTTCGTTCGGACCAATAAAAACTATTAGTTTTTGTAGCCGTCAGGAAAGCAAGAATATGGGAGCGAGTTCCACAGGCGGGATGTGCGAGAGAAAAAGCTGCAGGAGTAGAATTGTCGTCTGCATTTGGCTAACCTGACTGTGAATGGGTGGGACCCAGTTGCCAGTCTGGTTGCACGAGTAAACACCTGTTGAGGAGGCACCAGTGACTTAAGTTCGTCCGAGCAGAAGCCATGAAAGTATTTATAGAACAGACAAAGGGAGGCCACATTTCGACGGTGGGGAAGTGGCTGCAGTCGAGCCCCCAGATCAGTACCTATCACATTACAGACTACTTTGGAGCCTGTCGAGAACACTGAGGAGAACGGCAGGGGCGCCCGACCATAAATGGCAGCAGTACTCCATGCACGGACGGATGGTTGACTTGTATATATGCAGGATGGATTCAGGCGGAAAAAAAACATCCTGAATCGACATAGTGACCCAACCTTCTTAGCAATAGACTTTGCTATGGATTCAATATAGTGGTTCCATTTCAGGTCTGAGGAGAGGATATATTCCGTAAACAAGAGGGCAATAGTTAGAAGGCAATAAACAAATTAAGAGATCATCCTTCTTGACCGTATTCTATGAAAGATACTTAAAAAAATGGTTGCTATATATATATATATATATATATATATATATATATATATATATGTGTGTGTGATATGCTACTGCATTCGATAAATTCCGTAATTTTCACTTGCACCTTTAAAATCGAACGCTGATTTCTTTTTTCAAGGTTAGCATAATCTTTCAAAATTTTCGTTTTCACTACTTTGGAATCTTTTGAAAAGAAATACTATACATTTCCATACATTTTGTTTTTGTTTCCTTTAGTTATTTTTTTTTATTGCAACTTACTAAGGCGGATATTTTGCTAAGATGAAAAAACATTAATCAGAAATATATGATAAAGTTTCTTACCTCGAGAAGAAAGCCTGGCCAACGTCTTAGCTGCAAGGAATTCTATGGTAGATCAAACGCTGCTTTAGAAACTTGCAATCATTCTTTCTCTGTCGTATTTGATACTGATTATACATGTGTTGTAGTATTAGTAGCAAGTTTATATATTTCCTTTACATGAAGCATTGTCAACCATTTTTTTACTGTTTCATTGTCGGCAGATAAATTGTGTTAAAAAGCACAAAATAAAGATGTAAGAAATACTTTTTTTTTTAAAATCATTTCACCCCGAACAAGGTGGAAATGCCACTGATGTGCAGGGAGCTACATAAATGTAAAAAGATTAATTAGAGAAGAGTGAGGAGTACAAACTAGTTAGAAAGGAACAATAGAAAGCTGAGAAAGCAGGTGCGATGACAGATACATAGGTGGAGAGAAAGGGAAGGTTATACGGGGGTGGGGAGAGAGCTAGAGTCCAGTGGTTAGTAGATTAGTATTGACTTTGCATTTAAATTTCTGGATGTTGTAGCCGTCAGGAAAGCAAGAATACAGGAGCGAGTTCCACAGGTGGGAAGTGCGAGAGAAGAAGCTGCAGGAGTAGAATTGTTGTCTGCATTTGGCTAACCTGACTGTGAATGGGTGGGACCCAGTTGCCAGTCTGGTTGCACGAGTAAACACCTGTTGAGGAGGCACCAGTCACTTAAGTTCGTCCGAGCAGAAGCCATGAAAGTATTTATAGAACAGACAAAGGGAGGCCACATTTCGACGATGGGAAAGTGGCTGCAGTCGAGCCGCCAGATCAGTACCTATCACATTACAGACTCTCCTTTGGAGCCTGTCAAGAACACTGAGGAGAACGGCAGAGGCACCTGACCATAAATGGCAGCAGTACTCCATGCACGGACGGATGGTTGACTTGTATATATGCAGGATGGATTCAGATTTAAAATTCGCAACTGACTCCCAAGAACGCCACAAAAATCGATTGAATTTTTAATCAAAGGAATGTATAAGCCTACTAAGTGGGTGAAACAGTCGCATATTTCCGACCTATGTCAAATGTTTATGTTCGATTCCAGGTTAAAACTACAAATTTGATCATTTCTCGGACGAGAAGTTATTATTTACATTTGAGCTATTTATTTATTTTTTACCACGTTTCTGTGTTCGTGCATATCGATCCGGTTAACCTAAATGGTTCACATCGGAATTCCCTGTATTTAATCGACGGGAAAAAAAAAAAAAAAAAAAAAAAAAAAAAAGAAACAGTTCTTGTTGCACTGCTCGTGACTACGGATATCTTGTCTAGTATTAAATATATTTTAGTACAAAAAAGAAAAAAAAAAAAATTAAGAAATAGACAAAATATATCCCTAGTCGATGGGCAGCAGAACAAGTGTCTACCCATATCGATTAAATAAAAGCTTCAGTTCAGAATTACCTGTAGGTTATGCGGATCGATATTCATTTGACATGGGCCGGACGGCATAAGGCAGAAGCATAACAATGCTGGGGACAACAGTTCGAATGTAAATAGTGTCTATAAAGTTTATGGCTGATTTTCAAATTCCTTCTTGTTTAAGACTGTAATACATCGTGCCATCTCGAAATGAGCTTTGCAAATATCTGCACCAATTTGCCCGGCACATTTTGTGTCGGGTGGATACTGAAATCATCTCTCAGTTACGTCTGTCCTCGAAGACAGAGTGCAGCTCCGTCCTCGAGGACAGGGTTGCTTCACAGAAAAATTACACTGAATAGATGCCCGGTCCCGGTAACAGTGTCCCGCGGCCACGCCACCCCATTGCAGCAGAGGGGTGGAGACCTTGTGTCATATCCCGCTCCAGTAGGGGAGTAAAATAAACTCGTTTGGTGCAGATATATTTATTAAGAGCTTCATTCGATAAGAGTACATATGTTCGCCTATCGCCCGGTTTACACTCCTCTCCAGTCTTTTAACCAACAAAGTTTTATCACATGTTCTACCTCTATACTCCTATTGTTCTTTCGGATACTAATATAACGCCACACAGTAACTACCCAACTTGAGTGGCTCTTATATTGGGTGAACATTAGTGTAAAAAATAAATAATCAACCAGACAGGAATTCGCTGTCGAAAAAGTAGAGAACAGAAGCATTTGGAGGATACATGTATAAAAGTCTGCCCCAGTTTCAATGCGCTTAATGAAGTAAATAAATACAAAAGAAAAAACAAACAAACAGATAATTTCAGATTTGTAAGATGAGTGATTTATTTAGAGTGTCTATATGTATATATCTCAAAATTGTTTTACAATTCAGTTCTCTAGAAATGGATCATATATAATGCATGATATAGGCAATGACTTGTATTAATTTCTAACTATTAGTCATTCTTTTGTTTTTCTTGATTTTGAATACAATAGATACGTAAGGTTGACAGCCGAAATTCACTTAAAATTAGAGTTTCATTTTTTTTTAGTATATATATATATATATATATATATATATAAAGAATGATGAAAGGTAATTTTTAGTAGAGTAACCGTTAAGTGACTAAACATTGATGATAAATGGCAAAATCTTGCTTGCTTGTACACAGACTTCAATGGGATTCAAACTGAATGGAATAAAAAAAAAAAAAGTAAAAATTTAAAAATCGAAACTTTGTTTATATATAAAATGTGTGTGAAGAAAGAATACGGATTAAATCCGACTAACTTATTCAATAAAGATCAAGTTGGAAAGCCTTTATAAATTTGACATGATTCGCTATTTGTTCCAATTCCCAACCCACAAAGATAATTTTGATTAAGCTGAATAGAAAAGCATGTCAAATTTATAAAGGTTTTCCTACCTGTGCCATACAAGATCATTGCAATGAGCCGATTTCATTTTGTGAAAGCTAAATAACATTTCTCCTCATTGAAGAAAATTCCATCCTCACAGAATCAAAGCAAAACTAATGCCCTAATGCATAAACACATGCACTGAGGAGTTCCTCCGTTGCTTAATGATAAAAAAAAAAAAAAAAAAAAAAAAAACTTATTTTACGCATTAAATGATTTTCAACATGACCACGTTAAAAAAAAAAAAATCAGATCAATTCAGCAGTTAAACATATAGATCGAACATCAGGCAGTCAAAACTTCAGATTAAAATTCCGGCTCCAGATTTATTAGTTCACTCTCATCATATATGAATACCGAAAAACTTTATAAATTCAATCCAAGTTGGTTTATTTTTCTTATTCTATTTTTCACATTTTCGAATAAGATGTACATCGGTATCAAAAACGTCGATAAACTGCCCGAAGTTAAAGTTTGTTTCGCACTTTCGACCATTTCAGTTACGACCAGAAACTCAGTATTGCCAGTATGGCAGGAAAGATTTTTTTGTTCGTTAAATCCTAACATTTCCCAGAGCGCCGTTTACCACACTGAAAACACCCAGTTCTTCATGTTTGACACGTTCGAAAGCACTTTAACAAAAACAGATCAAACTGAACTAAAAGACTTTTTACCTACAGTTTTGATTTCGATGTAAATCAACGAAAGTTGAAAAAATACAAAAAATATAATAATCAAAATAGGTTGAATTCAACAAGACTTGCTCCATGATTATGACAGCTAACCATGAAATCTTAACTTGAATTTTCGCCCGAACTTTTCCATTTCTTGTTCAATCTATGTGATATTTAATAACTGAATGAAACGCCTTTCGTTTTAAACATTTGTGTAAAACAAGTCTTTCAGTCATAAGGCGACGGGTGTGGTGTGTATACATGATTTGCAGATAGCTGTACCATTGATCAACCTGCCCATGTCGAAGTAGCAGAAAACAAAGAATTTTATAAATTTATAATCATTTTTTTTAATCCTTTTCTACATAGAACATTTCTCCAACAACGACCCGGTTCAAATCTACAAATAAATGAGCCGAGTATGTAGGCATTTTTACGAATGTGCTTATTCTAGAAGCGACATCAGTTGTCTTGCGAACTGCGTCTATCTGTCGGCTGTCGTGCGCACGCGTCAAGTAACTTGAACAAAGCGTCAAGATATTGTACAATGCTTTCATTTCTTTCCTAAATATTTTTTTTTTCAATACTTATTTTTTTTTTTTTAATTATGATGTTTGTCGCTAATGTCAACTTTTCTCCTTTTATTGCTCTGGACATTGCAAGAAGTTTTAAAATGTATATTTTATTTTTTATGTTGAACGAAAACTAATAAAACTACAAATAGGATTTGAACACTGACCCGAAATCAACTGGAATTTATATTTTCGGACGGAATGTAGGTGCCGGTAGCTTCATTATTATTTTGGAATTCACAAGAGTAGAGTTGTTTCGTGACTTAAGTTTAAATTCACTTATTAATTCCTTCGTAATGTTAGAGAAAACTGTTGGCGTATTTCTCACTATATATGTATATATAAAAAATGGGAACACTTCTATATATAAAAAAAAGTAATAAAAAAAAAAATGAACATTTTTCATTTTTTCTTTGCATGCTTTTAAGAATGCAGAACAAAATGTTTCAAGTGTGATATTTTACAAATACAACCTCACTGGCTGATGTGCGTTGAAAAGAAAAGAAAAATGATTGTACTAATTTGTTTTTTTGTTTTTTTTTAAATATACACCTTATTAAATTTCATAGTAAATACATGCATTATTATGTTTTTTCTTTCTTCTTTTTGTGGAGGGATTGTTATTAATATTGATTAAAAAAAACAAACAATTGGGATCAGCTTCTGTTCTTCACACTAAAGCTAATAACTTTTCGATAAAAAGGCCGTCACTATCAATAATGCATTGATTTGATTGTATTTTGCAGTTCGGCATTTGTTACCGTTCCTCAATAAATCTAGAAGAATGTTAGAAACAAAACAGTGGCGTTTTGAAAACTACTTTCGACGTTTTGTATAAAATATATATTTGAGCAGTTTTTAGTTGATTAAAATCTTCAAGCATCCCGGAAAATGTTTCATTAGCCTTAAAGTAATTACAACAGCTGTACCCAATTGGACTCAGATTTTTAGATAAATTTTCGTATGATCAGTTTATATTTGATATTAAATATTTTTACTCTTTTGGCACCTTCAAAAAAACGGACAAAAGTTTGTTTTTTTTTTCCTCCGTTTAAACGATGAGTTTTGGCTTGGTTTATATTTGGGTACAGTTGTGACCAGCCAACTGCTAACGTTCCAAAGACCTGACAACTTGGGATCAGCTTTTTCTTTTCAGACGTACCAGAAAATGGTTCACCGTAAAAATTTCTTTCTATTTACATCCACGTGTCAAATATATCGAAGACGTTTTCTGTTCCAAATTTGGGATCGTTTTTCTTTTTGTCCTCATCGTCAAGGTCATCGAGTGATACCTCCACAAACTCATCTGAATTTCGACAAGACATCTGTAGGTAGAAATATTAAATTAAAACTTCGAGAAAACAAATTTGGTAAAATTCAAAAGTAAATTATCAGACGATAATTATAAAAGACGAGAAAATTTTAAATGCAAAAAAGACGTGAAAATTATAAATGTAAAAAAATAAATTCAAATATGAAAAGTCATTAAGTAGCGAAAAAAAAAAAAAAAAACGAAAAGGGAATATGTAAAGGCTTAAAATTGTGAAAAATAAAAATAAAATGTAACATTAGTGAAAAAAAATTAATATGATAAAACAAATATTAAAAAAATTACAAAAGAAATTCTGCAAAAGTATGCAATAATATAAATAAAATATAAAATAAAATATGTACAGATATGAAAATAAATATAAACCCTAAGAAAGTAAAGAATGCGAATGTAAATGCTGCAAAAAGTAAAAATAGATTTTAAAAGTAAATATCTTTTATAATTCTTAACTTTTACAGATTTCTTACGAAGTTTAAGATCTAAAAAGAAAAAGTCAAAGGAAACAAAAATAAAAAAAATAAAAAGCTGGGATAAGTAAGATCTAAAACTCAAAACAGGTATGAAAACGAACAGAAAAAAAAAAAATAATTCGATAAACATGAAAAATGCAAAAATAAACAAAGGTGTAATAAAAAACGTAAATGTTCGTTTTAATTCCCTTCGCTTTTCCCCTTCAAATTTATCCAAAATACCATTATTTCTGTGCAAGTGTATATGTTGAACTCAAATCAAATGTTAATTATTTAAGAAGCTTACCTTTTTTTTTTATCTAAATGTCCATAAAAAAAAACAAAAAAAAAACCAACTATATCTTGCACTTTTTCTCTCCCGTAACACTCACGAAGTTATGTAATTAACTGCAGAATGACATACTGCGCATGTAAACAAATTTTCGCAGAATTTTTGGCGATTTTTTTTCATTTACCGATACTTCCGGCGATGTACTTCCGGGAATGAAAGCAATGCGCTATTGTATTTCTACGCTTATTACTTTCATTAACGGAAGAACATCGCCGGAAGTTTTAGTAAAGGAAAAAAAAATTGACCAAAATTCCAAACAAAATTTTTTGGCTACGTAGAACGTCATTATGCAGTTAATTACATGACTTCGTGAGAGTTACGGGAGAGAAAAAGTGCGAGATATAGTTCGTTTTTTTTTTTTATGGACTTTCAAAGCAAAAAAGGCAAATTTCTTCAATAACTAATTGTTGATTTGAGTTCAGCATATACATTTGCACAGAAATAATGCTATTTTGGATAAATTTGAAGTGGGGAAAGGCGAAGGGAATTAAAACGAATATTTACCATAAAAAATAATCTTTAGATTTACATCTTTAAAAAAAAGAATTCAATAAACTAAAAATGATAAAATGAAACATATGTCTTCAAAATTGGTTGACAATCTCCTACAATATTTTTATAGATTATTCACGACTAGACCAGCGAGAAGCATTTGGCATAATTAAATCATTGACAAGGAATGCATGTTTTTCATAACACACAATTTCTTATTCTTATAACAGATGATTCCTTAAGTCTCATTCACTAATGGATGCAACCTACAGGACTTTATTTTGTCCTGGTGAATATTATTTAACGGAAAACACTTAAACAATAATCGAGTGCAGAAGCCGGTCGCACGCCAAGCAATTTCCAGTGGCACGATTTATAGAATTAAGAAAGTCTCTGGAAGACGAAAAATTAGAAAAGTCTGCTGCTTTTCTCAATTGTTAGACATTCCTCCAGAGATTTTTCATCTGTTTGAAGAAAATTGATTTTGTTCTTATTTCGGGTTTTGGTTCAACTTATTCCCGGGGAATTTTCTCCCGCACAAAAGCAGTGTTAAGACCACAACAAAGTTGCCTAAAACCTGAACATTTAGAAAATTGTGTAAAACTCAAAAGTAACAAAGTATCTGGCCGATATTGAGCAATTGGTTAAGACCATGCAAGGGAAAGGCTTCGATTAATTATAAGAATTAGAAAAAAAAATTAAAAATTAAAGTATTTTTAATAATGTGGTTATATATTATTATATATATCACTATATAAAATATATTGTAGAACGGGTATATTGACCTTGACTTGTATAAAGATGTATTATTTTAAAACCCTACGTGGGCGCATAGTTAGCAAAAGGTTACCGACCCCTAGGCTACTGGAATAAGACGTTAGTTCGTGATTTTTGGTGGCATAGTAATTATGAGTTCAATCCTTGGACCAGATACTATAGAGATGCCATAGAAACAGGGGTGAGCAATAACTGAAAAGAATAACACCCGAAAGAAAGTCGGAGGGTAAAAAACACCCAAAACATAAACAAAAAATAAATAAATAAATAAAAAGAGGCGGTTAGTCAGAATGTAACTTTAGAAATAGCAGCCCACTTTGAACTTCATGATTGAATACGATAGTTCACATTGAAGCAGATTTTTCCTCGATTGATAGACCACAACAGCTTCTCCTTTCATTCACGAAAGTGAATAGACATCAAGTCGAAACAAGAGACGCAGTAATATTTTTTATACGTTAACAAACTCAAAACTATCAAGAGCAAATTACGTGAAGCGAGAAAGAAAAGACCGGACCTGAACTCCCATCTCACACCTCCATAGTCGATCTTTTGACAAACAAACAAACAAAGTAATACTAGTAATAAAATAATGAAGAATGTACTGACCTAGAATGTTCGAATAAAAAGCAACAATCATAAGATGGAGTAAGCCCAGTAATAAAACAATACCAATAAAAATAGTGCAGTTATTCAGTGTGTTAGGGATGGGGAACAATGATAAGAATTTGTAAAAACCTTTAAAATTTATTGCTGGAATGAAGAACATATTGACCCAGCATCTTGGAGTCACAAGCAACAATAATAAAATGGAACAATCCTAGTAATAATAGCAATAATGAAGTGTGTATTGAACCCAGACTGTTAGGATAGTCAGTCAGTTAAGTGCCATACGTGATATACGCTTGGGCGATCATGTCTTGAAAGAGACATGACTGACTGGGCAGAGGATTATCCCGCAGTAGGTTGCCATTGCTTTCTGCGGTAGACTGGTTGCCAACCAAGGCTATAGAACCCAATCTGTCCTGTTATTTAACCCATAGCTGGAGGGAAGAGACGGATTAATACCTTTCCCAAGGGTATTTGCGCGTATATGATTGCAACGAATTCTGATTATAAGTATCCGGTTTTTTTTTTCAATTTCACTAAAACTTTTTCCTTATTCAGGTGTTCAGTCAGATATTCTCAGCATCCTTCTGTAGAATTACATTTGTTACTTAAAATTTTTCTTCGTCTGTGGTGAGATTTTCCAGCATTTACTAATATTACTTAACATGTTAATACTCATTTCTTTATACATTATTTGCACTTCTAACTGTTATCTTTACTGCTATGTTTACTACGTTTCGGCTGTTGTACGCTCCGGCCTTCTTTGAACCAAACCCTTTATTTCGATCACTGGGGTATATAATTGTCATTTCATGTGCAATGCCACTTACGGGTGTCATCTAGTTATCTCCCTTTAACTCAAATTTCTAAGTTATTTGTTCACCACTGTTGTAGCTTGGTATTGAACTCACAACTCTTTTGGTGAAGTAACTGGTACTAACTAATGTCTATAACAACTGGGCCATGTGACCTTGAGGACACATGACCCAGTGGATATAAGCGAGTAGTGTAAATAAAATACTACCTCATCTGTGTTATATACTACCTCTGCTGTTGAAAAAAAACAATCGTCTTGACGGATAAAGAACGACCGAGAACACGTATGTATAGAAAGACAAACTTATCTGTTTATTCTTCGTCGGTAACAGTTGTTTAGAGGAGGACGTAGCTACAAATAATCATGAACGTACGAGAGAGTTGTCGGGAGTCACTGACCAGCAGGTGTTGTCTTCTCTTATCCTAGTTTTCCCTGAGTTCTCATTTTGGACAGAAAAACCCTGAACTTATATAATGTAAAATTTTCACGCATTTTTGCCTTCTCGTGTTTTCGCTTGTGTCATCTATGGCCAGGCACATTTGTCAATCATCTTCACCGGCTATCGCCTTTCAGACTAGCTTTGATGTTAATCACTTTCGTCGGACACTGTTTATATTTTCTGCCTTTGATGTTGATCATACTTTTGTCGGTCCTGTCTGTTTTTTCTGCTTTTGATGTCAATCACATTTCCGTAGGGTCACAGAAATATATTACATCGGAAGTGTAGACAAATCTGTTCTTTGTTACTAATGAAACTTGCCTGTTTCTTATTCTTTTTCTATGTGCCCTATCCCTTCAGGACGTAAGCGATCACAGCTTTCCACGTCTCCCTATCCTTGGTGGCTCTTAATGTTTTATTCCTGTTACACCATCCAACCCCCGTTCCGTCATCCACCTGATCAGGTCCTTCAAATATGTTATCCGCTGCCTTCTTCTGTCTCTTTCCTTCTATCTGACCGGTCAGTATCAGGTTCGCCAAGCCTTCCTTCCTCATTGCATGTCCCAGGAACTTCAGTTGTCTCTTCCTGATGCTCAGTATTAATTTCCTTTTCGTTATCATGTCCAAAGCCTCATCATTGCTCATATGTTCGGTTCATGATATCCGCAACATCCTTCTGTAGAACCACATTTCCGCTGCTACAAGTTTTTAATACTTTGCTTTCATTTTGGAAGTCAGCTTTTGCTATTCTAACGAGCCTTCGGATTTCGGTGTCACATTTTCTTTTCTCTTTTAAAACATTTCCCAGATATTACCTGCAGTCTCTCTCTCGCCGGCGCGAAGTGGCTTCCCTGTGTCTCTTCTATAAATACTTTCACGGTTTCTGCTCCAATGAACTTAGATCAGTGCTGCCCCCTAGATACGAATTTGCACGAGAAACTAGATTAGCAACTAGATCCCACCCTTTTACAGTGAAACCGATAAAATGCAACCGCAACCTCTACTCCAACAGTTTCTTTTCTCGCACTTCCCGACTGTGGAATTCCCTTCCACATGATTGCTTCCCCGATGGCTACAATCTCCAGGAGTTTAAATGTAAGGTCAATAGACACCTAACACACTAACTCGCTCCCATTCTTTCAAACACTCTTCCCATCTGCCCAACCCTCATCCTCGGTATCCTTACCCATCTATCACCTTCCTTCTAACATTTCCTACACCTAATCACTCCTCTTTACGATAAATCCTTAATTACTACAAAGAACATTAAACTGTAGAGAGCTATGATTGCCAATGTCCTGAAGGGACACAGCATGTAGAAGATGGTAATTCAAATAGAAATTTAATTGAAATTTTAATTGTAATTTGTGATCTATCGGCACAATTCATCTGAACTAAATATACTTGGATCACCGAGACTTCGTCAGGGGCGTCGGTAAGAAGGAGACCTGCCAGTTGACCCCCACAATACCAAGAACTCGTTGGAAAAAAAAGGGGTAAAAAAAAACAAACAAAAAAACAAAAACGGTTATATATTTATTTACACTATATTCGAACACTTGCTTTGTTTTATCACAACGTTTCGGCCTTTGTGCCCTCCGGTATTCATCAGGCGTATATCGATCTGAGTAACTTACAGTGATTTCTGAGATGAACTTTAATCTGAGGAGGTAAACTGTTCCCGTCCCACTCCCCATGCTTAGTTCTTATTCTTATTCAACACTGTTCAATTATTACTCGCCCGTTTCGACTGAGTGCAAGCACACACTGCCCAACCAAGGGATTGAACTCATCCATCCTGCACATATATAAATCTACCATCCGCCCATGTATTGAATACTGCTACCAAATCTGGTCGGGTGCCCCTGTTATTCACCTCGGGGTTCTTGACAAAATCCAACTGAGAATCTATAATGTGATCGATACAGACTTGGTAGCTCGACTGATATGGCTTTCCTGTGCCTCTTCTACAAATACTTCCACGGCTTCTTTTCTAATGAACATAGCTCACTGGTGCCCCCTATATATAAATTTACACGAGCTACTAGACTAGCAACTAGCTCCTACCCGTTTACAGTGAAGCCGATAAAATGTAACCGCACTTTCTACTCTAACAGCTTCTTTTCTCGCACTTCCCACCTGTGGAATTCCCTTCTGTATACTTGTTTCCCCCCACAGCTACAATCTCTAGGAATTTAAATGTAAGGTCAATAGTCATCTCATTAACTCGCATCTTTTCTCTCAAGCTCTTTTCTCCACCCACTCCACCCTCATTACCTGTCTTGCTTGGAGTGAAATATTAATAGTAACAAAAAAGAATATATATATATATATATATATATATATATACACACACACACACACACACACAAAATCTACGAATACTAGGCTATTGCCTCGTAGGACTCGGTGGAAACGGACGAACATTAACGGAAAAGTACTAAAGAACTGGATGATAATTCTAGACATGAGAACAGTTTACCGCTATAAATTAAATAATGGGTTCACTTCAAAATTCTCTGTACGTTATCCAGATCGATATATACCCGAGGAAGGCCGGAGGGTACAACGGCAGAAACGTTGTGGTAATGATGGTCTCTCGCGTCGTCTCCAGTATATGAGGGTGCAATACCTTAGTTCTGAGAACTGAACAAACATATGATGACAGCTTGTACAAAACCAACTAGACTTCTCCGAAAAACCAAATAATGTGCTACAAGGTTTCAAAACGACCTTTCGAGTTTTTGACTCAACGTTAATCTTCTCCTCGACTGGTTGCCAACCAAGGCTAAAGAGTTCGGCATGCCCTACTTAACATATAGCTAAGTGTATTTGTGCATAACGAACTCGACTGGAATTGGAATTCGGATCCGATTTCTCGTTCCGAAACACTATTCATTACACTACATATATGATTTTCTAAGCGTAGCACAAGGTTGAAAGTCTTTGGCACCTAGTGAGGGTCAAACTCACTACTCAGTCGTAATTATTCTAACAAGACAAGCTTGCTAACCATTACACCACGTCGAAGTGCCTAACACATCTATATATATATATATATATATATATATATATATATATATATATATGTCCTGGGAAGATTACGGTCAGGCTATAAAATAAGTGTTTTTACTCATAGCATATCTGATTTATCTTAGACATTTCCATGGAAACCGAATGCAATAAACTTGTCTTAAAAAATAAATAGATAAAAAATAAATATGACGACAGACTTTCAGGCTAACATTTTAAGAAAAATGAAGAACCAGTGCTAAGAAAAACTCGAAAAATCTAAATATATCAATATTGATTCTCAGAATAATTCCTAAGCGCCCAATTATTGCGCCAGACTTCGTTTAATAGTGGGCGATGTGGAAAAATAGTGATTTAGTCCAGATGAGACGTCTGGACTTCAATATGGTAGCGAATGCTGGACAATCTCATCAAAGGCGAAGGAAAGACTTGAAGCAACCGAAATGTGGTTCTACAGAAGGATGCTGAGGATATCATTGACCGAACATGTGAGCAATGATGAGGCTTTGGAAATGATAGTAACGAAAAGGAAATGAATACTGAGCATTAGGAAGAGACACCTGAAGTTCCTGGGACATGCAATGAGAAAGGAAGGCTTGGAAAACCTGATAATGACCGGTCAGATAGAAGGAAAAAAAGAGACAGAAGAAGGCAGCGGATAACATATTTAAAATTGTAGCCGATGTTCAAAACGACAGTCTTTTATGCCTCGTTGATTTTAACGATCCCAAAACTAAACTTCTCGCCATTAATCATCCGAAAGACCTCCTCTCTGCCTTCTACCAGCATGGCTGATGCTAACCTCCAGGAAATTAACTCGTTGCACCTGCTCGGGCTAACGTTCTTAACTGACATGAATTGAAAAGACTATATTGAATTCATTGCTATGTCAGCTGCTAAGAAAGTTGGTTCATTGTCTCGTCCGAGATAATTTCTCACTCCAGAATATATTTTACATATCTAGAAGTCCATCATTCGTCCTTGATTAGAATATTGCTGCCAGATATGGTCCGGTGCTCCTGCTATTTAACTAGAACTTCTTGATAAAAATCAAAATAAGAATCAGCAATATTATCGGTCCTCATCTGGCGTCTCAGCTTCAGTCACTTAGCAATTATTCGGATGAGCTCTTCATTATGGCTCTAGACTTTTTGGATATAAGCACAGTATAGACTGGTGTCAAGATCTCATCAATTTATAACAGATGAAATCTTAAATTCTATGCTAACAGTTTCATTATTTGTCTAAATTTCTGAGATGAGGTAGTATTTACACTATTTACATTATTCGAACTATTGTCCACATCTTTTGTCATTTTTACGACGTTTCGGCCGTTGTACGCTCCGGCCTTCTTTGGATCCTCGGAATTTCGAACCGAACCCTTTATTACACTCACTGGAGTATACCATTCTTATTCCTTGTGTGAAATCACTTCTGGTAGTCAGGAGTTACCTCCTTTTAACTTATTAAAAGTTATTTGTTCACCACTGCCGTAGCCTGGTATTGGACTCACAACTCTTTGCACCTGAAGAAGGCCGGAGCGTATAACAGCTGAAACATCATAAAAATGACAACAAAGATGAGGACAATAGTCCGAATAATGTAAATAGTTTAACAGTTTCATTTAGTCTCACTTCTCGCTTATAGAATTGTCCCGGACAATTTCCAGACAATTTCCAGACAATTTTAATCTTTTAAAATTCAATGTCGATCACTCTTCATTTCTTCTCGCTCCTTCTTCTGTTACTAATTCTTCCACACCCAGTAACCCCTTTAGTGGCTTTACTGCCTTGAGGTCAACTCGATAAAAAAAAATTAATTGAGTTTGAGTTTTGTTTAATGGCATATCAACACCTCTGTGGGTTATTTAATGCCAAAAAGATAAGGTTTAATATTTTTTAATATTCGGTTATAACGAGAAGGTTGATTTAGTCAGATTTTGATGAAAATTTTTTTATTTTAGAAACCTGAAGATGTCTTCTAGTTCTGTATTCAAAAATGTATTGCTGGTAATAAATTTATTGTTAGTAAATTTTTCCTTCAAAAATGTATATTTTTCTATAAAAGTCTATTATATATATATATATATATATATATATATATATATATATATATATATAAAAAGTCTATTTTTATACTTTCACAGTGTTTTGACCCCAGTCCGAGAGTTCACTATTTGCCCATAGCTGGGACCCTAACAGGTGCTACCATACTGTATCAGGGTGAACCTGGGAACAACAGCAACTAAGAGGTGGTTCTATGCTTCTCACAAACTCCCAATCAGAGTTTACCATCATACCCAGGACAAAAAAATAAAGGTAAAGTAGAAGGGACTCATGGGGCAATGGTTATGGACTTTGTCTGGTTGATCATCGTGACTAAGTAGTGAGTTCGATCCATGCTATGAGCCCCTTTTTGCGTAGACATAAATTTTAAATAGTGAAATTAATATTTACATTATTTATAGTGACTATTGTGTCCACCATCGTTGTCGTTATCACAACGTTTCGGCCGTTGTGTTGTACGGCCTTCCAAAGGTGATTGCTGACCTGAATAACCTTCAGCGAATTTCGAACTAAACCCTATTATTTAATCTCGCTATTGTCCCGTGGAACAATTCTAAGGGCAGAACTCGGAGCCTGAATAATATGAATGATGACAATCGCTACCAATATAGGAACGATAGTTCTCGTAAATAATATAAATAATAACTCCTTATACTAGAAATTTAGACTGAATTTGTCTACTGCTGAGATGAGGTAGTATTTACACTATGTTAATCACTGCTGTAGCCTGGTATTGAACTCACAACTCTTTTGGGTCAAGTCACTGGAACTAACTAACGGTCCAGTGGGCCATGTGTCCTTGAGAACATAACTCAATGTTAAAGGAATATAACTATAAGGCTACCAGAAGTGGAATTGCGCATGGAATGAGAAAGATATAAAGGGTTCGGTTTGAAATTCCTAGCACCTGAAGAAAGCCAGAACGTATAACGGTCGAAACATGGCAATAAAGTTGTGGACAATAGTTCGAAAAATGTAAATAGTTTAATTCAGACTGAATATTTACCAGCCTAGTCATTGAAAATTTTAAGTAACAAGTGATTCCAGTCAAGAGTTGTGTTCCCTTTTACATCTAGGAGATCACTTTGAAGTTAAATGTTTTACCATTGAGCCACGAGAAAAGATCACAGTGAAGCAAAGGCTTAGTTACCCTGATGCAGAAAATAACCAATTTCATTGGAATGTTACTGAAATTTAACCTATGTGAAAAAATTGGTGCATTTGATAGGAAACAGTACACCTCGTAAAAAGATTTAGCGGGCTCTCCAAGACTATCCCTCAAACAATGCAAAAGAAAAAAGAAAAGGCAGATATCAAAATTCACTCCCTATCCCAAAACCGCCAGAAATTGCGTCAGTGATGCCTACAGAAGCACAGCGCCAAACATATGAATAACGACGAAGTTTTAGAAAAAAACGAAACTAATACTTAACTCCAGAAAGAGACAGATAATGTTTCTGGGTACACATAATGAAGAAAGGGAGACTTGGAAAATCTGATACTCGTAGGGCCAATAGTGTCCAAAGGAAAACAATGTATAACGAACTTAGTGAGCTTGTGTAAATGGATAACAGAACAGGGCATGAGAGATATAAAGTTTATTAAGAGATACAAAGCACAAGAAATTGTGGAAAGCCATGATCGCTTACGACCTGATGGGGTAGAACACATAGAAGCTATAAATAAAGCTTACTGATAGAAGCAAAGTGTGTATACATTTTGGGAAATGATGAAGTAAGAAGAAAGAGAAAAGTAATAAGTTAGTGCAATTAATTAAATTTATATGAGAAAAAAAAAATTAAAAATTACTAACTAAATTCTTATAAACCAAAGTGAATAAATATTAAAAAAAACGTTGTGAGAATTAATTTTAATACAATTTTGTGTTTAGTGAAATCAAGTGAGTGCTAAACAGACGATTAAAAAAAAAATAACGTTTGTGATATTTAAGATCTCGTACTTACGTCATTGGTTCCACGTAACGCGAGAAGATCGTCATAACGTGGTTGTTTTCTGCCGCTGAGAAAGAAAATAAAGTTTGATTTGTTTTCCGTTGCTTAATCTTCATTATTTTGTGAGAGGGGGTCATCTTATAACAGAAAGGAATTTAAGAGGGATTCCTTTTTTGCAACGACGTGATACGAAAATCATTTACTAATTTTAAGTTCAACAACGAGCTTATATCAATCTTTCCTGTGTGCTGCAAATTTTCAGATTTTTTTTCATTTCACCCCAAGCAAGGCAAGACCATTCCTAGTGCACAGGGCGTTACAGCGAGAGAAAAGATTGGGTACAGGAGAGGATAAAAGATGAACGGGGTTCAAGATGATAAAAGATAGCAATTGACGTTGAATTTACATTTATGGAGATTGTAGCTATCAGGTAAGCAAATAAACGGGAGTACCACAGGCGGGAAGTCCGAGGAAAGAAATTGTTAGGGTAAAAGTGACGGTTACATTTAGCTATTTCTAGGATAGAAGGGTCGGAACTAGATGCCACTCTAGTATCACACTTAAATTCTTATGGTTGGGGCACAGGCAAAAAAGCTTGTTCGATCAGTTGCCATGAAAAATATTTGTAGAAAAGAGAGGGAAATTCCCTCACGTTGGTGAGAAATTGAGATGTCGAATCAGGATTGATTACATTGCAGATCCTTCTTTGGATTTTGTCGAGAACCTAGAGATAAATAGCAGTAAAATCCAAGTTTTTATATAAATTTGTGTCCTCCAGCCACAAAAAAAAAAAAAAAAAAAAAAAAAAGCATTTAGCGGATTCTATACAGAGATCTGGTAGACGATTCTTTTATGTACTGTGCCTCTTCAAGAGAAAATGTAGAAGGCCATGATCACAAATATTTTGTAGCCCTTAACACCCTTTCTCTTGTTACTCTCCAAAACCCAGAGAGAGAGAGAGTGAGAGAGAGAGAGAGAGAGAGAGAGAGAGAGAGAGAGAGAGAGAGAGAGAGAGAGAGAGAGAGAGAGAGAGAGAGAGAGAGAGAGAGAGAGAGAGAGAGAGAGAGAGAGAGAGAGAGAGAGGCAGAGAGAGAGAGAGAGAGAGAGTGTGAGAGAGAGAGAGAGAGAGAGAGAGAGAGAGTGTGAGAGAGAGAGAGAGAGAGAGAGAGAGAGAGAGAGAGAGAGAGAGAGAGAGAGAGAGAGAGAGAGAGAGAGAGACAGAGAGAGAGAGAGAGAGAGAGAGAGAGAGAGAGAGAGAGAGAGAGAGAGAGAGAGAGAGAGAGAGAGAGAGAGAGAGAGAGAGAGAGAGAGAGAGAGAGAGAGAGAGAGAGAGAGAGAGAGAGAGAGAGAGTGGGGTGAGAGAGAGTGTGTGAGAGAGAGAGTGTGTGAGAGAGAGAGAGTGTGAGAGAGAGAGAGTGTGGGAGAGAGAGAGAGTGTGTGAGAGAGAGAGAGTGTGTGAGAGAGTGAGATGGAGAGAGTGAGTGAGAGAGTGAGAGTGAGTGAGAGAGTGAGAGGAGAGTGAGAGGGAGTGAGTGAGAGTGAGGAGAGAGGAGAGTGAGTGAGTGAGTGAGTGAGAGAGTGTGAGTGTGAGTGTGAGAGGAGAGAGAGTGAGAGTGAGAGAGTGAGAGAGTGTGAGAGTGAGAGAGTGTGAGAGAGCGAGAGAGTGTGAGAGTGAGAGAGTGAGAGAGTGAGAGAGTGAGAGAGTGAGAGAGTGTGAGAGTGTGAGAGTGAGAGAGTGTGAGAGTGTGAGTGAGATTAGCACCGCCTATATGAAGTGAGACGAGACGGGAAGGGAGTTGCAGTTAAGAGACGGTTTGGTTTTTGTCCACTCTCAAAAGGGGGCTGGTCAACTCAATTTTTAAAATTACCAGAGTAAACATATTTTGAAAATATGCAAAAAAAAAAAAAAAAAAAAAAAAAAAAAAAGTTGATGCTAAGTGTGGAAGGTAAACGAATCCAGACCCTGGTCATCCCCATCCCTGACGGACATAGTACTCCATATAAGCTGGAAGTTTGGAGAAATTGAAAAGTGAGCAACAAGAAGCGAAAAGAAAGAACTAAGCATAAACTTCAAGAAGCTGAATGTATGGTCATCAGCAAAAAGAAGACCCCCAAATGCCAACTACAGGTCGAAAAAACTAAATTAAAACAAGCAAAGAAATTTAAATACCTGGGAAGCATGCTTACAGAGGATGGAAAGTGCAATGTTGAGACCCAAAGATGCATTTGGCATGGCCAAGGATGCATTTCAAAAGCTAACCAGAATACTGAAAGACAGGAAAATCTCATTGGAAACAAAGAGGAGAGTGCTGGATTGCTATGCGATATCTGTTCTTTTGCATGACAGTGAATGTTGGACGATCTCAAGGATGAAGGAGAGGCTTGAGGCAGCAGAAATGTGGTTTTACAGAAGGATGCTGAGGATACCATGGACTGAGCACATGACTAACAACGAGGTGTTGCAGAGAATGGAAGCGAGGAAAAAAAATTCATACTAAATATAAGGAAGAGACATATGAGGAAGGAAGGCCTGGAGAATTTAATACTCTCAGGACGGATAGAAGAAAAGAGAGACAGTGCGAGACTTACTTGATAAGCCTGAGTAAATGAATGGCGGAGCAGAGTTTGGGAGAGATATCAAAAGGAAGAATTTTTGAGAGCGACAAGAGACAGAGCCAAGTGGAAGTCCATAATCGGCTACGTTCTGAAGGGACACGGCACATGAAGAATTGCAAACAGACACAGAGCATGTGCGGGTGGTGTAGCGATTATAGATACGGCAAGTGAAATTGACAAACAGAGTTCAAATTCTAACTGTTTTTATTATTGTTATATTTTCTTCGCTATTGGGAATGGCATTAAAATTATCTCTTCTCCTCCTCAACTACGGATTAAATAACAAACAACAATACATATTTCAAAAAAGGAAAAATACAACGGTAAACTACTTTATGATGATGATGACGACAAGAAGAAGAAGAAAGAATTATATCGAAGTAAAGAAAAGGCCTGGAATATCATTGCCGCCTACGCCCTGAAAAAATTAAATTTTATGTCATTCTGTCCCTGTTTATATTTTTGCCTAGATCTAATAAATTCCCTTTTGTCTTGGGTTAAAACTAATTGCTTAAAAGTAATATCTGTGGAAACTAATTAATTTCGCCAAAAAGCTGTTAAATGGCGCTGCCAATTATAAAAACGGGACACTATGTCCTTTTCTTTCTCCCAGCATGCTTTAGTGACAACACTACCGAAACTTACTCCCGGGCATGGGCATTAGGGTAGGTTGATTTTTCATTTTTCTTAAAATATTAAAAGATATCACTTACCGAAAATTGTGTATGGATCTATTAAGTACTGACACAAAATATTAGATCAAATACTTCAACGGTTTTTTGAACGTTTGGCATCAAAGATCGCAGACAAAAATATACTGAAAATTCCTCGTTTTCGCAAGATTTGACTTGAATATTAGTGAGAAAACCAAATACTTTTAGTATTTAAATCGAGGAATATCATTTTATTTTATAAAAATGATTAATTAAAGAAATGATAACGAATCTTCAAACTGAAAATCTGTGTCCACCCCTATTTTCAGTATCTGCTTTAAAAAAAAAAAAACTGCCTTTTAACATTATGAATTAAGCAGTGATGTTTAAATACCTTAAATGATTTTTTCTGTTATAAGTGAAAATATAACAAACAAACAAACAAGGAAAAACAGACACTATTTTAATAGAGCTTATATATATTAGTCAAATTGCTCCATATAAGAGCCCTTAGACAAAAATGGTGGTCTCAATTTCTTACTCAAAACTTTGGCTGTAATATGTTGATGCCTCGCTTCAAAATAAACAGTTTCCACAGCTTCCATTATTAACTTGATTGTCCGTTCCATGCCTTGGGAATGTGAAGGCAAATCTGGCAAGTCAAGCTTGGTTCTATTTAACAATGATTCCTGAAGTTCAGATTCAGAAAAATCTTCCGTCATTGGTGGTTCAAAAATGTCCTTTTTTTTCTCCCAGCATGCTACGGAGACCTACTCCCGGGCATGGGCATATCTTTCCCCGGGTGACTGAAATCTCTCTCACACTTTACTTTTTATGTCTTTTGCATGCACATTCGTGTAGTTTCTCTTTTCACTCAGTTATATAACAAAATGTGCGTTTTGGTGCATTGGATATCGGCTCGGAACGAGAAATCGGGGAGCCTAGTTCGAATTCCAGCTGAATTCATTGCATTCACTTACGCGCAAATACCCTTGGGAAAGGTATTAATCCGCCTATTCCTTCCAGTTATGGGTTAAATAACAGGACAGGTTGGGTTCTGTAGCCTTGGTCGGCAACCAGTCTACCGCAGAAAGCAATGGCAACCTACTGCGGGATAATCTTCTGCCCAGTCACTCATGTCTCTTTCGAGACATGATCGCCCAAGCGTGTATCACGTATGGCACTTAACTGACTGATATAACAAAAATCGTCTTGTTGAAATGAATTACATGTCCTTATACTTGTCATTTAAATGTACAAAAATTGTTGTCACTGAATTTAGTTCAACTAGGAGCGAGAAGCAGAATCAGGCCAAAAATAAGCCGAGATCAGTGCGGGTTCGTCAAAGACACTGGAACAACGAACGCCATATTTATGATTAGGATGCTCTCCGAAAGGGCAATATAAACGAAGAAGGACTTGTACCTGGATTTCATCGATTATGCAAAGACGTTTGACAAACTACGCCACAAAGAAGCGATGGAAATGCTCGGCAGCCTCGACGTATTTGAGAAAGACCTAAGAGTAATCAAGAATCTCTACTGGCAGCAAACCGCCTGCATACGAACAGGTAACGAATTCAGCAGATATATAAAGATAGAAAGTGGCGTAAGACAAGGATGTGCCTTTTCACCGGATCTATTCAACTTGTACAGCGAGACTATTCTGAGGACCCTAAAAGTTATGCCAGGATTCGTCATCGGGGGCCACAGTTTAAACAACCTAAAAGGTACGCAGATGATACAGTGCTGATAGCTGATACAGAAAGGAAACTACAAGACCCGCTACAGAAAGTAGCTGAAGAGAGTGACAAGGACTACAAATAAACTGCAAGAAAACATGATCATCAGCAAAAAGGGCAGCCCAAAATGCCAAATACAGGTGGAGGATACTAAAATCAAGCAGGTACAAAGTTCTAAATACCTAACAGAAGACGAAAAGTGCAACACAGAGATCCGAAGGTGAAATGGCATCACCAAGAAAGCAAGCCAGAAGTTGAGTAAAGTATTAAGAAACAGGACAATTTCGCTAGAAACAAAGAGGAGAGTACTGGATTACTATGTGATGTCAGTTTTTCGATATGGCAGTGAATGCTGAACAATATCGTCAAAGATGAAGGAAAAACTTGAAGCAACTGAAATGTGGTTCTACAGAAGGAGGCTGCGCATATTATGGATCGAGCATGTGAGCAATGATGAAGTTTTGGAAAGGATGGGAACGAAAAGGAAATTAATATTGAGCATCAGGAAGAGATAGCTAAGTTTGTTGGAACATGCAATAAGGAAGGAGGGCTTGGAGAGCCTGATACTAACAGGCCAGATAGAGAGGAAAAGAGACAGGGGGAAGCAGCGGGTTACATATTTGAAGGGCTTGATCAGGTGGATGAGGGAACGAGGGTTGCGTGGTGTAACAGGAGAAAGCGTGCTAAGAGCCACCAGATTTAGGGAGATGTGGAAAGCCATGATCACCTACGTCCTGAAAGGACAAGGCACATAGAAGGAGCAGAACATTAGCATTCATATATAATTCAGGTGTTATACTTTATATAATTTGTTTGATTGTAAGTATTGATGGTTTGCTAATAAAACTACAAGTATAAGCAATATATTCAGCACAGGTTTTTTTCCAAATCATTTCACCCAAATCAAGGCAATAAAGCCACTAAGACGCAGAGTGCTACCGAAGAAACGTTACGGAGAGGAAAATACAAGAAGAATAAAATTCAAAAGGACAGAAGATGACAAATTACGTGACATTTAAATTTTTAAATGTCTTTTTTTTATATAAAGTTGGGGAGAGTCAAGATTTATGTCTTTATCTTGACCCAAATATTTCGTGATTCGTTTCATTGTTCACAGTTTTCTTTCATTGTCAGGATCGTACAAGAAATGTAAAAGTCTTATTTGGCATCTAAGGATTGGTATTAACTTTGCCCAGCGTTCATGATAGAATAAGAATTATTTATCATAGGAACTTGTTCGTACCTGTCTTAAGTTATGGTTTTGTTGATCCCCAGTCGCTGTAACTCCCATCATGCTACAGTTGTGCTTATTATCTGAGACGAGAATTTCATTTGACATCTTAAATTTTACGAATTGTTTTCTAAATGGTCAGCTGCGGACAAAGCTGAGTGCTTTGCCCGCAGATTCTCATCCAACTCCACATTTAACTCATCTGGAGTATGCTCTCCCGACTTCCCTATTAGAACTGAGGCCAAACTGCACGACGTATATATTACCCCGACAGTAGTATCCCGAGAAATTTCAAAACTCGACCCCCATAAGGCGAGTGGAGACATTGGAATCCCGGTGATAGTCCTTAAGAGGTGTGCTCTGAACTTTCCCCTGTCCTCTCTAAACTATTTAACTACTGCCTTTCTGCTGCCTGCTTTCCTGCATGCTGGAAGTTCTCTTCAGTCGTTCCTGTATTTAAAAATTGTGGTGAACCCTCGGACCCATCCAACTATCGCCCTATCAGTCTTCTACCGATATTCGGGAAAGTATTCGATGCCATAATCAATACTGAAATAATTCATTATCTCACTGCCCACAAACTCTTCTCTGACAGGCAATATGGTTTCCGCATTGCCAGGTCCACGGCCGACTTGTTAACAACCGTAACGGAGTACATGCTCCAGGCCCTTGATGAGTGTGACGGGGCTCGCGCGGTTGCTCTGGACATCTCCAAGGCTTTCGTCAGGGTTTGGCACTCTGGCCTCCTATGCAAGCTACGGGGTTACGGTATTACCGGTCCCCTGCTTGACCTAATCCAATCTTTTTTAAATAACCGTAAAATGAAGGTCGTTTTGAATGGGCGTGCCTCTTCATCCTACAGCACGAATGCTGGTGTCCCACAGGGCTCTATCCTGGGCCCGACGCTCTTATTTTCATCAACGACCTCCCAGATGAGATCAAGTCCCAAGTAGGCATCTACGCAGATGACACTACAATATACTCCCGCACCAGTAAGAAACCTGTCGTGGCGGACAGACATAATCTCGCTGCTGACCTTGAACAGGATCTACACTCTGTGGTGAACTGGGGCAAGAAGTGGCTTGTCAACTTCAATTCGTCTAAGACCAAGCTGTTGTCTGTCAAGCATTACAGGCAACCTCTCCTGCCTCCCATAAGCATGGACCAAGCGATTCTCCCTGAGAGCAATACACTACGCCTCCTCGGCCTTACCCTCTTCTCAGACCTCAAATGGAACCACTATATTGAATCTACTGCTAAGAAGGTTGGGTCACTATGTCGATCCAGGATGTTTTTTCCGCCTGAATCCATCCTGCATATATACAAGTCAACCATCCGTCCGTGCATGGAGTACTGCTGCCATTTATGGTCAGGTGCCTCTGCCGTTCTTCTCAGTGTTCTTGACAGGCTCCAAAAGAGAGTCTGTAATGTGATAGGTACTGATCTGGCGGCTCGACTGCAGCCACTTCCCCATCGTCGAAATGTGGCCTCCCTTTGTCTGTTCTATAAATACTTTCATGGCTTCTGCTCGGACGAACTTAAGTCACTGGTGCCTCCTCAACTCATGCAACCAGACTGGCATCTGGGTCCCACCCATTCACAGTCAGGTTAGCCAAATGCAGACGACAATTCTACTCCTGCAGCTTCTTCTCTCGCACTTCCCGCCTGTGGAACTCGCTCCCATATTCTTGCTTTCCTGACGGCTACAACCTCTAGAAATTTAAATGCAAAGTCGAAACTCATCTACTAACCACTAGACTAGCTCTTTCCCCACCCACCGTATAACCTTCCCTTTCTCAGCTTTCTATTGCTCCTTTCTAACTAGTTTGTACTCCTCACTCTTCTCTAATTAATCTTTTTACAGTTATGTAGCCCCCCCTCCCCGCTCATCAGTGGCATTTCTGCCTTGCTCGGGGTGAAATGATTAAAAAGAAAGAAAAAAAAAAAGCTAAGTAGAACAATAGATTTCCATAGAATATTTAATACGAGAATGCTGGCCGTCATATGAAGAGTTGTGTAAACATATTGACAGATTCTTTATTCAGCTTTCATCCAACACTCTGCATAAAGAAAAAGAGAGGAGGGAATCTCTGCGTCAGGGAAATAAAGAGAGGGGGAATCTTTCCATGTGGATTGTAAACTTATGGAAGGTCAAAGAAAGCATAATGTAAGGCTTTAGAGTAACAAGGCAAACAAATGATTGGTGGTCAACAATCGATTAAAAAAAAAGTAAAAAGTAAAAAAAAAAAACAAAAAAAAAGATCCCCGATTTACAAGATAATTATTCTGTTATATTATAACTTCGTTTATTGGCGTTACTATAACAGGATATCTTATATGATCTAAGAAAGATAAAGATACGCGACCGATAAATATGTACTGTAACATTGCGTTTTATATCAAGACTGGTGATTTTATACAATTTATAAAACATTCCGATACTTACGAGACATGTCCGAAAGGTATCCGGATATGTAGAATACCTCGACCGTCTTTCAATTTTTCGTTCTATGTTTCGTGAAGTTTTCTTTTCCTAATATCCTATCACCCCCACCACTTGGGCAGTCAAACCCTCCCTCTATACCCACAAAATCTAGACTTGGTTTCTTTTGACATTTCTTTTACCAACACTAAAACCATTGCTAGAAAAAGCAGGTGGTTACAAACCGAAAGAGCGTGACAAAAGAAGACTATTCAAAGGACACTGGAAAAAGTGTGCTAGATTAAGAACATGAAGCAGCTGATGGTAATCCCTAAAGAGGACTTTTCAGACTGTTTTCAAGAAGAATGGATTCTGGAATACGTGGGAGAGATTTCAAATGGAGTACTTTAAAGCGAACTGAGGCGTCATTGTAGTCTGCTTTTTCGTTAACGTTAAATATCTGAATCTTTTCCTTCACATACATCTTATGAGAATTCAAGGGCACCTCGAAAAAGAGAGGGGGAATCTGAATAAAGACAATTCAAGGTGATTCGCAAGCTTATCTCGCTAGAATCATTGCAATTGAGTAGCGAGTTCGATCCTCACTGGGTGTCCCTTACTATCGGCCTTGTGTCACATCTAAGCTACGCTTAGAAAAATCACCATCTTATGAGAATGCAGTTTAGTGTCAAGGACCGACGTTGTTAGCGTAGGTTTAGGCTGTTTACTTCAAAAGAAAATTTTTAATGGTTACCAGAAAGATAATATCTCTAAATTGAAACTAAATCAGTGTGTCAGCGTGTCTTTATTTGATATTTCGCGATAAAAGACTAACGTAAGCTGATATAAATGTGCAATTGCCACGTCATGCATTATTTGTTATTGTGCAATTACTGAGACGAGAAATAAAAATGAAATACTGCCTCGCGTCACCACAAAAAAAAAAAAAAAAAAAAAAAAAAAAAAAAAAAAAGAAGATAGAAAAGTCAATTTGCTTAAATTTTTGTGAATTTTAAATATTCAACAATGTACTTTCAGGAGTAGGATGCGTATTTATTCAGGATTGTAACAAGTTATTGCATTCACGTGGAACCAGTAAAAAAAGAGGGATATACGAGTAAACGGACTGTATAGCCAAAAAAAAAAAAAAAAAAAAAAAAAAAAAAAGGACATGTTAAAGTTCTGAATCACGAAAGGAAACAATTGCTTTTATTGATATAAAAGCAATTTTTTGTACACATTTTATATAACCACAAAGTGCCTGTCACTTTAACTGAGCAGGTTCATGCCGACTTTGAAACTCGAGTTTCATAACGGGGTTCACATGAAATTTCGAAGTCGGCATGAACCTGCTCAGTTAAAGTGACAAACTTTTTTTTGCTTATCAATGCTCTATCTCCACTTCGATATCGAGCAATTTACAAAAACAAAAACACAAAAAACAAAAACAAACCAAAACACCCCTTAAAAATTAAAAAAAAAAAATTTTGAGGCTAAGTATCACAACTCAAAACACACATAACTAAATGGTGCTTGGTGTCAAAATTGCTGGGTTTTTTTCAGTAATTTACTGATAGGAAGGGGAGGCATTTTTGGCGAGCAGGCTTTTAGTCATAAAGTGCTCGATACCAACATAGAGCGTTAGTAGAATTAATATCGAGGGTTTTCTTTCACTTAACTGAGCAGTGTTGTTTCAGTCATGCCTACTTAAGTTTCGTGAAAGGATTGTTATGTCTTCACTCTTCAGGCATTTCGTTTATTATGCTGTTGCTTTCCAATGATTTTCCATATTTATATATATGAATTTTGGTGTAATATGATATCTTTGTAAGATATCTTCAAGATGTATGGTTAGTGTGTGTATATAGCTTTAAAGATATAGTGATTGTGTTTTCTTGCAGTGTGCCAATGTGTAATTTTTTTTTTTTATTGTGCAAACTTGTCTTTGAATTTACAAATTCAAAAAACATTGTAATCGCAAAGAAATCTGTGCATTTTGTGAATCTTGCAATGCAATTCTTTTCGGAGATTGTTCTAATGTTCCCTCAATCTAAGAAAAATCGTCCCACAGACGAAAATATTACTTGCATAAGGGCCCAAAAATGCGACATTTTCACCCCGAAGTAATCACTCGTTTTAAACAAAATTTATTCAACATTAAAAAAAAAAATACTAAATAACTGATATATAGTATCTAATCGAATAGGTTGCCCCCCCCCCCAATAAAATTTACAAATCTGCTTTGTATATAATGACAAAAGCAAAATGGTGTAGAATATACAGCGTACAAAGTATATATGAAAGAAATGTATGTGCATCACAAACTTTATAATAATTGCAAACGAAGCAAAGACAGCATAAAAATATCCCCATTCAAACAATTTAGATGACAAAAAAGATGAAATAGAAAACTTCAAGATTTAATTAAAACAAAAAAAGATATATAATAAGGGAGATAACTCTTCTTACCGATTTCTCATTTGCTGGCAACGTGCTATCATCAAACGAGTGCATATCCATACCATTTGAACTGCAATAATCACTGTGAGGAGGCTCAGGATGGACGCTTTTCTCTGAGAGTTTTGGATCCTTAGAGATGTCATCTATGCAGTCAGGTACAGCACCCTTATTTTCATAAGCATACATGCAATCCGATGATGTGTAAGGCGGAACTGACAGCCAGTTGCGGCGGTACCCCACGTCCTCTGGGTCTTCGGGGATACGGAACTTCTGTCTAATGTGACGCCTTGACCACTGTAACAAGGTAAGGAGGAGGCTTCAGTTGCTGACCAGCGTAATTTTTTGTGGGGGTGGAGGACAAAGACGTGGGGGTGGAGGACAAAGACTTGGTGGCGAATAGACAGAAGCTATCTTTAAAACAAAAATCATAAGTTATAATACTGGGTCGGCTATAAGTACTTCCATTTACCCCAACTGGAGACGTGCAAACATTTTTTTTTAATCATATCACCCCGAGCAAGGCGGTAACGCCACTGATGCGCAGGGGGCTACGTAAGAGTGAAAAGATTGAAAAAGAGAAAGCCGGAAACCACATCCTAAACAGGGAACAAGGAATGAGCCTCTTCACCTGTTCAATAGACGTAGGTGGGTGTGAACCGGGATTGGGTAGGAACGAGTTGAGGGCTTCAAGAACGCTCTGAGAGCGTTATCAACATTTAATTTCCCCCCTCTAGGCTATATTAAATCATAATAATTCGTTGTCTGATTCCTTGAACCTTAAAATATCGGATGGCTTCTAACGAAATTAAAACTAGTCATCTCATATTTTTAATGTTCGTCACCTTAACCAGTTCGACTACCTCATGTTTAGGAACAATTCGTTTCTATAGCGATTTTGACATTAGATTTTTTTCCCTAATTTCTATTGTTGGTTTACTCGTTTGCTATTTCATAGCTGCAGTTCCGTTTTCAGTTTTCGTTTCATTATTAATTTTGACTAATTTTCTTCATTTTCTTTTTACGACAACGTTGCTAACTGGATTAGTTTTTTTTACCATTAAATTAAACGGTCGAAACTAAAACGCTGTGATTAAAAAAAAAAAAAAAAAAGCAACAGAAATGGTAGAAAAAAAATTAATGTTGAACAAAATTCCGATTGAATAAATACTTAAAAAAATTTTTCGCTCGTCTTTGAAGAGAAACACGATATTAAAATGTTATTGAGCGAGGGGAATGTTGCCAATTGTTAAATAGTTGAATTGAGATTAGAGTAATACTTAAAGAAATTGAAATCATTGACAAGATAAAAATGGAAGAGAACTATCTCGAAATATTGTGAAGTTTGGTGATTTTAGCAAGTTGGATGCAGAAAGCCATTTGCAGTGAATGAAGCAATGATGACAGCCGACCGTGCGAAGTGGATGGTAGGCAAGACTGAAAAAAAATGTCATTGAAACGTTTATTTTTTTTATCATCTGTGCAAAGCAAAGTGATGGGTGGTGCCTCAAACCTACCTTCAGCACGGTCCTCACTAGCTGTTTCCCTTGTGGGCTTGTAACGGACTAAGCTAAGCTTAGTATATATCCGAAATCCTCGTTAGTGGCTAGCAAGTTAATTGGACTTGACCAGGTAGCGAGCTCTAGTCTCATTGGATGCTTCCAGTTTGTCACCTTTGAGCCAGACTAAACTAAGCTTAGTAAATATCTATGTAACAGCAATTAAGGAGTTGGGGGGATGTTAAGATTTTACAAGTATTATGAAGATAAATTAATGGAATACAAATAAAAAAAATATAGCACAAATTTGGTTAACGACAAACGAAAGCTCTTTAAGCATTTATCGATCTTTATATTTCGAACCAATTTTGGGGGTTTCCCGTGCACATTTAAGTTTTATTTTAATAATTCACCTCAAATAATGTAAAAATTATCGCAAATATTAATCTACCCCTTCAAATTATAAATTTGAAATCATTGTTTTTTTTAATTTTTGGCACTCTGTTGAAATTAAAAATTTTAAATCAAAATTTGTTTAGCCTCACAACAACTCCAAACCTCAGAATGAAAATTTAGCAAAAATCAAGGAATTATTTATATTCCGTAAGTGCAGACGATATTCCAGGTACTTACAAGGAATTTTTACAATTTAAAAAGAAAAAATATTTGTTTTTGGCTTGTTTAGGGAAGTGAGCGCTTACAGCACACTTAGAAATAGCGCACACCAGAGTCTCACACATTTGGGGTGATCGTCAAGGTCAGCCCGACCCAAGTACAATGGAAAGGCGTCGCTCTGGGAGAATTTGGTGTAAATTTTAGTAAGTATGAATTCTTTTTTATTTTGGGGTAAACAAATGATCCCATAATTAAATATAAACTGTAGAATTTCTAGATACCTTCAGCTATGGTTACCGTATAGTTGGGTCATGTAGAAATATATATATAATCTACCCACACACAAAAGCATAAATTTCATAAACGAAAATGATATCAATATAAAATGCATATTTATTTTGTCTTAATTTTATAGTGCTGGTCGTTAAATTATTTTACTACGATTGTATTTGTCTATATTTCTGAGTTGAGGTAATTACATTGTTCGAACTTGTCCTCATGTTGGACATAGTCACGACGTTTTGGCCGTTGTATACTCCGACTTTCTTCCAGTAACCTGAAGAAGGTCGGATTGTACAACGGCCGAAACGTCGTGAATATGTCCGAGAAAAACAACAGCCCTAACAACGTAAAAATAAAAAACACTACGATTGTGTTGAAAAATGTGCTAAGATAGTGATAATTCTTAGAGAATATTTTTATTGATTAATAGGGCATTTTAGTTTATTTAAATAATTTTTATTATTATAACTTTTATTTTATTTAAATAAGTTTTACTTCAAGCTATGTAAATGTTGCTAAAACATATCAGGAGTAAGATATATTCAAGAATGGTGCGAGCGAGTTAAAGCGTGACTCCGCCTGAGGAAGGGCACAATAATTTCATTAGTCTAGAGGCCCCAAAACTTCATAACCTGGCCGTATATATAATTTTCATTTAACCATTAACATTGCTTCGCGTAGTATAATCTTCAAAATCGGTTGTATATATTTTCATTCATTGTATAAAATATCATTGGGGTTATCAATTTTAAATATGTTATCCCCCCCGCCGACAAATTGTACATACAGGTTTAGTTAGATGTTCAGAGTCCTTGAGGCATTATGGTGTTTGTAGTAGGAATGGTATGTAAGAATGTCATGTTTTGGTGTAAGGGATATTGTATAGTCTGCTTGGATCAGCGAGTGAGGATACCTAAATTAATGTAAGACAGATGAAGACCAGCCTTTCCTCATCCCACGTTTGGCCTCTTGCCGAATTTTTGTATTTACAAAAATAATTTTCAAAATCGGCCTTGGACGCTCCCTAGTTTTACAATTCTTTTTCACGTTTTTCAAAAAGAAATGCAACAGCGTGAGTGTTCCAAATAATTCCATTCACATTTTCGATACTATGACGCATTCTTTTCGAAAAATGTGAAAAAGAAATACAGAGCTCAACAGCGTCTGAAGGAAACAACCATCCATTTTTAAAAATCGCGCTGCGCAAAACAATTTTAACGGATAAATCAAAAATATTCGTTTACTTTAGAAACAATGATTTCCACACTACATTAGATCATGCAAGTCAATGTTTTCATAATAAAAGTGGTATTAAATTAAGTCTGTAGGTCTTAGCGAGGACAATCCTTCGAACCTCGACGACTGAATTTTTTAAAAATCTTTTCATCCCAAGCAAGGCGGTACCGCCACTGATGCGCAGGAGGCTACATAAGAGTAAAAGTTTCGGCAGAAGGAGAGTGAGTAGAAAGACGAACCAGATACAGGGGGTGTCAGAGAAAGAGCAAGAGAAGGATGGGAACACAGGCGTGAAAGCAGTTGCGAAGGCAGAGAAAAAGGAAAATAAGATATATAGGGTGATGTAGAAAGGACTGGAGTCAAGTGGATAATAGATGGGAATTGACATTGCATTTAAATTTCTGGAGGTTGTAGCCGTCATATATGGAAGGGAGTTCCACAGGCGGGAAATGCGAGAAAAGAAGCTGATGGAGTATTATTGTCAGCTGCATTTGGTTGATCTAACTGTAAATGGGTGGGACCTTGTCAGTATGGTTGCACGAGAATGACAAATAACAAACCCCACCACTTAAAGACTACCAGCAACAGCAAAAATGGATAGCACGTGTAACTCGAAGAGAAAACGACCTACCAAGGTACTTCAAAGAAAATGTCAGGAAGGAATCCCCCATTAATAATGAAATGAGCGATAACAGTTAGCGGCCCTGATAGAGCTATTTTCCCCGAAGCATTAATAGAAACGGTTTATAGATATTTAACTGACAATAAAATTGGCTGTTTGGTTAATGAGCGTTGGATGTTTTCTTGTAAGGAAACGGCTATTTTTTCTATTACCAGTTAACATATGTAAGTTTTAAATTTTCATGATATACTTTAATTTTATTTGAAATTCAGATGAAATATTTAAGTTTTTTTTTTAGAAATATTTAGAACAACTTATGTAAGTCTTTATTATGCTTGTTCATATTTACTGCTAAGAAGGTTGGGTCACTATGTCGATCCAGGATGTTTTTTTTCCGCCTGAATCCATCCTGCATATATACAAGTCAACCATCCGTCCGTGCATGGAGTACTGCTGCCATTTATGGTCAGGCGCCCCTGCCGTTCTTCTCAGTGTTCTTGACAGGCTTCAAAGGAGAGTTTGTAATGTGATAGGTACTGATCTGGCGGCTCGACTGCATCCACTTCCCCATCGTCGAAATGTGGCCTCCCTTCGTCTGAGCAGAAGCCATGAAAGTATTTATAGAACAGACAAACTGGGTCCCACCCATTCACAGTCAGGTTAGCCAAATGCAGACGACAATTCTACTCCTGCAGCTTCTTCTCTCGCACTTCCCGCCTGTGGAACTCGCTCCCATATTCTTGCTTTCCTGACGGCTACAACCTCCAGAAATTCAAATGCAAAGTCAATACCCATCTACTAACCACTGGACTCTAGCTCTTTCCCCACCCCCGTATAACCTTCCCTTTCTCTCCACCTATGTATCTGTCATCGCACCTGCATTCTCAGCTTTCTATTGCTCCTTTCTAACTAGTTTGTACTCCTCACTCTTTTCTAATTAATCTTTACAGGTATGTAGCCCCCCGCTCATCAGTAGCATTTCTGCCTTGCTCGGGGTGAAATGATTAAACAAAAAAAAAAAAAAAAAAAATCAAATAAACGTATGTATTGATATTTTCCTTTAAATTTCAGATATACAAAGATTTTATGTTTCACAAGAGAAGAGAAACGAAAAAGAAAAACACGATATTAGAAAGTTATTGGGTGAGGGGAATATTGACACTTGTTAATTAGTTGAACTGAGATCAGAGAAATCCTTAAAGAAATTGAAATCATTGGCAAGATAACAAGGAGAACATTGGTTTAAGAATGTAAAGAGATAGTAACACAAACAAAAAAAAAAAAAAACAAAAAAAAAACACACAAACAAAAAAAAAAAACACACAAACAAAAAAAAAACACACAAACAAAAAAAAAACACACAAACAAAAAAAAAAACACACAAACAAAAAAAAAAACACACAAACAAAAAAAAACACACAAAAAAAAAAACACACAAACAAAAAAAAAAAACACACAAACAAAAAAAAACACACAAACAAAAAAAAAAACACACAAACAAAAAAAAAACATACAAACAAAAAAAAAACACACAAACAAAAAAAAAACACACAAACAAAAAAAAAACACACAAACAAAAAAAAACACACAAACAAAACTGGTTAACAAAATAGTTGAAGAACCGGGTGTTGTTCAAATAAATAGAGAGAAAAAGATCCAGAATATTAATAACATTGAAAAAAAAAAAAACGCTTAAGTTGGGTGAGAAAATACATAAAATGCTAATCAAGTTTGTTTATGATGGATTATATGGATTGATCGTTCAGAGAAATAACGAAGTAGTATGGCTCAGAAAATAACAGTGGTAGGGTTTTGAGGAGAAATAAAATTATAGGCCCTTTCAAAGATGGCCATGCTAGAATAAATGCCGAGAATTATTGTAAGACGTATTTTGTTAGTGGTATAAGTTACAAAGACTCTAAGCTAAATTTATGTAGGACAATGCAAGTCTGATTTAATTTATGCAAGACAACGCTTCTTCGTAATCTGCAAAAAATTTATTTCTTTTCTAAACTATCAAATTAATAAAAATCTTCAGATTCTCTAAATACTAAACTGAAATCTTGTATGTCATCATTAAAAGAGATACGTGAAGTGAACAATATTTACGCAAAAAATCTCGAAAGGTAATGAAAATTAATGTAGCTCTAACAAGTAGAAAAATTAACAAAATCAATGGTTGAAATAATGATGAAGGTAATAGAATGTCAACATGTCCATATTAACAGGTTTCTTTAGCCTATGTCTTTTGAATGCGTTTATAAATAAAATTTGTTTGAATGACACCATACAAGTTATCGATATACTTTTTGAAGCAATAGGTATTGTTAGTTAAAATTCACAAGATGTGTTACTCATCTAGATAGAAGCGTATTCTGAAGAATCTACCAACCAAATTTATTATGTAAACATTGACCGGCATAAGAAAATAAGTGCAGCCTATAAGAAAAAAATAATCAATTTCGTAATTAAGTAAAATAAAAATGTAATAATTAGAAACATTTTTAAACAATCTTACTTTACGGAAATAATTTCTTAAAATAAAGAAAATGTGAATTCTTACCAAAACGCAAACCATGAACACTATGAAGAGAAGGAGAATACATCCACAAACGATGACTGCGATCCCCCAATTAGGAATGGCCTTTACTTCTTCCGCCTTTGCTGCCAAAAGAACTGAAATGGAAAAAAATAATGCAGAAGTCATTAGAGAGAGACAAAAAGAAAAAGAAACAACGGAGACACAGAGAGAGAGAGAGAGAGAGAGAGAGAGAGAGACAAAAAGAAAAAGAAACAACGGAGACACAGAGAGAGAGAGAGAGAGAGAGAGAGAGAGAGAAAACAAAAAGAAAAAGAAACAACGGAGACACAGAGAGAGAGAGAGAGAGAGAGAGAGAGAGAGACAAAAAGAAAAAGAAACAACGGAGACACAGAGAGAGAGAGAGAGAGAGAGAGAGAGAGAGACAAAAAGAAAAAGAAACAACGGAGACACAGAGAGAGAGAGAGAGAGAGAGAGAGAGAGAGAGAAAAAGAAACAACGGAGACACAGAGAGAGAGAGAGAGAGAGAGAGAGACAAAAAGAAAAAGAAACAACGGAGACACAGAGAGAGAGAGAGAGAGAGAGAGAGAGACAAAAAGAAAAAGAAACAACGGAGACACAGAGAGAGAGAGAGAGAGAGAGAGAGAGAGACAAAAAGAAAAAGAAACAACGGAGACACAGAGAGAGAGAGAGAGAGAGAGAGAGACAAAAAGAAAAAGAAACAACGGAGACACAGAGAGAGAGAGAGAGAGAGAGAGAGACAAAAAGAAAAAGAAACAACGGAGACACAGAGAGAGAGAGAGAGAGAGAGAGAGAGAGACAAAAAGAAAAAGAAACAACGGAGACACAGAGAGAGAGAGAGAGAGAGAGAGAGAGACAAAAAGAAAAAGAAACAACGGAGACACAGAGAGAGAGAGAGAGAGAGAGACAAAAAGAAAAAGAAACAACGGAGACACAGAGAGAGAGAGAGAGAGACAAAAAGAAAAAGAAAAAGAAACAACGGAGACACAGAGAGAGAGAGAGAGAGAGAGAGACAAAAAGAAAAAGAAACAACGGAGACACAGAGAGAGAGAGAGAGAGAGACAAAAAGAAAAAGAAACAACGGAGACACAGAGAGCGAGAGAGAGAGAGAAAAAGAAACAACGGACACAGAGAGAGAGAGACAAAAAGAAAAAGAAACAACAGAGAGAGAGAGAGAAAAAAGGCAACGGAAAAAGAAAGAGAAAGGAACAAGGGAAACAGAGAAAAAGAGAGAGAAAACACACACACAGAGAGGGAGGAAAAAGAAGCCACACACACACACAGAGAGGAAAAAGACACACACACAGAGAGAAAGACACACACACACAGAGGGAAAAAGACACACACACACACAGAGAGGAAAAAGACACACACACACACACAGAGGGAAAAAGAGACACACACACACACAGAGAGGAAAAAGAGACACACACACACACAGAGAGAAAGACACACACACACACAGAGAGGAAAAAGACACACACACACACAGAGAGGAAAAAGAGACACACACACACAGAGGGAGAGAAAGAGACACACACACACACAGAGAGGAAAAAGAGACACACACACACAGAGAGGAAAGAGACACACACACACACAGAGAGAGACACACACACACACAGAGAGGGAAAAAGAGACACACACACACAGAGAAAAAGACACACACACACAGAGAGGAAAGAGACACACACACACACAGAGAGGAAAAAGAGACACACACAGAGAGGAAAAAGAGACACACACACACACAGAGAGAAAGACACACACACACACACACAGAGAGGGAGAAAGAGACACACACACACACACACAGAGAGGAAAAAGAGACTGCACACACACACACACAGAGGGAAAAAGAGACACACACACACACACACAGAGAAAAAAGGACACACACACACACACAGAGAGAGACACACACACAGAGAAAGACACACACACAGAGGAAAAAGACACACACACAGAGGGAAAGACACACACAGAGAGGGAGAAAAAGAGACACACACACACAGAGGGAAAAAAAGACACACACACAGAAGGAAAGACACACACACACAGAGAAAAAAAGAGACACACACACACAGAGAAAAAGAAACACACACACACAGAGAAAAAGAGACACACACACACAGAGAAAAAGACACACACACAGAGAAAGAACACACACACACAGAGAGAAAAAGACACACACACAGAGAAAGAGACACACACACACACAGAGAAAGAGAGAGACACACACACACAGAGAGAAAGAGAGAGACACACACACACAGAGAAAGAGAGAGACACACACACACACAGAGGAAAGAGAGAGACACACACACACACAGAGAAAGAGAGAGAGACACACACACACAGAGAGAAAGAGAGACACACACACACACAGAGAAAGAGAGACACACACACACACAGAGGAAAGAGAGAGACACACACACACACAGAGAAAGAGAGAGACACACACACACACAGAGAAAGAGAGACACACACACACACACAGAAAGAGAGACACACACACACAGAGGAAAGGCACACACACACAGAGAGAGAGACACACACACAGAGGAAAGAAGACACACACACACACACAGAGAAAGAGAGACACACACACACAGAGGAAAGAGAGACACACACACACACAGAGGAAAGAGAGAGACACACACAGGAAAGAGAGAGACACACACACAGAGAAAGAGAGACACACACACAGAGGAAAGAGAGAGACACACACAGAGGAAAGAGAGACACACACACACAGAGGAAAGAGAGGCACACAGAGAAAGAGAGAGACACACAAGAGGAAAAGAGGGAAAAGATATCTATAATGTGATCATGACAGTATTTCTCATCATTTTATCTGCAACAATTGGATTAAAGTCTGTGATAAATGACACTGGTCTTAGATTGTCTATTTACTACGAATATCTTTTTATGAAACTGACCCCCCGATTGCACAAGCGAAATGCCTCCACCCACCAAGTCGGTGTTTATGAACTCAAATACAATGAAAGTAATTCTTTTGTCACCAGAGTCTATCATTCGTCTATGATTTTAACATTTCTCCCGCAACTGGTCTAGTGCTCCTGATATATATTTTGAGCTTCTTGACAAAATACAAAATAGATTCTACAATGCTATTGGTCCTCTCTTGATATCTCGACTTCAGTCACTTCCCCACCGCCCTATAAATTTTCTATAAATACTTTTATGATAATCGTTCTAATGAGCCTTCCTCTTTGGCGGCAAGATCTCACCATTTTACTGTTGAAATGGTTAGAAGTAGCCGTAAGTTCTATGCTAGCGTTTTCTTTTCTCGGAATTCTCGCTTTGTAACTCTTCCAGTTTTCTAGTTTAATCTTCAAAAAATCTAAAAGCTGAACCGATTATCTTGAAAATTTACACAGTTGTACTATAAGCGTCTGCGAGTGTTTTTAGCTAGGTTTTGTATCGAGGTTCCCCCGATAAATATCGATAATTGAAAAAATCGGGTTAAAGAAAAAGTGGTCCGATTTTAATCAAATTTGATACACTCATAGACAAAGACATAAGAAACGATATTCAGAAGTTTCAAGGTTGCACTTCTTACAATAGTGCAGACAATTTGATATCGATACCAGGAAAAAACAACTATTGTTTTTTAGTCTTTCGTGCCAACGTCCAAAGAGTCTGAACTCTAGGACCATGGATTAGTTTTAAAAAAGCTTTCATTACACCCGAGCAACGCCGGGCTATACTGCTAGTTATTACTATTTGATTATTGAAGGCTATAAACTGACAGTCTTAGTAGAGAAGCAAGTGAAATTAATATGAAAAAACACCAGTCAAATACCAAATCATGCAAGAATGTCGGGATCATCATATGTGGATCTAAGGAACTGAAAGAAACAATGTCTTAATTCTACAATGGAGGAGTAAAAGCAGGAAACAATGACATAATTTTAAAAAAAAATGTATCCTTCTGACTTACTTGTGTGTTTGACGGATCCAGGAAGGATGGTGAAATTGCCCAATTTGCTACCATTGTTCAAATGATCCAGGAAATAACTGTCTAATAATTTTGAATTCAAGTTTTGCTCATTATCAACAGAGAATCTGGCTTTGTATTGGACGATCACACTGCCTTGCCTGGAAAAAAACAAAAAAAAAAAAAAAAAAAAAAAAACTTTAGTCGATAATGAAAGGATTCAGAATTAGAAATCTGGCACTACCAAAGTAAAATGGTCTACAAGTAAGAAAAATAGGGAGAAATCATTTGAGAAATAAATTATGCAAACTATCGCCCGGTTCACACTCCACCCACGTCTATTAAACAGGTGAAGAGGCCCATCCCTTGTTTCCTGTTTAGGATGTGGTTTCCGGCTTTCTCTTTTCCAATCTTTTCACTCTTACGTAGCCCCCTGCACATCAGTGGCGTTACCGCCTTGCCCGAGGTGATATGATATATATCTCAGAATACTTTAGAACTTTACTCCGGTTGCAGTAATTGTCAGGCTCGAAAAATATTGATTAGTTATCGATTTAAAAAGGGGGTCTTGTTCATAATGATGATACAGTGTAAGATCTATTCCTTACTTTTAAGAGTAATTGGAAATTAGTAATTTTGTTTACAAATTTCATATTTGAAACTGTTTTCGTCATCGATACACATTTAGTATTTATTTTCAGAATATTTAAAAGGATTTACTTTTTTTTTAAACATTCGGTATATAAATTATTTATGTTAAAGAGTAAACGAACATATACTTTTATTAATTTCGGTAAATTAGAAAATTGACCCATCCCACAAATATTTTAACTCAGTTAAGTGTCATACGTGACACTGTTGGGTAATCATATCTTGAAGGAGGCATGACTGACTGATTAAAAAAAAAAAACAACTTCACTTCACTAAATTGCCGTTACTTTCTGCAGTAGATTGACCGCCAACCAAGGCTGTCCTGCTATTTAATCCACAGGTGGAGGGGTATTTACGCGTAAGTAAACGCAACGAAATTCAACTGGAATTTGAACTCTGCTCTCCGATTTCTCATTCCGAGCATATATCCACCGCACCACCCACGCAAATATTTTAACTATTCATCGGAGATAGTTGGCAAAAAAAAAAAAAAAAAAAGTTCTTCAAAAAGAAAAAAAATTCGTCAGACAATTCTTATTGTTTAAGATATTCTCTTAAAACAAAAGATGTATACTTTTTATCATTTTGTCTATACTTCATAGAGGCGGTATTATTTACATTATTTACTGTTCGGACTGTTGTCCTCATCTTTATTGCCATGTTTCAGTTCTTGTACGCTCTGGCCTTCCTCAGGTGCTACGAATTTTGAACCGAACCCTTCATTTCTTTTTGTATAAAATACTAGTAGTATAGCCCAGCGTTTCTCGGGTTTAATGAAAGCTTTAAAACTAATCCATGGTCCTGGAGCTCAGATTCTTTGGACGTTGGCACCAAAGACTAAAAAGCTATAGTTGTTTCCAGTTAAAGCGAAACCGTAAACTGAAAGAAAAATGAATGGATGTAAATCAAATTTTGATTTCCTGGTATCGATATCAAATAAGTTTTTTTCGTAGTAAACTGAATTTTGAAGGCTAAATAAGTCCTCTGAGTAAATGGTATCATGGCTGAGACTAAGAACTACAATTATACCTACTTAGAGCCAAACCCGAAGCAAAAACTAAAATAAAAAGGCTGAGAAAAAAAAAAAAAAAAAAAAAAAAAAAATACAGATATCTCGTGAGCAGGAAGTGTTGATAACTTTTCAAAGTCAAGGATCAATTTTACGCTGAATCGTTACTGTGAAACGAACCCCCTCTTCTAAATCGATCACTAATCAATATTTTTAGATTCTGACAAGTGTCGCGGTTTAAGAGAGCGCTGCTTAGATGTGACGCAAGACCGAACGTATGAGGCACCCAGTGAGGATCGAACTCACTACTCAACTGTAATGATTATAGCTGGACAAGCTTGCTAACCATTACACAACGTGGAGCTGCCCACAAAATGATTTTCTGAGCGTAGCTTAGATGTGGCAAAAGGCCAACAGTATGGAGCACCTAGTGAGGATCGAACTCATTATTCAGTTGTAACTGATATAGCGAAACAAGCCTGCCAACCTATACACCTCAAAGAGAGGTATAAAGAATACTAATCTAGAAAAAATATTTAAAAAATGTCTTTCCCCATTTTTTTCTTGAGTGGACCATTAAATAGAACAGGCATTTTTTTTTAAGATTGTAACTTTCAGTATTAAATGTATTAAATGTATTTATTTATTCTTTAGTCATCCGGTAAAACACGTTTTGTAGAGTTTTAGCAGAAACTCTGAGGTGCTGTGAGGAAGTGCGTTGTGGTACAGTGGATATCAGCTTGGAACGAGAAATCGAAGAGCCGAGTTCGAATTCCAGTTGAATTCATTGCATTCACTTACGCGCAAATACCCTTGGGAAAGGTATTAATCCGGCTCTTCCTTCCAGTTATGTGTTAAGTAACATGACAGATTGGGTTCTATACCGCAGAAAGCAACCTACTGTGGGATAATCTTTTGCCCAGTCAGTCACGTCTCTTTCAAGACATGATCGCCTAAGCGTGTATCACGTATGGCACTCAACTGACTGAGGTGCTGAATAGACGAGTGGTTTGGATGTTTATTCTTGAATATCATTTTCAAAACCTATTAAATACCATCCGATTTAGTATTTTCATACCCTTTAAGTGATTTCTTAGCTAGCCTTTTTTTTATTTTTAAAACAATTCGTTTACTGCATACTGAGAAAAATCTCAACCACTTGAATATTACCCCCCCCACCGCATATTAGGCATCAAAGACTTCTTAAAATACGCATTTGTAGATTACGTTGCTAGTCTTATCTACCAATCTGTTCGGACTAGTGTCTGTATCTCGAATGTTATCGTAACAACGTTTCGACCATTTATATATTTCGGCCTTCTTCATGTGTCTGTCGTAGTTCCGGTTATTTCGAACCGAACTCTTCACTCAGTCCAAGGAGGTAGGGTTTTCTCATTCCGCTGCTCATGCCAGGGGAGATAACTCATTTCTTTTCTAGTTGATTTGTCCTTATGATTTCGCTCATCTTTCTCCCACCAAAACCAGATTATATAACTATTCTCTACCCGATTCAGGAATCGAACTCACGATCGACAGAATACGAGATACGTTTAACCAATATTTTACCCACTAGATCAGTGGTAATTGTGACATATATATATATATATATATATATATATATATATGATAGATAAGTGGTTAATGCTAATGGATATACATTCTACAGTTAGATATTTACTTTTTTTTTTTTAAATGCTGAATACGAAAGTAGAGCATAGAAATATAGTTATTACTAGCAGTATAGCCCGGCGTTGCTCGGGTGTAATGAAAGCTTTAAAATTAATCCATGGTCATGGAGCTCAAACTTTTTGGACGTTGGCACGAAAGACTAAAAAGCAATAGTTGTTTCCAGTTAAAGCGAAACCGTAGACTGAAAGAAAAATGAATGTATGTAAGTCAAATTTTGATTTCCTAGTATCAATATCAAATAAGTTTTTTTCATTGTAAACTGAATTTTGAAGGCTAAATAAGTCCTCTGAGTAAATGGTATCATGGCTGAGACTAAGAACTACAATTATACCTACTTAGAGCCAAACCCGAAGCAAAAACTAAAATAAAAGGGCTGAAAAACTGATTTTAATCAGACCCGTTATATCTTATCGATTTTCTGCACTATTGTAAGAACTGCAACCTTGAAACTTCTGAATAACGTTTATGTCTTTGTCCATGAGTGCATCAAATTTGATTAAAATCGGACCACTCCTTCTATAACCCGATTTTTTCGATTATCGATATTTATCGAGGGTACCTTGACACAAAACCTAGCTAAGAACACTCGCAGACGCTTATAGTACAACTGTGTAAATTTTCAAGAAAATCGGTTCAGCCGTTTCGGAGTCTATAGGTAACGGACACACACAAAGTTCCATTTATAAATAAGTTTAGATAATAGCATACTGCTGTTATTATTATAAGGTGTGTGTGTTTTTTTTTCTGATGGTATATCCAGTTTCAATCTACGTGAAAACAGAAGTCTTACTTACGCAAATCTAATTTCAGAGGCTCCAAGGTAATTTCCAAACGGGTTGTTCTCCCATATTTGAAATAACTGAAATGAAAAATTAAATTAACGAATAAGCGGAAAAGAATAAGTGAAAAGGAATAATAGAATGACAAAATAAAGAGGAAGACTAGAATTAAAAGAAAAAAAAAAAGCCAAGAAGAATGAGTGAAAAATGGAACGGATTCGTCTTCGCTTAAAGTCCAATTATTATAATACATCACCAGCTGTTATGCTTCCACCGATTTATAAACTTTAGATAGTTTCCTTAAGTAACCGGATTTAGATTATACTTTTGTTTTCCTTATCGATACCGGATATGTTGTATATGAAAGGCAGACTAATCCAGATCAAGTTGCAGCAAATACTTTCAGAAAAGAACTTGTAATCTCTTAACTATACTCTGAATTAAGTAGTTTTTCTTTGAAATTGTCTTTTTTATTTTTAATCATTTCACCCCAAACAAGACGTTAATACTACTAAGATGCAAGTTGTTACTGTGAGTGGGAAGGCTTTAGTAAGAAAAAAAAAAAGAACAATAAAAATAAACAGGATTCAGGAAAACAGAACATGGAATTGAGGTTGCAGGGATGCAAGAAACCAGAAGGAAGATCCGGAGATAAGTGGGGAGGGAAGAAAAAAAAAGAAACTATTAGAATAGAACTTACGGTTGACCTAGCTATTGAACATAAAAGAAAAAGCTTATCCACATTCTCTGAAATGGAGTAATTTTTCAGAGGTATAAAATAAAAATACTTTCTTTTAAGAATTTTTGTTGAAATGCATTACAATTAGATCAAAACCGGAACTCTTCGTAACTATACTTTGCGCTGATATCTTCGAAAGCTTTTCCACATTTGTGGAATTCGTTGGTGTCCAAATATGCGAAGACGTAATTTTAATTTATACGCCAGAATATATATATATATATATATATATATATATATAGTATCAAGACAGCAGATAATTTTCTAAACATATACTGTTAAATATAACAGACAATTGAATGTCTTAAGTTTAATCATGAGTTTCTAACATTTGGATATTTTTTTTTTTTAATTATGCTGGTTCTAAACTTTCAGCTTTCATGAGCCATCTTCAGAGTTGTTACAGGGATGTAACTTAAACTTAATAGACATTCAGTGTTTGTTATATTTAACAGTATATGTTTAGAACATCCAAAATTTGGATTTGTGTCCCGATGAGGGGCGGGTGAATAATTAAAAATTCAAATTTTAAAATAACTGGAACTTTATTTTAATTTTTTTAAAATTTTAGAGTTTCAAGTAACAGAAATACTTTATGAATTATTATTATTATTATTATTATAATTATTATTATTATTATTATTATTAAATCCAGTTTAAAATATATCCCAAACTTTGAATAAAGGAAATAAAATATTGTTTCTGCAAAATCTCAAGGAACCAGAGTTAAAGTGAGAGGTTTCGTGATATGATTAAGTTCTTCGGATTTTGTGATTTGAAAAAACTCAATTTCAGCCCAAATCGGTATTTGGAATTGAACAACCTGAATCAGAGTTGAAGTGAAGTTTTAAAGTTTCATGGAGTAAACCAAAGAATTCGAAGTTATTTCCTCAAAATTACGATTGTTGTTTTCTAAGTTGGGTCAGAGGTCTAAATAGCTCTCCGTAGGAGCTAGCTTTTAAGCTAGTTCATAATAAAGCATAGTAAATCTAATACAAATAATCTTTTCCACACAATGTAAAAAACATTTTGAAGCGTTATTTATCGCTAGCCCATTCTATTTTAATCAGTACTTGTGCTAAAATGAGGTTTACCAAGATAGACTTAAGAATTGTGGCCTTTCTCACAGCTAGTTAGAATCTTAAATTCCATTTATGATATAAGTTTCGATAAATATTTTGCTAAAAGCCAAAATTAATCCACCAGTGGGCATCCATTAAAAATTCAACCGCTGCCTTATCGTGCGAACATAAAATATTTTTTTTCACAGCAAGCAGTGAAGGAGCGCCCAATGCCTCCCCACTGAGAAGAGATATTACACAAAGTCGGGTTTTATGTAGAGAATCCGAACATGGACACTAAGGGCCAAAGTTTGCCCAGCACCCGCGGGATCAGGCACTAAGCCTGTCTATTCTTTTCAGTCGAGTCTGTCCGTAGACGAAGCTTCGACTGAGTCATTACCCGAAGACAGAGAACCCGACTTACAATTTCATGTTCGGTTAGAACATTGAGTATCTTTCGACAGTCAATGCCAAGTTTTTAGAAGTCTTTAAGTCAAATTACTTTTTATTGTATTGACAGCTTCAATACAGCGAACATCTTTCGCCGCCAAAAATCTTTTGCTAATTTTTCTACGGTTCTTATTTTATGCACATTACCGGTGTTCTATCTTTTTACCTTCCATTTGTTTGTACATTTTGGCCTAATGTTTGCTGGGTTAACAAAGAGAAATAAACTTGTGATTTCTTCTACATTAACAAAGTAAAACTTTAATTTAAGTTTCGGGCTTCAATCTGTCAGTTAAGTGCCATACGTGAAACACGCTTGGGCGATCATGTCTCGAAAGATACATGACTAACTGGGCATAAGATTATCCCGCAGTAGGTTGCCATTGTTTTCTGCAGTAGACTGGTTGCCAGCCAAGGCTATAGAACCCAATCTGTCCTGTTATTTAACCCATAACTGGAAGGAAGAGACAGATTAATACCTTTCCCAAGGGTATTTGCGCGTAAATGAATGCGATGAATTCAACTGGAATTTGAACTTGGCTCCCTGATTTCTCGTTCCGAGCCAATATCCACTGCACCACAACGCATATCCTTCAATCTGTAGGTTTTTCATTAACAAAATATATATATATATATATATCTCAGTAATAGGTTCCCAATGATAAAAAAAAAATAATGCAAGTGTTACGAGCAGACTGATACTGTTTATTGGGGTAGATTGTTCTAGTTCCCCGGTGAACGAAACAAAAGGCTCAGTTCGAACTTCTAATCATCATCAGAAGGTCGGAGCGTACAACGGCCGAAATATCCTGAATATGGCAACAAAGAAGAGGACAGCAGTTTGAAAAATGTAAATAATATAAATAATTACAATACCCCATCTAAGAAATAGACAAAAAACAAAAGTTATAGTCACTTTTGTAATAAAAGTCAATATTTTCACTTCGTAATTTGGAAACCGTTCATGTTGTTTTTCTAAACGTAGAAATTGGAAATGGTCAAGGCTTAATACAAGCGTTACTAACAGAATAAAGTCTATTATAGATAAACATTTACTACGAAAACCTATTACAAATAATTCTACTCCGGATGCAATTTCAAATGCGATAGAAAGACATTGTCAATAACCAGGCATTAAACGTATTACTGACAGAATATGACAGCGATATGCCTAACGTTACCATAGCACGTTGCTGAGCAAATCTGTCTTACAGAACGTGACTGGTTGATGCTTTACAACCACTGCATCTGTATGGTAGACGAAGCTAAACTTTACAAATACACATGCATATTATATTAAGTTGTTACAAAAATAATGGCCGATTTCGAAAACAAATTTATTCTTGAAAATTTAACTGTAGAAATGTTGAAATTAGTCAAAACACGTGATAACCATTTAGTCAAAATACAAGATTTAACCATCGATCGACAAGATTATTCCTCGTTGATAAAAAGTTATTGGCTTTAATCAAACGAAATCTTTGAAAGTTGATTTCATGTCTAGTTTGAACGTAAAAGTTATACCATCTAAAAATGTGATTAAGTTTAGTTGTTTTGTTTCTATGGCATATCAACCCAGGTGGGTCATTTATTGCCAACTAAACTTTATTTATTGCTGGTAATACCTTTTTCTTTCAACAATTTATTGTTGTTTTTTATATAAGTTTTCTTTTCGAGTAACAAGATTCATTGGGGTTTGTTTTTAAGGGCAGGGTCCCCAAGTCCCACCTTGTTATTTAACCCATAACTGTAGGGAAGGGACGGATTAATACCTTTCCCAAGGGTATCAGTGCTTAAGTGAATGCAAGGTATTCAACTGGAATTCTAACTCGGCTCACTGGTTTCTCTTTCCGAGCCGATATCCACTGCACCACAACGCACATCCGTCACTAAACGCTTACAGCACCTGGTATTCCCAAGCGGTCACCAATCTAAGTACTGACCAGGCTCAATGTTGCTTAACTTTGGTGATCGAGCGAGAACCGGTGTATTTAACGTGATATGGCCGTAAGCCTTGCGATTAAGTGCTTAAAAATGATAATCAGTGGGTGAAAGGTCAGAAGAATATAGAGAATGTGGTAAACTCTCGTATCCAAAGTTTTTGCAACATGTGACCGCGTTCTTGCAACATGTGGCCGCGTTCTTGCAACATGTGGCCGCGCATTATCATGGAGCAGAATTGGACCACGTCGATTCACTAATGCACGTCTCATTTTTTTGCGGGCATGCATGCATTTCAGAAACCTGATTGCATTAAAGCTGATCGCCTTCCAAATTTGGAAAATATTTGGGGGATTTATCACGATCAAGTCATTAACCTGATCATTGAAGGTTATAAAGGATCCACTTTTCATCACAAGTGACTCTTATGCCAAGAAAGAGATTATTGGTGTTACGCAGAAAGAACATCGATCACACTTCAAAACACCTAAGTTTTTGATTTTTTTGAGATCATGAGAAACCCATTTATCGAGCTTTTTCACCTTGTCAATACTCTGCGAATGGCGTGAGACTGTTGTAGTGCTGGCACCAAACGTCTGAGACATTTCTCTGACACTTTGATATTGCAAGCAATTGTTGAACAAAACCAGTTATTTATTGTCAAGATTGCATGACCGTCCTTTACTTTCATCTTCAAGGTGATCATCACCAGTACGGAATTTCTGGAACCAACTTCGTACTGTCCGATCCCTTTTGGACCCATCTCTCCATGTTCTGTTGATATTGGCAGAAGTTTGGAAGACACTGTGCTCAAGTTTGATCTCATGTAAGAAAAGTAAACGAAGATCATGTTTTGTTATGTTCATAATTAAAGGATTCTATACTTTAAGAATATTTCTGTATGAAAATAAGTAAAAAATTATTAAAGAGCACACATTATTATGCATATTAAAATTCACCTTAAACATATACCGCGAATACCATGTTAAAATGGCTTTTCATAAGAACACTTCGAGCGACTTATTTTCTCACAACCTAATATATTCCGCAAGTATAGGTTTGATATTGATGGAATAAAATTCTGTATATATAATAAAAAAATAAAAAAAATAAAACACTATTCTTAGAAAAGTGCTCAATACAAAGTCGGGCGAATAATATTTATTTGTAAAAAAAAATTTAATAAATTAATAAATAAAAGTGTCGAATGGATCTTTCTAAAACTAGTCGACAAATTTTTGTACTCATAAAAACTTAATGGCATTTTCCGGCAGTTCTCCATTTGAGCCGGTGAACTGTCTCGGTCGCAGAGAACGAACAGTTCACAAAAAAAGTTAAAAATAGAAAAATGGATTTCCTCATTCAGGCTATTTTCTTGAAAGACCATATCTGCTTAATTTCTCATCGAAAACATAAGCAAATTAATTACTTAAAGTTTTTAATTTTCGTTTAATCCGACACTTTAAACGTTAATTTTTAGTGAATACCCACATTTGAAATAACTTATTTAAATATAAATATTTAAATTAGTGGTTACATTTTTTTAAACTAACAAACGTAAGTAAATGTAAGTAATTACAACGCAGACGACATTCCAGTGTATAATGAAATGTTCTTATTTAGAAAACTTCGCTGGCGTTATAGTGAAAAGAGCAGACGACATTCTGAACAACAGCGACTGGCTTTTAATTTATTTACGAAGACGGTGAGCCATCGCTGTATGGCAGGTACTTAACCAATTTTAAGTAAGCCGAAGAGTCATAAACTTAAAAACCTATTAACATATGGCTCTTTCCTTCGGTTAACAATAGCGACTACACAGCATAGCAAGAAGTACTGGAGACGTGATGGACACTTTGACGTAGTGAGTCTTGCAAGATCAATTACCACTAAATAGCGAGTTCGTTTCTCTCTGAGTTCTACACACTTTCGGCCTTGTTCCACATCTAAGCTATATTTAGAAAATTATTTTGGGCATATAATTGTGATGTGCGTTGTGGTGCAGTGGATATCAGCTCGGAACGAGAAATCGGGGAGCGAGTTCGAATTCCAGCTGAATTCATTGCATTCACTTACGCGCAAATACCCTTGGAAAAGGTATTAATCCGTTTCTTCCTTCCAATTATGAGTTAAATATAACAGGACAGATTGGGTTCTATAGCCTTGGTTGGCAACCAGTCTACCGCAGAAAGCAATGGCAACCTACTGCGGGATAATCTTCTGCCCAGTCAGTCATGTCTCTTTCGAGACATGATCGCCCAAGCGTGTTTCACGTATGGCACTTAACTGACTGAATTGTGATGTAATTAGTAAGCTTTTCCCGCTCGATCAAGTACAACTGAGTAGCAAATTCGATGGTTTCTGGGGGATTCACACTTTCAGCCTTATGCCGAATCTTAGCAATCCAATGAGGCCTGTTTATGTCATACCATTAAAGACAGATTCCATTTTTATTAGTCTCCTTAGCGAACTCCAACAGGGCACATTATCACCAAAATGCAGAATACCTTGCTAACTCAGTTGGATCAATAGCTTCATTTGATATCGTCCACACGCGAACACGACAGTCTGCACGAAATTGCTGTAAATAGGTCTCTCCTGAGAGTCTTTCACGGCTCAATGACGAGGTAAGACGCAATAAACAATGTGATTATGTCCAGTTTTTATATGACGCCAGAACCTACATATTACTGGTATACTTTTGCTAGTTTATAATATTACAAAGGGACTACCATCTTGCGCCATACTCTGCTGGCAGACTGGATCAATAGTTTTGTGGTGATACCGACCGAGCAAAAACGAGGGACCGGAAGTTTGCACTTTAACGACCAGAAAGCAAATGACCAAAACTCGTCGGTGCGCATCAGAGTTCGCGCAAATGTTCCGGTTGAAAAATAAAAATTAATCAAATATTAAATTTCCATTTCGCGAGCCTACGCAAATTTTATTTATCAGCCAATGGGAAGCCCAGAATCAAATACAAGTGTGAAATCCAAAACGAGCTGCTTTGATCCAAAAAAGTAGATATAAAAAGCGGAGACAAAGCTTCGACAGACAGACCGACGGTGACAGGCGAGAGTAATTAATATCTCCCTTGACAAAGTCAAGTGGCTACTATGCTCGTCCCTTCACCTCTCCCTTCTTCCCTGTCTCAGAACTACTTACTGACCTAAGGAGCAACTACATCAAAGATATTCCTTACTCATAGCGCTCCCCACATTCCTAAGCCTTAAATCTCTTTCAGCTTAATTGCCATGAACATTTTAACCTCCGTTGGATCTATATTCAAGTATTACCTTATTTGTAAAAACATTAATTGAGATGTGTATATATAAATGTTATTTTCAACTCAATTTGCTTTTATAATCATTCTATGACTTATAGTGGGCTATCTACCACAATGCCAAATTCCGTTAACCTGCAACAGTATACAACTACCCTTCTCTAGAACGGACTCCCGCTACAACCAGAAAAATAGATAAGCAACCCACTATAGTTTCACGTAAACTGTCTTTGTGGCCAAGTTAGTTGAGTATTTAATATATGCAAGATGCGCCAATTATGAGAGAGCAAACCTGAAAGTTATAAGTGGAAGATGACATTATGTTACGAGGTGTGCCACAAGTCTAAACAATCATTTAATTTTCGAATGACTTGTGTCTATTAACATGACAAATTGCAATTGAACGTAGGGAAAGATGCGGGACACTGCGGTCAAACCCTGAATCCAAAGAGGGTCATTAAATGACTCACCAGAATTCCGCTCTCTCCAATATCGGCTAACACACCCTCAAACCACCTCAAACAGAATGAATACATCGAAACTATAGCTGCATCTACTGTTAGGAAGGTTGGTCAATGTTTCGGAGGAGGAAGTTTTATAATCCAGTTTTAGAATCCATTTTGCATTTTTTATAAATCTACCATTCATCCGTGCATTGAATATTGTTGCCATATCTGGTCGTGAGTTCCTGCTCTTCATCTTGAGGTTCTCGACAAAATCCAAAGGAAGATCTGCAATATAATCGACCCTGAAACATCAGCCCAATTCTTCTTCATAAATCTACCATTCATCCGGGCATTGAATATTGTTGCCATATCTGGTCGGGTGTTCCTGCTCTTCAGCTTGAGGTTCTTGACAAAATCCAAAGGAAGATCAGCAGTATAATCGATTCTAGCTTGGCAGCCGGCCTTCAGTCCTCTCACCGGCGTGTTGTGGCTTCCTTCTGTCTTTTCTACAAGTATTTTCATGGCAACTGCTCTGACGAGCGTTTTCCTCCCGATTACCCTACCACATGTATTTACCCGTGCTGCTAGATTGACTAGCAGGACGGGTAAATACATGTGGTAGGGTAACGTCGAATTAGTTAAATGTAACCACTTTTTCTACTCTCAGTTTCTTTCATAGCACTTTCCGTTTGTAGAACTCCCTACCGTTTGCTTACTTTCCTGATAGCTTCTTCTATGTACCCTGTCCCTTCAGAACGTAGGCGATCATGGCTTTCCACGTTTCCCTATCCCTGGTAACTGAGCACGCCTTCTCCTGTTACACCATGCAATCCTCGTTCTGTCATCCACCTGATTAGGTCCTTCAAATATGTTATACGTTGCTTTCCCCTGTCTCTTTTTCCCTCTATTCTGGCGTGTTAGTATCAGGTTCTCCAAGCCCTCCTTCCTCATGGCGTGTCCCAGGAACTTCAGCTGTCTCTTCCTGATGCTCAGTTTTGTCATCAAGCTCTTTGATGACTATCCATCTCTTAACATCCCCTGTACCTTGTTTTACTCTCACTGTAACACCCTGAGCATCAAGATGATATTTTATATATATATATATATATATATATATATATATATTAGAGAAAATTTTCAAAATTTAAAGGTGTCGGATGTACATTTCGACATAGGATCTCTAATAGATTCTACGTCACGTCAGCGACATTGTTTTTTCAAAATGGTAGTGTTGAGAGGGGTTTTTGGTTAACAACGGTCACAAAGTAGAAAAGGACAGAGCTGGTCGTCGCGGGGTTACAGGGTGTTGAAACGGTATATTTAGGAAGGGGAGGAATAGGAGTTCATATTTTATAAAGATGAACAACTAAATGAGTTAAATTACTTTTTAAAGTTAAGATTTTGGGCTGTTTGAAGAGGTGTATTTAGGCGAGAAGGAATGCGTTTCAATATAAGATTTTAATTTTTTTTTTTTACGTGACGTAGAATCTCTACTAGAGATCCCATGTCGAAATGTACATCCGACCCTTTGAATTTTGAAAATTTTCTCTAATTTATATTGGCACTGTATTCTTAATACATTGAGCTCTCTGCCTGCATCACTTTTTAATGTTAAAATTTTTTAATATTGATTAGGATCAGGTTCTTGGAATTTAGCTTCCTACTCTTCCACTTCGGATTAAAGAAAAACAAAATTATATATATATAAGTGACTACTGGTGATTTTTCAAGATCATATCACTCCCAACATGTAACCTAAGTAGCTCTCAAGTGTCGTCGAGAGAAAAAAAAAAAACGAAACAAAAAAAAAAACAGCCAGCAGCCTCCCCAGTACTAAGAACTCGTTGAAAACCGCCTTCGTAATTGCGGTGTCTAACGAGGACCAGCTTACAGTTGCTTTCAAGGATAGAAACCTTCAAGATTGAGGATAGTTAGTTATATTTTAGGCCCCCAAAAATAAATGTACATTAATCTTACTTCTACTTAGAGTTTCAGAGATTACATCCCCTTTTCAGGAGACTTGACGAGAAAATAATTTAAAAGAGTCGCCGAATTTTGTTAATTTCTATAAACAAATGAACAAAAATAAAAGTTGATTTTCTAAGCGCTGCTTAGATGTGACAATGCCAAAAGTATGGGGGCACCCAGTAAGGATCGAATTCACTACTCATTTGCAATAGATTCTATCGAGAAAAGCTTGTTAACCATTACACCACGTCGAGGTGTCCAAACAAAAATTAAAGAACAGAAAACACTAACCTGTTTTGATATCTGATTGGCCAAATCCATATGTTCAGGACTGGATGTGTTGGCCAGTTCCTTGCTCCAAGTGACTCCATCACTAATAGTAAAATTGCCAATAATATTTATTTTTTGTCGTTGACTCTCAACAGCAGGTGTGGTTTTATTCACTGACGTTACGAGGGTACTACTGCTGGTGGCTAGTGACGAGATAGTAGTTGCTGTCGCACTCATATTGACCGAATCGGTGGATGCGTGGGGAAGATCAGTAATTGAGGCAATTATAGTGGCTGTACTAAAGATCGGAGCAACTGTAGTTGAGGCTGCTGTTGTGGTTATGTTTGGCGTTGCTGTTGTCTGAACCGGAGCAGTGGTTGTAGTCAGGGCCTCAGCGTTGGTCGTGGTTGTCTCTACTGTTGTGGTCGTAGTCGGGACCGGAGTCGGAACAGTGATAATTGTCAATGCTTCCGTGGCGGTCGTTGACTTCGTAACCGTTGTAGTTCTGACCGGGACTGATATTGAAGCTGTTGTCGAATTGACTGGAATGGTTGTAGTCGGGATATTTGTGACTGTGATAGGAGAAGCTGTGGCGGTAGTGCTAGTAACAGTCCCCGTGTTAAGTTCCACTTGTTCTGTAATGGGTTCCGGTTTTTCTGTGTAATCTGTAACATTTGCGTGACTGGTTTTGTAGACTTGACCAGTAATTACATCTAACAACGCTGTGCTAGTGCTTGCCGATTCAGAAATGTCTACTGAAGTTGTCGTCAAATACTGAGTTTTGTTCTTTACTGTCGTCAAGGTAGGCACTAATGCTTTGGGCTCGGTTGCAGTGTCTGCGTTTGTGGTCGAGAGAACACTTGCTGTGGTAAGATCATCACTCAAGGGATTTTTCACAGTCGAAGGTATCGTTGGCACGAAGGCGTAAGTCGGAATAAATTCTGTAGTTAAGACTTTAGGTAAATTTTCTGTCATTTTCGGAATTTCTGTCGCAGTTATTGCTTGGGCATCGGTTGTGCTTTGTGTTTCAGTCAAAATTATTGTAAGTGGGATCTTCGATATTTTGGTAGAGAGGGGCGGAATATCTGTTAGTGAATCTTCTGTTGGTGGCAAAACGTCAGTCGAAACTTTTGAAGAACTTGGTATTGCAGAAGTGACGGAAGGAGTCAATGTGGAAGACGCTTCTATTCTTGTTAAACTACGGCCGTCTCCTGTTGTTTCTGAATTAACCGTTGACAAAAGAATATCAATTTTAGTTTCATTCCCAGCCGGAACTCCTGAAATAGTCGATAACTTGCTCGACGTTTCAATCGTACTATGTAGAATTTCGGTAACAGATATATTTTTTTCCGTGGTGAGCGAAGCTTCAGTTAAATCAGCTGTGGTTCCTTGAGAAGTAATTTCCGTCTGAGATTCGTTCACGTTCTCAGAGGTCGTTTTTGATTCTGCGGATGTCGTCTCAGCAGTCATTGGTTGTGTTTTAGACACCGTCTCAGTGCGGACCGGACTTTTAGCCGTCGATGTCGGAACACCTGCAGTAAACTTCACAGTGGATTGCACCTCCGTTAAAACGTCACCTGTAGACGGCATAACAATTGCATCCGAAGTCTCACCTGTATTGAATGTAGCAGTAGTTGTTGGAGTCTGCGTAAGACTTTTAGTATTCTCCATGGTGGCCACTTCTGCCTCACTGGAAACATTGTCAGTGTTCTTATCAGCCAAAGTTGTTGCCTTAGATGCACTTACAGAGGGGTTCAAAGTAGGTTGTGAAGTGTCTGCGGTTCTATCAGTTGTACTTTGAGCAATTGTTGTAGTCAGGGCATCCGTCTTTGTCGGAATTGTCGTGAAGATTTCAGTTTTTAACTGTTTTGTTAGCGGTAAAGTTTTGAGAGATTCAATGGAGGAGGTTGAAAGTTTATTGGAAGACATTGTCGAAAGGACATCTTCCATTGTGGTGGCTTTGTTTGTAGTTCCGGTTGCAAAAGATTTCGGTGACGTATTACTAGAGACAGATCCACTTGGCATGACTGACGATGAAGGCGCTTCAGTTTCTGGTGTTAGAGAATCTGTAAATTGTGGCCAGATTTGTTGTGTAGGAATATTAGTGAAGGATTGTTCAAAACCACTTGAAACCTTTGTGGAGGTGTACGAGAGAGGCTCAACGGATGTGGCGCTTTGGGATTTGATTGACGAATTTGGCTCAGTGAAAAGTGTATCATCAGTCATTACTGGAATCGTAACGGTTGAAGATTTTTCAGAAATGACTGTCATGGTAATATCAGCTCTTGTCACATCTGCTTCATTGTTAGAAATAGTTGTACCCACTGTTGAGGAAATCGCCGGTTCAGTCGTAGCCGCAACTGTACCCCGTGTGAAAGTGGTCGCCGGTTCAGTCGTAGCCGCAACTGTACCCCGTGTGAAAGTGGTCGCCGGTTCAGTCGTAGCCGCAACTGTACCCCGTGTGAAAGTGGTCGCCGGTTCAGTCGTAGCCGCAACTGTACCCCGTGTGAAAGTGGTCGCCGGTTCAGTCGTAGCCGCAACTGTACCCCGTGTGAAAGTGGTCGCCGGTTCAGTCGTAGCCGCAACTGTACCCCGTGTGAAAGTGGTCGCCGGTTCAGTCGTAGCCGCAACTGTACCCCGTGTGAAAGTGGTCGCCGGTTCAGTCGTAGCCGCAACTGTACCCCGTGTGAAAGTGGTCGCCGGTTCAGTCGTAGCCGCAACTGTACCCCGTGTGAAAGTGGTCGCCGGTTCAGTCGTAGCCGCAACTGTACCCCGTGTGAAAGTGGTCGCCGGTTCAGTCGTAGCCGCAACTGTACCCCGTGTGAAAGTGGTCGCCGGTTCAGTCGTAGCCGCAACTGTACCCCGTGTGAAAGTGGTCGCCGGTTCAGTCGTAGCCGCAACTGTACCCCGTGTGAAAGTGGTCGCCGGTTCAGTCGTAGCCGCAACTGTACCCCGTGTGAAAGTGGTCGCCGGTTCAGTCGTAGCCGCAACTGTACCCCGTGTGAAAGTGGTCGCCGGTTCAGTCGTAGCCGCAACTGTACCCCGTGTGAAAGTGGTCGCCGGTTCAGTCGTAGCCGCAACTGTACCCCGTGTGAAGGTTGTTGTCGGTTCAGTCGTAGCCGTAACTATGTTTGGATTGGGGGTCGCCGGCCCACTGGTAGCCGCAACAGTACTCCGTGTGAAGGGGGTCGCCGGCCCACTGGTAGCCGCAACAGTACTCCGTGTGAAGGGGGTCGCCGGCCCACTGGTAGCCGCAACAGTACTCCGCCTCCCGGTGCCAAGGGGGTCGCCGGCCCACTGGTAGCCGCAACAGTACTCCGTGTGAAGGGGGTCGCCGGCCCACTGGTAGCCGCAACAGTACTCCGTGTGAAGGGGGTCGCCGGCCCACTGGTAGCCGCAACAGTACTCCGTGTGAAGGGGGTCGCCGGCCCACTGGTAGCCGCAACAGTACTCCGTGTGAAGGGGGTCGCCGGCCCACTGGTAGCCGCAACAGTACTCCGTGTGAAGGGGGTCGCCGGCCCACTGGTAGCCGCAACAGTACTCCGTGTGAAGGGGGTCGCCGGCCCACTGGTAGCCGCAACAGTACTCCGTGTGAAGGGGGTCGCCGGCCCACTGGTAGCCGCAACAGTACTCCGTGTGAAGGGGGTCGCCGGCCCACTGGTAGCCGCAACAGTACTCCGTGTGAAGGTGGTCGCCGGCCCACTGGTAGCCGCAACAGTACTCCGTGTGAAGGTGATCGCCGGTTCAGTCGTAGCCGCAACTGTACCCCGTGTGAACGTTGTTGTCGGTTCAGTCGTAGCTGTAACTATGTTTGGATTGGGGGTCGCCGGCCCACTGGTAGCCGCAACAGTACTCCGTGTGGAGGGGGTCGCCAGCCCACTGGTAGTCGCAGCTACAATTGGATTAGTGGTCGCCGGTTTGGTCGCAGCCGCGGCTATACTCTGTGTGATGGTGGTCAATGGTTTAGTCGTGGTCGCCACCATGTTCGGCTTGGTGGTCGTTGCTGGTTCAGCTATGGTTGCAACTGTGTTCGGTGTTGAAGAGCTCGCAACAGCAATAAAGTTTGGTTTAGTGCTGGTCGCTGGTTCCGACATGATAACAACTGTGCTTTGCTTAGATGTGACCATGGTTGTTAATGCCATATTTTGAGAAACTGCAGCTGTAATGTCTGGTGAAGTCAATTTCAACTCCATTTTACCTGTTGTAAGTGAAGAATTTAAACGATCCGTCGTGGCTGTCATTCCGTCGTTTATTTGCAATGCTGTTGTCGTAGTGGTCGGTAGCTGTGGTGAAGTCGTCGACATTGTTTTAATAGTGTCCTTTACCGTGGTAGAGGGCATCATCCTTGGGTCCAGAGTCGTAGATTGAGCAACAAATGGCGCAAAGGTTGTTGATACTGGTGGCGGTATAGGAGGTGGTGCAGCAGGCATGGTCGTTCGTTGTACTGTCGGAGGAACTGTGGGTGTGGTTGTAGGTGAAATCGAGGTTGAAGGCGACGTGGCAGTAATTGAACTTTCAACATTTGCAGTCTTGGACACTGTAGCTGTGATCGGAGGTCCCGTAGTTGAGGTCGGGGGTATGACGGTTGTTGTCGCAGATGCAAATGCATGGAGTGTAGAAGATATCTTTGCTGCGGTTGCCGTCACTGTATGGGTTGTCTTTTCGGTGGTAGTCAATGTTTCGGTAGGAATATTCTTCTCTGTTGATTGTCCGAAGTCTAACAATCGCAGCGAAGTGTTTGTAGATGAATCTGGCCTCATTGTGGGTTTTCCCGTTGCTTCGATTGTTATGAATTGGAATTTAGTTTCCTTTTGAGGATTTGTAGCCTCTGAAGACGAGGTTAATGCAGTTAAAGTCTCGCCATTGGTTGGCTGTGGTAGTGTTTTAGTCAGCGGTATCGTAAGAGTTGACGACTTTTTTGTGCTTACATCTTTTTCTTTAGTCGAAAAAGTTGTTTGTGCTTTGGAAGTGGTTGACGAAATACTGGCGGTTATCTTCCCTGTTGTACCAATTGGCTTTTCAGATGGAGTAGTCAATGCCGCAGTTCTCAGTGGCAAAGTGGTTCCTGCTTCTTTAGTAGACACTGTTATACGTTCAACTGCACCTGGCAAGAGAGAAGCTGCTTCCGTTACGCCTCCTGGAACAGAAGTAGATGTATTGTCAGCTAACGTTGTTGACGATCGTTTGTGAAGATCTTCGTATCTATTCGAAGAAGTAGCTGTAAATAGATAATGCCTCACAGTGTAAGCATCCTTTGAGGTCGTAGTAGTATTTTTAGCAGTTTGGAGGTTCACCAAGTTGTTAGTCGGTGAATAAGACGACGGTTGATTAGTCAAAGGAACACGGGTTGCTACTCTATCAGCGGCAAACTCCAAATTTTGGTTCAATGTGATGTTTGCGGACACAAACGGACTTGCTGTCGTAGTGAACTGCCTCAGCACTGACGGTGGGACAGCAGTCGTGGTTAGAGTAATGGCATTTTGAAATACGTTCGGAATTGTTGGCGTGATCATTCCTGGGGAATTGTCTGTAGTAGGAAGACTAGAACTAGTAGAGACGAAAAATTGGAATTTCTTTGAAGTAAGATTCTTCGACCAAATGTCTGGCTGCAATGCTGAATTCAGTGTGATACCCATATCCGAAGCTAAATAAGAGAGAAAAAAATACCATAAGAAACTGAATTAAAAATAAATCAAATACAAGAATACAATTGTTATTCAGATTATTCTTATTCTATTTGTTTCCGTCGTTATCCCGTTTCAACCGATACATTCTTCTGCCTTCCTAAAGTGTCAGTTAAGTTCCATACGTGAAACACTTGGGCGATCATGTCTAGAAAGAGACATGACTGACTGGGCAGAAGATTATCCCGCAGTAGGTTGCTATTGCTTTCTGCGGTAGACTGGTTGCCAACCAAGGCTATAGAACCCAATCTTTCCTGTTATTTAACCCATAATTGGAAGGAAGAGACGGATTAATACCTAAAGTGTACCCAACTATAAAGAAGAAACATTTTCATACAAATTACGAATCGCGAGAAAAAGAAAAAAGTGGCCCAACGATATATAGAATGATAATAACCAACCCATTAAAATCTTAAACTAAAGAATGTATCAGAAAAAAAAATCAATTTAAAATTTAAATTACAGACCGTTTGGCGTAATAAGTCAAACAACTGCCTTTTAATTCACTAAATCTAATCTATTCGGTTAGAGCTGGTAGACCGCAATGAGTCCTGTAGCATATTAAGTTTGTAGGATTCCTTGTACACAGGCCCCCTATTCAAGGATAAACAGACCCCCTATACCTTGCTCTTTAAATTATAGATCGTAAAGTCGGTTAACTGATGCTTCCCTCTGCACCTCTTGCCTTCAATGTCCTGCGTGTGTCAAATTTTCGAAGTCCTCTTTGCCCTAGAAATTCTGTCTTTCTGATGCTATGTATGTGTCCTTGTCTTCATTTTCTCTAAAACTTCATCGTTGCTAACCTGTTTCAGTCTATAATAATCTCAGCAACCTTCTATAGAACAGCATTTCTGTCGCCTCAGGTCTTCTTGTTCTTGAGATTGTCAAGCATTTATTGTCGTAGAGGAATACCGATATTACATATGTGTATTTTTTTTTTTAATCATATCACCCCGAGCAAGGCGGTAACGCCACTGATGTGCAGGGGGCTACGTAAGAGTGAAAAGATTGGAAAAGAGAAAGCCGGAAACCACACCCTAAACAGGAAACAAGGGATGAGCCTCTTCACCCGTTCAATAGACGTGGGTGGAGTGTGAACCGGGCGATAGTTTAGTCTATCTACTCCAATTGAAAAAAAAAATTAGCAATTTCCTATTCAGTGACATTTGGTTTCACTTTTTTTTTTTGCAATCATTTTTTATTAGAAAAAAAGCAGCAATGAAAATAGAATTGTTAAGAACGGGGGCGGGGATAAAGCAGTTGGTCGGGTCTTCCAAAATGGCTCAGAAAGAGATTGCGGAATCATTCTGGCTGGCCAGTGACAGTTGATCTGATAAGAGAGAGAATTCAGAGCTCAAATGTTGTTTTTGAAAGCAATTATGACGTATGTAGGGATGGCGATCAACGTCTGTGTCAGCCATCAAAAGAGGTTCATGACGTAGACTCACAGCGTCGCCTGAGCGGGATTGTCGATGGATTTTCGACCAACTAAAATCGAAAGATGATAGTTATGCCCAAATTTATACTATCAATACCAATCCCACAGTACTCCTACATTACCTACAAAATTCTGCCAATAATATTGGGATCTATGCCAGTGGATATAAAACGGAATTCATAAGCTTCAACCAGCAAAGTTTAATACAAACTGTCTTAGGCGAATCAATAAAATCTGATTTTAAATGTCTGGTGCCACTGTACTGACATAAATTAAAACCCTTCAGTTTGATGGAACTTTGTTGAGGAGTAGTTTTTCGCACTGAAGTTTATAATCGTGCTAAGTCTGTTGCTAATCGACTTAACGTACCCAAAATGATAGGAAACTTGGTAATCTTCTACTGAAAGCTGACTCCCTAGAATTCGGCTAACTGCTGACTAATATCAACTGCCTAGTAGTTCTAAAGAACTCTTATGAACTTCCCAAAAACTTCCTGTTAATTGTTATTAATATAGAAGGAAGAGGTGTGTTTCCCCATAACAAACTTACACCCGAATGCTAAGAGCCATGTTTAACATATCTTGGAGAAAGCATCCAACTAAATCACAGTTCTATGGAACCATCCGTGGGCACCTCGGCGTGGTGTGATGGTTAGCAATAACCAGTTACAAATGAGAAGTGAGTTCGATCCTCACTGGGTGTCCCATACTTTCGGTCTTGTGCCAGATCTAAGCGGTGCTTAGTAAATCAACTATGGACACATCTAAACTTATTTATAAATGGAACTGTGTGTGTATGTCCCTTACCTATAGACTCCGAAACGGCTGAACCGATTTCCTTGAAAAAAAAAAAAAAATCGTCTGCGAGTGTTCTTAGCTAGGTTTTGTGTCGAGGTACCCCCGATAAATATCGAAAATCGAAAAAATCGGGTTATAGATGGAGTAGTCCGATTTTAATCAAATTTGATTAACTCATAGAAAAAGACATAAGAAACGATATTCAGAAGTTTCAAGGTTGCAGTTGTTACAATAGTGCAGAAAATCGATAATATATATATATATATATATATATATAAAAGGCAAGATGTTTGTGTGTCTGTTTATCTGTCTGTATGTCTTTTATACAAATCCACAATTTTTATCCGTTTCTCACCAAACTTCACACAAATATTCTTTAGGCTGAGTCTGAGCTCCAGGACCATGGATTAGTTTTAAAGCTTTCATTACACCCGAGCAACGCCGGTCTATACTGCTAGTCCATGATATTTGTACAAGCTTACGTAAACGCAGAACGCTCTTTGTGGGACATTGCTGGCGAGCAAAACAAGAAATTGCGAGTAATCTACTGTTCTGGACACCTATCCAGAGCATCAGGGTAAAGGATCTATAGACCGCCTACGTTCTGAGAGATAGCTGCCTTAATGATGCTACATAGAAATACCAAATGTTTGGTTAGATCTCCAGAGATACCAATTCTTCATTATTCCGTGTGACATACTTTCACCTTTTCTTATCACTCTTGGCTATATATATATATATATATATATATATATATATATATGAGATAACTTCACTTAATCATCATCTAGGTTTTACTTTATCAACCAGACTGAGGTCAGTATCTTGCAAATGCAGATATCGACTATGGAGATGACATTGATATCACTGCAGTCACCACTACCAATGCTATAGCTCTTATGATTTAGAAACTGAATTTATTAGCTTCAACCAGCAAAGATCAATACCAACGAAATCGATTAAATCTTAAATACCCAAGAAGCGAAATAAATTTTACTGAAAGGCCGTGAAAATTCACATAGCTAAGACCTGGGTCGCCTTGAATAAAATGGATGTAATCTTGAAATCTGATGTACCAGACAACCCCAATCCTTCACGACACGGTAAGCTACCGAATCGACATTAACTAAAACCATTGAGTCCAAGTTTCATGGAACTACACTTGAACACAGAGCTATACTCACTTGAACACAGAGCTATACTCACTTGAACACAGAGCTATACTCACTTGAACACAGAGCTATACTCACTTGAACACAGAGCTATACTCACTTGAACACAGAGCTATACTCACTTGAACACAGAGCTATACTCACTTGAACACAGAGCTATACTCACTTGAACACAGAGCTATACTCACTTGAACACAGAGCTATACTCACTTGAACACAGAGCTATACTCACTTGAACACAGAGCTATACTCACTTGAACACAGAGCTATACTCACTTGAACACAGAGCTATACTCACTTGAACACAGAGCTATACTCACTTGAACACAGAGCTATACTCCGAACACAGAGCATTACTATTGAACACAGAGCTATACTCACTTGAACACAACATGCAAATACATCACAGCTCTATGGACAGACCCTAATATTTCTACAATCAAGTCCCTGAATCTAACGCTTGTATCTCCTGGTTCATGTTTTCTCGAGGAAACATGGCCCAGTGGAGTGGATAAAAGCGGCGGTTTGACCCAGAGGGAATTTAACCAATGATTTGTGAGTTTAATGATTTATTTTACCGTGGTGTGAAGGTTTGGGGTTGTCTGGTCCATCAGATTTCAGCCATTTTATTCAAGGCGACCCAGATCTTAGCTATGTCTTTCAGTAAAATTTATTTCGCTACTTAAGGAAATCAGTTTCTAGATGATTTATAAGAGCTATAGCATTGGTAGTGGTGACTGCAGTGATATCGATGACATCTGCATAGTCGATTTGCAAGATACTGATATTGCAGCAGAAGTGATACCAAAAAAATAGAGTTGAGTTAAAGGGAAATAACAGGTACGGAGATATCTGAAATTAAAAAGATTCAGTTTGAAATTCCAATCACTTGAAGATCGGAGAATATAGAGGCCGAAACGATGAGAATGTGGTAACAAAGATGAGATCAATAGTTCGAACAATGTAAATAGTGTAAATGTTGCGATATTGTTTTTAACAATTAATTTTACTGCTCGTATCTTTACTATAAAAATGCATTTTCCCATTTTGGGGGTTAACTATTATAGTTTGGACTTTAACAGGTGCTGCCACCTCAGGTCACTGGGAACAGTAGCAGTTAAAAGGGGGTTTCACTCTTCAGAGACCTTTTTACCAAATACAATTTATCGTGATACCTAAGAGACCGGTCATGGTATTCACAGCATTTTATTTTAGAACTACTACATCTGTTACCTCAAGTTTTATCGACTTGTAAAAAAAGATTGTTCAGTATTCACTTCTGTGATTAAATAGATAAGGTTTCTAATTTATAGCTGACATCTTGGGGTGTTCTTGCTAACGACCTTAGAGTTTGCCGCCTTATGATTGACTGTCAGGCTTGTTCTTCATGCTTTTCTTTACGATCTTGTTTAGAAACTCCTGTAATTTTCCATGTCTGTTCCCGCCCAATTGTTTATTTATCGAGAATTTATACAAAAAGATAACGCACAAGCATTTTGGAAGAATCAGGATATATTGAAAGAATTCCACTTCAACGTGTTACAGTGACCTTGTCGTTAAAAATAAAAGAGGAAGAAGTCTTTTAAAAATGTGTCATTACGTATTTGCTAATCCGGTTTTAGTCAGGCATACGCAAAATAGATTTCTTGAATAAGAATTTTCTCGGGAGAAAGAAAGGAAGGAAGGGAGAAGGAGGAAAAGGAGGAAAAGAGAAGGGAGGAAAGGGGAAAAGAAAAAGGGGAAAAGAAAAAGGGGAAAAGAAAAAAAACGGGGATAGAGGAGGAAAAAAAAACAGGCACAGAGGGGGAAAAAAAAAAAAAAAAAAAAAAAAAAACACAGAGGGGGGAAAAAAAAAAAAAAAAAAAACAGGCACAGAGGGGAAAAATAAAAAACAGGCACAGAGGGGAAAAAACAAAAAAAAACAGGCACAGAGGGGGGAAAAAAACAAAAAAAAACAGGCACAGAGGGGGGAAAAAACAAAAAAAAACAGGCACAGAGGGGGGAAAAAAACAAAAAAAAACAGGCACAGAGGGGAAAAAAAAAACAAAAAACAGGCACAGAGGGGAAAAAAAAACAAAAAACAGGCACAGAGGGGAAAAAACAAAAAACAGGCACAGAGGGGAAAAAAAAAAAAAAAAAAAAAAAAAACAGGCACAGAGAGGAAAAATAAAAAACAGGCACAGAGGGGGAAAAAAAAAAAACAGGCACAGAGAGGGAAAAAAACAAAAAAAACAAAAACAGGCACAGAGGGGGGAAAAAAAAACCCAAAAAAAAAACAGGCACAGAGGGGAAAAAAAACCCCAAAAAAACAGGCACAGAGGGGAAAAAAAAAAAAAAAAAAAAAAAAACAGGCACAGAGGGGAAAAATAAAAAACAGGCACAGAGGGGGAAAAAACAAAAAAAAAACAGGGAGAGAGCGAAAACAAAAAAAAACAGGGAGAGAGCGAAAACAAAAAAAAACAGGGAGAGAGCGAAAACAAAAAAAAACAGGGAGAGAGCGAAAACAAAAAAAAACAGGGAGAGAGCGAAAACAAAAAAAAACAGGGAGAGAGCGAAAACAAAAAAAAACAGGGAGAGAGCGAAAACAAAAAAAAACAGGGAGAGAGCGAAAACAAAAAAAAACAGGGAGAGAGCGAAAACAAAAAAAAACAGGGAGAGAGCGAAAACAAAAAAAAACAGGGAGAGAGCGAAAACAAAAAAAAACAGGGAGAGAGCGAAAACAAAAAAAACAGGGAGAGAGCGAAAACAAAAAAAAACAGGGAGAGAGCGAAAACAAAAAAAAACAGGGAGAGAGCGAAAACAAAAAAAAACAGGGAGAGAGCGAAAACAAAAAAAAACAGGGAGAGAGCGAAAACAAAAAAAAACAGGGAGAGAGCGAAAACAAAAAAAAACAGGGAGAGAGCGAAAACAAAAAAAAACAGGGAGAGAGCGAAAACAAAAAAAAACAGGGAGAGAGCGAAAACAAAAAAAAACAGGGAGAGAGCGAAAACAAAAAAAAAACAGGGAGAGAGCGAAAACAAAAAAAAAACAGGGAGAGAGCGAAAACAAAAAAAAACAGGGAGAGAGCGAAAACAAAAAAAAACAGGGAGAGAGCGAAAACAAAAAAAAAACAGGGAGAGAGCGAAAACAAAAAAAACAGGGAGAGAGCGAAAACAAAAAAAAACAGGGAGAGAGCGAAAACAAAAAAAAACAGGGAGAGAGCGAAAACAAAGAAAAAACAGGGAGAGAGGAGAAGAAAAAACGGGGAGAGAGGAGAAGAAAAAACGGGGAGAGAGGAGAAGAAAAAACGGGGAGAGAGGAGAAGAAAAAACGGGGAGAGAGGAGAAGAAAAAACGGGGAGAGAGGAGAAGAAAAAACGGGGAGAGAGAGAAAAAACGGGGAGAGAGAGAAAAAACGGGGAGAGAGAGAAAAAACGGGGAGAGAGAGAAAAAACGGGGAGAGAGAGAAAAAACGGGGAGAGAGAGAAAAAACGGGGAGAGAGAGAAAAAACGGGGAGAGAAAGTGAAAGTTAAAGTTAAGCTACTCGAAAATGCTTTTTGAGTAATTGTCAAAGGCAGATAAATTATTTCAAAAATGAAATGTTTCGACTGCAAATTGACTGGAATGTACGCAGCTACAAACCAAACACCTGTGTATTCACCCCTGGAGTTAATCGTGACGGGGAAGGAGAATGTAAAGAATTTTTCAGGAATCTTGTCAAGCATTTCTTTCTGGTGACAAGGGAAAAAACAAACAAACAAAAAAGCACTGTTGCAGCTGCTCCTCCCTTCATTCGTAGAAGGTGGAGATTAATGACTGAAATCGCAAATGGCACCAAAAGATAACTTTCCTCATCGATTTGGACGTACGAGGGACCAACAGTCAAATTTAGAACCGAACAGAAAATTATTCTATTATAGTGATGAATGCCCGTGTATCATCACCCACAGATATCGGAGTAGAGCTTAGTTTGCCCTGCTATTTAACAAAATATGTATGTATGATTTTTCCAAGATTCGCAAAGAAAACGAAAAATAACCGGATTTGCTTTATCTATCGAAAACTGCTTTTTTAGGGTCTAGCAACCCTTTCTGAGTTAATTAAAAATGAAATTACCAGTTACTTTCCTTAACGATTTTGGGGGGGGGGGAGATAATTTTTTTTTCCAGACAAAAGTTCTGTTATATTTGCGAGTTAAGTGAATGTGGCTAAAAGCAAAATAGAACAATCAAAATTGCGTGAAATGATTTTATGAAATCGATTACTTTGCTTCGGCACATCGAAGTTTCTACAAATAGCCTTACAATCAAACAGTCCTATTTGCCTTTTAGAACACTCACTCGTTCAGATATTTTCTAAAGATAAAGTTTCGAAACGTTAAAGTAAAATAACGTTTAAAAGTTAAGTAATATCGGAAAAAGACATCGGAAGACACGAAAAAAGAACAATAGAAAACGAAAAAAAGAAAATAAAATCCGTTAATTGCTTCAATATATTTCAGTCTTTATCAAAATCTTCCTTTGAAGATGTCGAGTCCGAATATATGGTTTAAGGATTTAAATATAGTTTAAGCTTCTAAACAACGCACATCTACAAACACTCAGATGTCATTTATCATGACAATTTCTTTAAATTGTCATGTCATGTCTATTTATAGAATCAAAACTTATTTATAAATGGAACTGTGTGTGCGTGTGTCCGTTACCTATAGACTCCGAAACGACTGAACCGATTTTCTTGAAAATTTACAGAGTTGTACTATAAATGTCTGCGAGTGTTCTTAGCTAGGTTTTGTATCGAGGTACTCCCGATAAATATCAAAACTCAAAAAATCTGGTTATAAAAGGAGTAGTCCGATTTTAATCAAATTTGATACACTCCTAGACAAAGACATAAGAAACGATATTCAGAAGTT